>JAWPHD010003917.1:0-201976 GCA_037043455.1 Cyrtodaria siliqua | reverse complement strand
ATATAAACATGATATTGTGCTTTACTTATATTGCCTATTAATGCTTACGAGTATGTTAGAGGATATAGTCTGGATGGGATTTCTTTACTTTTAATTGGGAGGACACTAGGAAAAGAGTGAGCTTTGGTGCACCCTAATCCCGGGTTAAAACACCGGCGCCTTTTTACCACTTACCGTTCCAATGTGATACCCCTGTTACAAAGAAATATAAAAAGATCGTACAGGGAAAGTAGCATTCAAGAAGGACAGTCAACCACAAAATACAAAAAAAACACGCAAAGAGACAAACGAGAAGGCAAAAGTAATAAAAAATGCAAACGACATCACAAACACAAAATGGTTGACAATAGGGCTACCGCCTTGGAACGGTCAGTGCCAGCAAAGGCCACTGGGGGTTTAAACCGATTCTAGGGTGCACCAAACCCCACACTTACACTACTTCATACCATTAAAACAAGACAGTGTAAATAAAGAAATCCCCGCCATGATCTAATCTCTAACCAACAAGGCAGCATCAATAGGCAACATAAGTCAAACACAAATATGCTCGTGTAAATATAATACAAAAAAACAATAGCATAGAAAGCCACAATGAAGGTACTCAATGACTTGGCAGAAACCGGAGCAATACACCATTAAGAGCACGACAAGAAAGATCATAGACAAACATCAAACGCCACCGTCCCATTGGGCTTTAGGTAGGCGTCATCATTGGGTCCACAGCCTGTCCGGTCATCGTACAATTAAAGAAACCCTGTTATGTTTGTGGAGTCTCATACTTTGCTTCTGTTGATTTCTGTTGGTATCTAAGGACTTTATTAAACTGCGGCGAGGGCGTGTGTAGTGCTTTGCTTATTACGCAGTAGGTAGGAAACCTAACGGCAAAATAATATAAAAACAAATGTCGAACAGGAAATGAACAACACAGTCAACCAAAAACACGCATTCAAAACAAACAACACTTAGACGGAATATAGAAGCGAAGTATGCGAAACCACACTCATATAAGGATTGACATAGAATGATAGAACTGTCAGTAGGAATAAGACCGCTAGGAGCATAACTCAGGTTCTAGAGTGCACCTCACCTCACTCTTACCATGCTTACTATATTGCCATAAACGGAAGTGTAAAGAAAGAAACACCGCCACGCTATATCCTCTAACAAAGTAGGCAGCATTAATAGTCAATATAAGTATAACACACAGATGATCATGTATATATGAATATACAAAACAAAAGCCTAGAATATCACACAAAACGTTCCCATTGACTTGGCAGAAACCGTAAAAACAAGAGCATAAACCCATAAGGGCATGATAAGACAAGATTGCAGACATATATTAAAAGTTACCTTTATTATTTAGGTAGACGTCATCATAGGGTCCATTATCTGTCCGGCCATCGCACAATCACAGGAAAGCATAATGGTGCACTTTAAAATGGGTCAACTAATTCATTTTGTAGAACATTTAGCTATTAATCAATAAAATTACGTTCTTCGTTAAACTTTTAAGCAATGTCAATGTATTTTTGGAGCGCCCCCTAGTATTCAGCTACAGATTCATTATGGGTAAAGACAGAAGTCAACAGGAAATATAGCATTCACAGAACGCAGCCATCCAAAAACAGGCATTCAAACAAAAGGTTACATATAAAATAACAACACAGTCGGCATGGGTAACAGCCACCACAGAAGTCAGGTTGTAACAGTTCTTTTTACAGAAGAGTTCTGAAATTATATTTATGTTTAAAAATAGGTAAGATTTTCGTAAAATAAAAAGGGGCAACGGATTTCGACGTTTATGTTAACAGAAGCCCTGAAGGAGTAGCCGTTTAGTCATACACTATTTACGAATGATAAAATCATTAACTTGACTACAAAGTAACTCTAGCAAAACGTTTATCAGTTAAGAAACATAATATGCTAAAAATAATATGTCGATCGGGCAACATCCGTGTCTAAATGGGGTGGGGATCATTAATGAGGTCAAAACTGAAATTGTCATACAGTTTGCACATTATTTCTTCATTTTCAGTTGAGGGATGAAAATCGAGAAAAGAAGCGACAGTATCAGAAGTGTTAGCTTTGTTGAGTTGAAGTTCTTTAGGATAGATAGTATTAACCATGGTAGAAAAGAAGGGATTGTCAATGTTCAATATATCATACAGATACCGAGAGATTTTATTAAAGGCTTCGATGACATCTGCCTGAGTATCTGGTGAAAGACTTAACATGAAATCTCTTTCAAAGCAAAACAAAATAAATCTGCAACAAGAGATGCACATCCTTGCCCACTGGGATACAAACAATGTGTCTATAAACAGTAAGTCTACACCTGACGAAAATAGTATCTAATAAGTGTATTATCTAATAAGTGCAACACAAACTTCTTGGCAAATCCACATACTGAAACTGTCTAAATTGCCGTTGACGTTGTTACAGTAAAACATGAAGTCTTTTCTCTGGAAAACATATTTCTAGCAAGAGCAATACCTGGTCTTTGATAACGTTGTATACAACTTGACATAAATGGGTCTTGGGATCATTTATTTCCGTCCTACAGAGATGGCGGCGTTTACGGTTGTGTCAGTGTGATTTTGCGCTGTACCATAAACTGATTACAACTTCTAAAGAAATACTGAAAAAGGGATGCTTGGAAGCAACAAACAAACAAATACAATAACTACAAGTGGCAGATTTTATCACGTCTGTTTATAAGAGGTAATTTAAGGTGAAACACCTCTCACGCCAGCTAGTATCCTACTTTAAAGTCACAATTATTGGGCTTCATGATCCCAAAGGACCATGAAGTAATGACACTATATATCTGCAATCAGCTCAGTTGTTTAGTTTATGATACAGTTATACAGAGATTAGATCATGGCGGGGATTTCTTTATTTACACTGTCCTGTTTTAATGGGATGACAGTCGGGTAATTGTGAGGTTTGGAGCACCCTAGAACCGGTTTAAACCCCCCAGTGGCCAACTTTGTCACTGACCGTTCCAAGGCGGTAGCCCTATTGTCAACCCTTTTGTGTTTGTGATGTCGTTTGCATTTATTATTACTTTTGCCTTCTTGTTTGTCTGTTTGCGTGTTTGTTCCTGTGTTTTGTGGTTGACTGTCCTCCTTGAATGCTACTTTCCCTGTCCGATCTTTTTATATTTCTTTATACAACCATTGCGTGTGTGTGCTGTGGTTTTTATGGGACCGTGAGCTGTCAATATATGAATAAAAGAGTATGATAGTGGACCTTTGGAAACGGCCGAAAACGACAAATACGAAATATTGCAGTCTCGGTTTGATTAAGACTGTTCATGAACGGTAGTGTAATATGTCCGCTACCGTTCACGCCCCCTAGCTCCGGGTTGAGCGGAACTCAATATTCATAAAAGATGAGTCTGTCGATCGGCCAATCACTTATATATGGTACAGATATGTTAATCACAAAAAGTCGACTGATATAACGTTGTGTCGATCGACCGATGTGCACAACCGGTGAGAGTTTGTAACAGTACTTTGGCTTCCATATGTACTTTGGCTTCCATATGTGCAAGCAATTTATCACATAGTTGGCAGATATTTAACAAATGTCGATATGGTATTGTTTTAGTTATATGATATTATGTTAGCTATAGGTCTCACTGCACACTTAGCTCCCTTGCATGTTCTTGCACCATAAAAAGTAGGGGTGTGTTCTTCGGTTTGAGATATTTTAATAATTGCCCATGGCTATTTTCTTTTATTGTTGCAGGTGAGAGAACAATAGTGTGAGATTGGATGAACAGCGATTAGACGACACTGACAGCAAAATGTGACACATTTGTGGGTTCTCAAAATGCGTATGAATTTAGGTGCAAACTGTTTAGTGAAAGCCGAAAATAGTACCTTGCCTGCCACCACTCACATCAAAAAGAAAAGAAAAGTAGGCTATGTACCAGATTTTGTGGATTTTTATGAACAGCAGTAACTGTATTTTCACAAAAGAATACTTTTAGACTGTAAATGCTTGATTCAGAATAGAAAATTGGACTTTACTGCCTATGGCAAACACAGTAAAATCAAAGTGTGATGTGAGACTTTGAAGAAACAATCAGCCAGACGCTTTCAGTACAGCTTTCATTGACACAGATCAATATTTCTGAGTTTTAATGTTTTCAGCTGAGTGAAAAAGTTGAATTGAACATTTTATGATGAATTGCAATGTACTTCAGTTGGATTTGGCCATAAATTAATGATTTTGCACATGTAAATGGACCATACTTTGATCAACATGGATTAATTTGTGTATGCTGTTTGTAGTAAACTCCCAAATCACTTCCGTAATGTCGATATGGATTCCAGGCGATGAAACATCCTGATGAAACGCAATATAAATTTTTCTAGTGCATATGTCAGTGCATACACATGTACATGCAGTATCAACTATTCCGCGAAAGATGGATATTCGATTGTATTTGCAAAAAAAAGGTTTGTGCTTGCGAGTCGATAAATTGTTTCTGGAAGTTTAATTTTCGACTCGGTTGGGTTCAAATGGATACAATGTACCGACACTATTTCAGGGACATGTTCACGGAAAGCAGCTTTATATGACCTCTAACAGGTATGTGTTTGTATAGCAAATTATTTATTTCATCTATTGACAATATTAGAAACATACCCCACCCACTTGTGCAGTGCAACAAATTCCAAAACCGCCGTTCGGTGTGTCTTATTTGTCGAGAATATTCATCAAATATGATTATTATATTAGTCGCTCTTCCTTGTTTGCTTTGAAGTTGTCTGACAACCTTTTTCGAACCGCTGTGTCGTTTGCAGTTTCACATTTGTCGAGACACGAAATTGTTTCATGCTTGGTGTTAGCTGAATGAGGTGTTCCAGCTTTTAGCGTATTCATCTTATTTCTTGTATTCCATTTGTACGCAGGTAATTTGTTCTCTCGTGATATTTTTTCATGCGCATTTCATACAAATTTCGCGTCATGACAATAAAAAAACATCCAATATATTGTTTGTCTGTTTATATATATATACAGGGAAAAACTTTTTCCAGACAAAACTTTAATGTACTGTTACATTCTTCATCGTCTTTTTTTACGTAAATTAAAAAAATGGCGTTGAAAGTGTTTTCGGTTCTGATTTCTGATTATAAATGTTATTTTGCACTGAGAAATAAAACTGTGCTAATATATATGTTTAAATAAAAAAAATGTACGCGAATTACATGTGTTCATTGAAATTCAAGTGAATTTCGCGTCATAATAAAACATTAACTTCTGGTTCTATCATTATTCACGGTAAAGATTGCCTGTGTCGCCTACATATTTTTTTCGCAGATCTGTACTGAATTTATTTTTGGCATGTTACGTGTTGTGCTGCATTATTTATTGTATTATGCTGCTATCTTTTTCACTCTGATCCGGATGGTCTGCATTCAATTTTCACTGCTTTGAGTTGTACAGTGTCTTCTGGAGAAACACCGCAGTCGGTCGCAAGCAGTTGATCACTGATTTTCATTTGGAAAATGTTTTGTGACTGACTGACTGACTGACTGACTGTAATTTGACTGACTGGACTGGACTGGACTGGACTGACTGACTGACTGTTATTTGAGATGAATTCAACAACTATGTATAAAGTGCATACAATGCGGTTCAATGCGATTAATTAACAGTTTCGATATACATGTAACAGAAAGATTTGACAGACATTTTATGAAATATACCGATTGTTATAATTTCATAGTTTTTTAAGCTAAGCGCTGTTCATGTACATTTGATAGCGATATCTGTATTGTGATAATTTCTTGAAAACTAATCTGTATGCCGGTGGTTTTCGGTTGTTTTTCTGCTTTCCGCAAGTTGTGGTGTCATTTAGTGTTTCCTAGTTAACTCCCCTGCTGGTTTTATGTATTTATTCCCCTTTTAAATCACTGTTGGGTATATTTTCTGATTTTTCCCTACATTTTGTTTTGTACAACAGCTAGGTTTTCAAATAGTAATAGCGACATTATCAATAGTGTAATCATGTGCTAAGTAAAGGCCATTTTATCTTTTTATACAGGAAGCTGGTAGAAGATGCCAATTTGAGAGTTGAAGGGAGGGCTTCTTTTATTGGAGCCATGCCTTTGATGACATCTACTTGATTGGCCTTTAATGACATAGCAGGACAGGTAATATAATAAACTATTTTTGACTAGAAAATAAGTCTAACCACTCTTTCAGAAAGCATCATTTAATAAAAAAAAAATCATATATGGGCAACGGGTAACAATTAATAAATTAAGAAACACTGCCTGAAAGACAAACATCACACTTGTTTTAGATTATATACATATCCTACACAAATCCTACAGAATTAAGAACACAGTCTCTTAGAATACAAAAGTTACTGAATATTTTCTACTCTTGATATAGATTAAAATTCCTTAGGTTTCGCTCCATGAATATGGCACGAAGCAAACTGATGCGTGTTGCATTTTGAGCCGTAAGCTCATGTAATCTATGACAAAAGTGTCTATACATTTTTTTGTTAGATAGTCATCTATAGTTGTTGCGGTTATGATTTTGAAGACATGCACACACATGAGCCCACTTGAAGATCTCACTACACACTTAGCTCCCTTGCATGTGACTGTAGGATGATTCTTACACCATAAAAAGTAGGGGTGTGTTCTTCGGTTTGAGATATTTTAATAATTGCCCATGGATATTTTCTTTTCTTGTTGCAGGTGAGAAAACAATAGTGTGAGATTGGATGAACAGCGATTAGAATGCGTATGAATTTAGGTGCAAACTGTTTAGTGAAAGTCAAAAAGCGGGATTCACATGAGCATACACTTCTTTTGAAAGATCACGTACCCTAAACATTATCCAGAGAGTCTCGGGACACTCATTTGGCAAGCTATTCGTGTGGTCCAAGATCGCTTACCTCCAACAACACCCACATTGACTAAGGGAGTACAAAAGGTCTTACTCTTTGATTGGCTCAATGAAACTTAGCTCAAATAGCGTCCACATCGTGTATCGGGGGCACACATGGCTAAAAATCGCTTACCGACAACAACGCCCACATGGTGTCGGAACAAACACGGGCATACTCTTGTTTTGGCTCGCTTATCCGTAACAACGTCCACATAAACAAGCAGGTGTACATATTAGCATAATTACTGTTCGTTTTGCTCAAGATCTCCTCCTTTAAACAACTTCCACAGTGTATATTTGCATATTAGTTATCTGGCTCAAAATCGCTGGTCTCCAGCACCAGCGGACACACATCATGGGAATATTCTTCTTTTGGCTTAAGATCACGTACCTCTAACAGCGTCTACAGGATCACGGGACACATATTGGCATACGCTTTATCTTCGTTTAGTTTAAGATTGCTGACCTCCACCAACGTTCACATGGACACATGTACATACCCTTCGTTTGATTCAAGATCGCGTACCTCCAACAGCGTCCACATGGTCTCGAAACACACATTGGCAACCTCTTAGTTTTGCCCAGGATCCCTTAACTCCAGCAACGTCCACATGTACTAGCGGAGTACATATTGTCATATGCTTCGTTTCGCTCAGGTCGTTTACTTCCAACAGCGTCTTTAGCGTCTCGGGACACATTATTCGTTTTGCCCTAGATCACTTACCTTCAATAATGTACACATGGACTAGAGGGATACATAGTGTCATATCCTTTGTTTGGTTCAAGATCGTTACCTCCAACGGTGTCCACATGGACTAGTGGGGTACGTATTGTCATGCTCTTCGTTTCGCTCAAGGTCGTTTACCCTCAACAGTGTCCATAGCGTCTCTGGACACACTATTCATTTCGCCCAATATCCCTTCCCTCCAACAACATCCACATGGACTGGTGGGGTACATATTATCATACTTTCTGTTTAGTTCTACATTGCTTACCTTTAATATGGGCCACATTATAGGGTCATATATTGGCATACTCTTCGTTTGTATCAAGATCGCCTACCTCCTACAGAGTCCACAGTGTCTCGGGACACACATTGACATGCGCTGCGCCTTCGTTTGTCTCAAGAACCTTTGTAGCACCGCATAAGGCTCCCTCCGAATAACGCTCCCCGGAGAGCTTTATACGGAGAGGATGTATACTCAATCCGTATGAAGCTCCCCAGCTTGAATAAGAACAGGACATACATAATAATAATAAGAACAATACATCAATAATAATAAAAAAATAAAAAAATAATAAATAAGAATATTTTTATAATATCACCATCACCATCATCATCGTCATCATCATCATCATCATCATCATCATCATCATCATCATCATCATCATCATCATCTTCTTCTTCTTCTTCTTCTTCTTCTTCTTCTTCTTCATCTTCTTCTTCTTCTTCTTCTTCTTCTTCTTCTTTGTCATCATCTTCTTCTTTATCATCATCATCATCATCATCATTACCATCATCATCACCATCATCATCATCATCATAATCATCATCATCATCATCATATTATTTTTTTTATTTTATTTTTTTTTAACAAATTATTTCAAGATGTTTTTGTGATTTTGCACAGTGTACGATCATCGAAATTGTACAGAAAATTGGTCATTTGGTATAGACAATAATTACTGGCAGATTGCTATAACATTGCTTCATCAGTACAGTGAAGTGCTTCTAAAAAATATTGAAGCAATTTTGTTATATAGCTTTATAAAAGTTTTAAATATACTCGTAGCTATAAATTGTTGTTTTACTTATAACGAGTACCTTGGTTACCTTGGTCAGTGATGAGGATAATTTGATGATGATGATGATGATGATGATGATGAAGTTGAAGTCGTTGGTGATGATGATGATGATGATGATAATGATGATGATGATGTTTATGATGATGATGATGATGATGATGAATATGATGATGATGATGATGAAGACTGACTGATGTTGCTGCTGCTTTTGATAATGATGATGATGATGATGATGATGATGATGACGATGATGATGATGATGATGATGATGCTGTTTATGATGATGATGATGATGATGATGATGATAATTATGATGATGATAAAGAAGACTAACTGCTGCCGCTGCTGATTTTGATGATGATGATGATGATGATGATGATGATGATGATTATATTTTTCTTGTTTATTACTATGATGTTGATCATCATCAAGTTAGGGAGCTTTATGCGGAATGTTTGTCGACTAGCTCAAAATCATATGTACATGTCTTCCACATAAAGCTACAGGGGCTTCCACATACAGCTTCTGTGGAGCTTTAAGCGGATGTAAGATACGCATAATGCTCCCCGGGGAGCTTTATACGGTCTATCAACGCTTATCTACAACAAAATCTCCAAGTACTAGCGGTACATGCATTGGCCTTCTCTACTTTTGGCGCAAGACCGCTTATCTGTAACACCGTCTACATGGTTTAGTTGTTCTTTAGAAATCTCTCTCAGCGGCCATTAACCTCTGTCAACATCTTAGAAAGTAGTCTGCGATCACATGATAATTTGTCACATGACCATAGCTAAAATATAAAAATGGCGAACAGAACTTCAATACCGTGGCACCACCAACTCTCGGCTGCTGATTGACATGTAAACAATCGAAAGAAACATGGCTTATTATCTACATTTTGATATATATTATAGGTTAGTACTTTAATTTAATAGTAGGTGTTAAGATCCATGTGATATTGGAAAATGCTGGTTAGCAATACGCTGTAGTGTTACCCTATGGGGACGATTTGCGTGGTGCCTATTTTAAAGTTTTGACGGCGGCGTGATATGCCAAAGTACAAACCTTTATTCTACCGCAAAATAATTCTGAGCATAATTTACTGTATATTTAAAACATTCAAGCCGAAAAATTGTTTTCTTTTGTAATATAATCATTGCATATAAAGTTAATTCAGAAAAATATTAGTACCATCAAGAAATTTTGCATTTCCACCGTTTTTTATCGTCTGCCAAGATTCTTGGTATTTGGTGAGACGTTGACAGAGATGTACACTAAACCAAACTGCTAAGTACCTACCTAAAAATATGTCAATACTATTCTCATTGTTTTGTGTATTTTGAGCTTGATTAGAGATACGGTTAAACGGCAAAATAATGGGTGTAAATCGTCTGCTCTTATTGCATGAATATATTTTAAAACTTTTAAGTCAATGTGTTTTCTTAAAAATAAGTTACAACACTTATACAACTGGGTATATAGGATTTTATTAAGTACTTCGAATTAGTGAAGCTTTCGATGTTCCTTATTCTAAAATATGCCAGTTAAAATTATTTTGACATCATGTTTTACTAGCATTACCACTACAAATGCGTTTGCAAAAGAAATTTTCGAAATATTTAATGTTAACGCTGAATTACAGTTACTTGAATTTCAAACAATATTAAATTTAAAGGGAGATAATTTAAGATTATCCATATTTCATTTTTTTATAGACGGAGAATCTTCGATAAATGGGTCATTTTTTTATTTTTTTTTTCTATTATTGCATATCAATTTTAAGAATTTTATATCTTTAAGCGACCTTTGACTCATATTGTGTGTTTTATCAGCACATTTCATGTTTTCATATAAAGGGAGGGTAACTCTGAAAAGATGTAACAATTTAAACAAAAAATAAATGTTTTACAAACTATGGGTCAAAACAAAATACTTATCACATATCTATTCTAAAATATATTTAAAATAAGAAAATTAGTTAAGATACAAAAGTGAGTAATTAGGAATTTTGTTCAGTGTAGTATATGCAAGGAACGACAACGGTCGGTTTTTTAGTCGTTCCACACATTGTCCACACATTTCGCTCGATTACCGTTTACCTGCAATCACAGGGTCTAGACACTATACGTGTACACTGAATATATAGGTGACCGACTTACTGAGGACAGTATGTGTAATCAACATGCTGAAGAAGTAGTTTTAGTTCACAAATCGACTTCACCGCTCACTTTAATGCCTCGGTCAGATGAGACCTACGGGTGGTCCCCGGCCCGTAGGACTTGGGGAGCCGTATGGGCCCGTGGGAAGTCCGTACGAAATCACCTTCCTGCGATGTTGTGGTCACATGCATACGGGCGGTCTACGGGCGTTCTACGGGTTCTCTGCGTCTTCTTACGAATTTTTGGCCACGGGATCGCAAGAACACGTACGTGTACCCTACGGGTTCCGTAAGGTGCACGTGCGGGCACCGTACGGGCCCGTGCGGATGTCGTACGGGCTTGAGAACACCCGTACGATCAGTCGTGCGGGGCCGTACGGGGCCGAGCGGGGCCCGGTGAGGCCCGTGAGTGTACGTACGGGGCCGATAGGACCCAACAGACCTAAAATCGTAGAAGCCCGTGTCTGAAAGTTGTGCATGCTCAACTTTCAGCCACGGGCTATACGGCGCCCCTACGGGTCCAACAATCTTCGAAAAATCGTGCGGGCCTGCTCGACATGCCGTGCGATTACCCATGGGTTCTCAGGGTTTTGGCCCTTACGGGGCCCGTAAACTGCCCGGGAGCTTCATGTGACCGGGGCATTATGTGAGTAAGAACTCCCGGATGTGGCGGAGGATTGCCGATGTAAATAGGCCATTTCTACGGCCTATATCGTATGCAAACTAAACACTTGAAATCTTAAACAAACTGTAGATAGCAAAATAGATGTTTAATAAGGTATTAAGAGGTGACCATTATTTGCTCTGCGGTTTTGTAGACCTAAATAATCACCCGAACGACCTACTTAGGATGTTTAAATTTATCTTTAATCTACGTTTACATGTTATCAACACTATATGCCAGGCGGCCATTCACAGCAAACCAATGCAACTTCATATGGAACAAAGTAACGCAATGTTTTCTTTAAAACAATGGATGGATACCCTTTTGTATTGCCTTGGTAAAATGCTTAAAGCAAAGAAATGGACAAGGACTTAATTTAACTGATTTTGAATCCATAGTAAAATACATTTAATGTGCATATTGTTCTCAACAAAACAAGATGTTCAAATGTTTTGAGTGTGTATTACCAAATATAAACACGCATAATTATAAAAACGAATGCACTGGGTTTATCTTGTCAGTTAAAATAGGTTTAAATCCATTTTTTATCATATACTTTAGTGTTATTTCGTAATAATGGAACGGACTGATAAACATCAACTAGAAAAAAGAGAACCTATTTTGATAAAAAGAGATATCACTCATTTACAGACATATATGAATGAATATACCATTACAACCTATAAACTGCAAGATTATATTTGTCATATGGCCATTTGTCATATGTAAATGACGATATAAATTAACTCGTATTGCATATGGTTGTCATTTAGTGCAAGCCTTACAGACTTCATTCATTCACTACTATTCATCTTTGCTTAGATAACGAATGATTCATACAGGCACGGGGTTAATGTATACTATTTACGAGAACGATTTGTTTGTTTGTTTGGTGTTAAATGTCATTTTTCAGCACATGCTAGGCTATGTATGACGTCCGATCATTTAGTAAACACGTTCTCACTTACAAGTCGCGCTCTCAGTGGGATTCGAACCCGCAGTGGTGAGCGGCAAGAAGGTTTCAAACGCAGCGTCTTACGCTTTTACAAGTCGCGCTCTCAGTGGGATTCGAACCTGCAGTGGTGAGCGGCAAGAAGGTTTCAAACGCAGCGTCTTACGCCTTTACAAGTCGCGCTCTCAGTGGGATTCGAACCTGCAGTGGTGAGCGGCAAGAAGGTTTCAAACGCAGCGTCTTACGCCTTTACAAGTCGCGCTCTCAGTGGGATTCGAACCTGCAGTGGTGAGCGGAAAGAAGGTTTCAAACGCAGCGTCTTACGCTTTTACAAGTCGCGCTCTCAGTGGGATTCGAACCCGCAGTGGTGAGCGGCAAGAAGGTTTCAAACGCAGCGTCTTACGCTTTTACAAGTCGCGCTCTCAGTGGTATTCGAACCTGCAGTGGTGAGCGGCAAGAAGGTTTCAAACGCAGCGTCTTTACCCTCGACCACGCGTTTCAAACGCAGCGTCTTACGCTTTTACAAGTCGCGCTCTCAGTGGGATTCGAACCTGCAGTGGTGAGCGGCAAGAAGGTTTCAAACGCAGCGTCTTACGCCTTTACAAGTCGCGCTCTCAGTGGGATTCGAACCTGCAGTGGTGAGCGGAAAGAAGGTTTCAAACGCAGCGTCTTACGCTTTTACAGGTCGCGCTCTCAGTGGTATTCGAACCTGCAGTGGTGAGCGGCAAGAAGGTGTCAAACGCAGCGTCTTTACCCTCGACCACGCGTTTCAAACGCAGCGTCTTACGCTTTTACAAGTCGCGCTCTCAGTGGGATTCGAACCTGCAGTGGTGAGCGGCAAGAAGGTTTCAAACGCAGCGTCTTACGCTTTTACAAGTCGCGCTCTCAGTGGTATTCGAACCTGCAGTGGTGAGCGACAAGAAGGTTTCAAACGCAGCGTCTTACGCTTTTACAAGTCGCGCTCTCAGTGGGATTCGAACCTGCAGTGGTGAGCGACAAGAAGGTTTCAAACGCAGCGTCTTACGCTTTTACAAGTCGCGCTCTCAGTGGGATTCGAACCTGCAGTGGTGAGCGGCAAGAAGGTTTCAAACGCAGCGTCTTTACCCTCGACCACGCGTTTCAAACGCAGCGTCTTACGCTTTTACAAGTCGCGCTTTCAGTGGGATTCGAACCTGCAGTGGTGAGCGGCAAGAAGGTTTCAAACGCAGCGTCCCACGCTTTTACAAGTCGCGCTCTCAGTGGTATTCGAACCTGCAGTGGTGAGCGACAAGAAGGTTTCAAACGCAGCGTCTTACGCTTTTACAAGTCGCGCTCTCAGTGGGATTCGAACCTGCAGTGGTGAGCGACAAGAAGGTTTCAAACGCAGCGTCTTACGCTTTTACAAGTCGCGCTCTCAGTGGGATTCGAACCTGCAGTGGTGAGCGACAAGAAGGTTTCAAACGCAGCGTCTTACGCTTTTACAAGTCGCGCTCTCAGTGGTATTCGAACCTGCAGTGGTGAGCGGCAAGAAGGTTTCAAACGCAGCGTCTTTACCCTCGACCACGCGTTTCAAACGCAGCGTCTTACGCTTTTACAAGTCGCGCTCTCAGTGGGATTCGAACCTGCAGTGGTGAGCGACAAGAAGGTTTCAAACGCAGCGTCTTACGCTTTTACAAGTCGCGCTCTCAGTGGGATTCGAACCCACAGTGGTGAGCGGCAAGAAGGTTTCAAACGCAGCGTCTTACGCTTTTACAAGTCGCGCTCTCAGTGGGATTCGAACCCGCAGTGGTGAGCGACAAGAAGGTTTCAAACGCAGCGTCTTACGCTTTTACAAGTCGCGCTCTCAGTGGGATTCGAACCCGCAGTGGTGAGCGACAAGAAGGTTTCAAACGCAGCGTCTTACGCTTTTACAAGTCGCGCTCTCAGTGGGATTCGAATCCGCAGTGGTGAGCGGCAAGAAGGTTTCAAACGCAGCGTCTTACGCTTTTACAAGTCGCGCTCTCAGTGGGATTCGAACCCGCAGTGGTGAGCGGCAAGAAGGTTTCAAACGCAGCGTCTTACGCTTTTACAAGTCGCGCTCTCAGTGGGATTCGAACCCGCAGTGGTGAGCGGCAAGAAGGTTTCAAACGCAGCGTGTTACGCTTTTACAAGTCGCGCTCTCAGTGGGATTCGAATCTGCAGTGGTGAGCGGCAAGAAGGTTTCAAACGCAGCGTCTTTACCCTCGACCACGCGTTTACGAGAATGAGTAAAAACGCATTAAAAATGAATAATAAGCCTTCGTTGTACGCATTGAACTAAGCGTATAGATGAGATCTGCACATAAACAGGTACGTAAACATATCGTCATAAACACATTTGAGGTTGTATTATTAGGTCATCTTGTTAAAGGGACACATGTCACTCTTGAAGTGTTTATCAAGCATTGAAATTAGCATCTGTATTTATTTATCCAGTATCATTTTGACTTTAAACCTGGTCGTCAGTTTTTAAAATATCTTGCCGTGTGTCCCTTTAATACATAACTATTTTTCTCGTGTTAGTGATATTTAACCCGTCTTTTCAACATTAACAAGAAATCAACAGATTTGTTTTAAAATGTGTAAATTTAATTTCAAATAATGTTTGTCAAATTTATACTTTATATTGCGAAGCTCCGAGGTTAACAAAGTTCGAACGATTTTTAGATTTTTACTGTTTTCTATTTCGTTGAGTAGTTCAATACAGATTTATTGTCGCTTTTAACAATAGTTTAGTTTATCTATCTACAATGTATACTTTCAGCGGTAAGCTCGACTCTCAGCTTTAGAGAGCTGCCACACTGGAAAACCACACAGTAGACACATGCAGTGATACTTTACCCAGTCACACTATATTGATAGCAGTCCTACCTATGCATGAAATAAGCAATTGAGCTACTTATATTCATTACGTGGTCAGAGTATTAACTTTCATACCCCATCCAACCCCTTATCCATGAAGCGAAAACTGGGTTGGGGTTGGCTGGGGTATGAAATAAAACCTTTATTTTGGCTTAAAAACTTTGCATATTGTAAAATTAAAACATTTAATTGTAAATTTTAAAGGTAATTTTAAACACATTATTGCATTTTAACTTGTTTAATTGTCGAAATATCCGTTATACAATCCTGCTAATATAAGCTTTCCCATCGCTTACTGGAATTAAGGCGGGACCACTTAATGGTTATTATAAAGTCTTTGGTGTGACCCGGGCGTTGATTAAAGAGACACATGGCAATCTTGATTTTTTTAAAAACTGTTTTTCTATATAACTTGCATTTGTTCAGTCAGTATTATTACTTATAAGAATAGTTTAATAATGCAAATTGTTTTTGCATATTTATAAATGATTATATTGCCCCAATGATATAGTTAAAATCTATGGTAGATGGTAGAATAATTCGAATAAATGGAAACTCAACATTTTATTCAATTATATGCAAGCAGGTTTAAAGTCAAAATGATGGTGGAAAGGTAATTTCAGTGCTTGATAAACACTTCAAGATTGCCGTGCGTCCCTTTAAATATCCTGTAACATGGAGATTTTTTGAAAGAGGTTTCGCTCATTTCGCTAAATTGTACTAACAAACCATAAACTATTGATGCTTCAACAAAGTATAAATGATATATTGAACAGACCAAATTTCGTCAAAATTAAAATAATGGTTTTTATGAAATGACGTTGGTGTGTCAGTTTTATATACACTTTTCTTTTATGTAGATACTACATTGCCATTAACGTCAATTTGTAGCTTAAATGGGATTTTAATAATACTTATTAAAGTCCAAAACTTCGCGAGATCACACCGGGATAGCGGTAATAAAACACATTTGACTTTAAAGGGACACACGCAGTCTTGACGTTTTTATTAGCCTCTCGATTTATTAATCGAGTATCTTTCTAACTTAAAGCCTGCTTGCATATAATTAAATAAAATGTTGAATTTTCAATTTGATATGCTACGTTGTTAAACGCAAATACTTTGCTGTATAAATTATTTTAATTAATATTAATGAATGAGCAAATGCAAATTATGTATAAAAACTAACGGGACAACGCGAATTTAAAAAAAAAATCAAATTGCCGTTGTCCTTTTTAAGCGTAGGATCTACTTAGGCCTATTGCTATCATCTCATTTTCAAAATGGCGACACCCCGTTATACTTGAGTCCCATTAAGCGACAAGTTTGATATATAGCGTTGTGCAAAACTAGTCTAGATCATCTGCGACGCTTGCTTGTTTTCAAGACATTTACAATCAAGTGTCGAAGATGATCAAGACTAGTTCAGTACATGTCGCGGTTATCTCTACGCTAGTTTCCCGCAATACATAATCATCAAAAAGCAGCATTTTGTACAAGACAACCAATCAGCTGCTAGCGTTGACTGACTGACTGAATATAATATAACTACATAAATTTGACATACCGATATAACCTTCGGCCGTGGTCTATGGGTATGTAGAGCTGCCCGAAGTGAACGTTTTGATTTCAATACACGATGTTAAGGGTTCGATTCCTCAGTACTTTCAGTACTTTGACTTTATACGTCAAACTAGATTGTTTTTCAACTCGCGGCGTTCCATAAACTTTTTTTCCACATAACTTGCCCTTTTCAGTATTGATTGCTAATTATAATGATTAAATAATTATTAATAAATTACAATTTATATTATTATTCAAATTGTTTATTGCGTATTTATAACTGTTGGTTATACTGCACCGACAATAAGGTTGATTAACGAAGAAGAAAAATTGAACACTCGAAATTGTATAACCCATTATATACTCGGTAAAAAAAGTTTTGGACCAGGGTATATAAAATCATATAAAAATAAAACTAGTGGACAAAAGTTAAGTATCTTTTTTTAGTAACCAAGGTCTACCCTATCCGGTTAATTTGGTACCAGAAACATTAAATTCCAAACAAAATTCGATTCTAAAAAAGTATCGCGAACACACAAAGGGTCTGTAAAAAATATTGCAAAGTCCATAAAAAGTAACAGTTACGGACACATTCGAGTAACCAATAAAAAGATTATTATTTTTTCGCAAACTTTCATTGTAAACGATAATTATTGTTGATTTTTGAACTATTGTGAATTATCAACTGAGATAATAAGGGTTATGGTCGAATGTCATGGTTCAGCGATCATTGTACGGGTTCGAACACTGCCATGGTCCAAAACTTCTTTTACAGAGTATATAATATTCAAGTCATAACAACTCGAAGAGCTAATTGAAATGTGTGATAAATGCTTCAAATTTTCCGTGTGTCCCTTTAAAGGGACTCATGGCAACCTTAACGTTTTTACCAAGCATTAAAGTGTGCGTGAGTGCGTGCGTGCGTGCGTGCGTGCGTGCGTGCGTGTGTGTGTTTCTAATGTGTATAGTCCCTCCACCTTTTTATAATAACCAATAGGAATTCCTAAACGTATAGGTCCAAAAGAGCCTGGACTGTAAAATTAGAAATTTAGTAATCCACAGCATCAGTTTGATGTTCAAAAAAAATATTTTTCATTTTTGTGTGCCGTTATTCTTCCATAGAATATGTATATTATTGGTGCAATATAGTCAACAGTTAATAATATGCAAAAAACAAGTTGCTTTGAACTATTAATGTTAATAACTGCAAAAACGCAAGTTATATAGAAAAACTAACGGAACGCCGTGATTTTTTTAAAAAAAAAAAATCAAGATTGCCGTGTATCCCTTTAAGTGCCTCCAGTTCTTATTGTATAAGCTTATTTAGGTATATTTTAATAAAGCGGACACCAAACTGCTTATTCGACAATAAATCATTCAGCGTTTAATGTCCTTTAATCACTGTTTGATAGTATATAACACTGAATGTCATCTCATCTCTTGCAGAAGTGTCACCAAGACAAGAGATGTTTTATTGTTGGGCGGAAACCCGCTGCTTTTACAACAAGCGTATCAGTAACATACCCGTGTCTTGGCTGAAATGAGATTGTATTTGTTTACAAATCTCCGATCCACAACAATAAAACCACTGTCCTCTATCTGTGATCGCAGGAGGGTTACTTATAAGAAACGCATTACATGCAGAGATTAACAAAGTACGCTTGTTACGCATTATCTTAAGAAGTGTCTTAATCGAAGATGGAGCGCTGCGAGACGTACGGTCGTAATACGTCAAGCGAAATGTAGCATTGAATGCCAACGATAATGTAGTAAAGAAGTTGCGTCAATTGTAAACCCCATGATGTGTTGACGACGGAGCGTTAAACGCGATAATCCTGGTTTTGTGCCTAATCTTCGATGTTTATGTAAACAGTGTTGTTTTTTACGTTTAATCGATCATATCAGACATAAAATCGGTCATCTATATTTAAAAACAAACTATTTTTTCTAAAAAAGTAAAAACGACTATTTTGTGAGTTAAATATAGATACTTCTGTCGTTTTCCCTGAACTACTCGAGTGTTTGATAACACACACAGACAAGCATGCAAACACGTACGCACGCACGCACGCACTCACTCACGCATGCTCGCTCGCTTTCAAGTACGCACGCACACACACAGACACTCACACGCATAAACATACATATATTAGTGAACAGTTAAATTACTTTATAAAATAAAACCATTAATCACTTCACCAAGGCACTTACAAGTTTCGTTCCCATTGGCAAATATCCATGACAGGTGCGCCTAGTTGAAAAGGATCAATTTATTTGACTTTTGACACCTGTATGGAGATTGTATAAGCTTGTAATATAAATATGGATAAGTCCCAGATCGCATCGTTATTCGCGAAGTGGCACTTCTATATTTCAATGAATAAACACTTACAGGGTCATATATTATCATCAAATGGATATTGACAGTGTTTACCCATTACCTATCCACGCACATTTTCACGGTAACGTCCGCGCCGCATATTAAATGCTGATATGTTTATGAACCGCGGCGTCCGCTTCGCATATTGGAGGTCGTTGGTTCAATCCCTGGCCGAATCATATTAAAGACTTTGTTAAAAGTATACTGGTAGCTCCACTGCTTGACGTTGAGTATATAAAGGTTAGTTCTAGACATGGTCGGCCCGGTGTCAGTGTAATGTGAATTGAATTGAATTGAATGTTGTTTAACGGCTCATCAACACAGTATAGGTTATTTAGAGCCGCCCCAGAGAGAGGGGAAAGATACATTGGAATCCGGGAACCTACCCTACTCTTATTATCGAATAGATTCCTATGGTTCTTTAACGTGCTCGGAGGATAGACCGATACACGGGACCGCCCGGTTTACGTCCCCATCCGACGGACGGAGGGAAAGTGTCTTGCCAAACAACACACCGACGGAACTCAGTGGCACCACGGAGGATTGAACCCGGGGCGTCCGGTTATAAATCCGCCGCGCTACCGACTGCGCCACGCCAGCCCTCAGTGTAATGTGAATGGGTGGGGTATCATGGCGTGTTTCTACGGGAGTGGTATTATGAAACTGAGTATTGAGTTCACTAGTATAATTACACACCGCCGTGATATGACTGAAAGGTTGTTAAAAGCGACGTTACACCCAGAACATACATGAACAGTTTAAAGTTCATATATCGATTTCACAGTATATGTTAATACAAATGTAGGGGCCTATGCATCTTTTCTTCCGAAGGGAAGTATAATACAGATCATACATAATTCATCGTTTTTTTTCAATATTTCGGCCGTAGGCCTTTTTCAAGGACACATTTCAATAACTCTAACATCTTTAGCATGTACGTTTCACATATGAAACTCACATATGTACATTCGGAAGATATAAGACTATCGAAATGTATCCTTGAAACATATTGAAAAACGAGTGAATCGTATGCAATCTAAATAAATAAATAATAGATTCTGTGAAAACAAATAAATCATTACTGATAAGGGTGATCCGTTGACAGAACAAAGAGATTATATGAAATATAATGTAAGAAGCAACACCTCTCACGCCCCCTAGCACCGGCTTAAGCGGTATTCTGCTTCAAAGTCACCTATATTGGGGTCGTTGGTATCAGTCTATTAATGCACGTGTAGATCGAGGTAAAGCCGATATGAAAAGTTAGGATTTAGAATGAGCCTTCGGAACACGTCTTTAATTTAAAGGTATCGGCAGGGAAATGTTAGGATTTAGAACGTGCATATTGAACACCCCTCTAATTTAAAGGTATCGACCGGGAGCACTGGCACAGTTTAAATGTATATTACGATAAGATATCATTGATATTTGATACATCTTTTGAACGAATTGGTTAGGGGCCCTATATCATCCGGATACACTGTACGACAAAACGACAAACAAGCGTTGTTTACTATAAGTGGACACTTAAGTTTGAGCCACGTGCTTAGTGACGGATATACGTGTGTATTAGGTACTATACAACTAGCCTCATTTCAGTAAACACGTGCTACCAAAACAATCTGACTTTATGAAATCACCGTAAATAAACTTATTCGTGACCGACTTTTAGCATTGTAAAATTGAATAAGTACATTTAAATACATGCTGAAAGGGGTATCCCTTGGAAGTAACACACACTAACAAGAGAGAAAGGTAGCAGACTTGGTTTTATTGAGTCTGTTCATGAGAGGTAATAGAAGCTACACTGTCTCTCAAAAGCCCAAACACCGGATTAAACGGTATTTTACTTCGGAGCCATCCGTATTGGACTCGATAATCCCAAAGAACCAGTAAGTCATAACACGACTTTCAATTTGCAGTCGCGGCGACTTTTACAGCCGCAACACAGCTAAACAAAAGTTGGTTGAATATCAATACATACATTCTTATTGGTTGACCGCCCTCGCCCTTATGGGACCATGGATCTTTATGCAAGGAAGTTATCCAGCTGGTTTTCGGAATGTCGGTGGTTCTGCTCAGATGCCCGCCCGTGCATGAACATTACTCGTAGGGGCACCTGGGGTCTTCCTTCACTAATGGAAGCTGGAAAGTCGCAATATGACCTTAGCTCCTTAGCTGTGCGACTATAAAATCAAATTCAGTTCAATTCATTTATATGTTAACCCACATGAAACTGAATGTATTGTTTATAGCATTTTCTTATCTTATGAATTTAAAAACCTAGATTTAGCTTAAACAGATTTCACTCACCCTATACTTATTTCATTATAATTATTATTACTTACAAAATTCATTTTCTCCGATTGATACAAATGCCACCAAAAGGCATCGCACCATTTCATTCGCAACATCTTGATCAACTAGGGGAATGATATCTCGCATATGTCTAGAAGAATCTATACTGGTTAACGTGGCCAAGCTAAAATGGCAGCATCCTAGATTCCAGTCAAAAGGCATTCGCAGTCAAAATCAGTTTTGCAATGCCATTTTGCTGAGTGTTATAACTCCTTCTTCTGTGTTGTAATAACAAACATGCAACTCAAATCATACATCAACACGTGTGTCTAACGGTCATGTTGTTTATATAGCACCAGTGCACTAGTTTCTGTCCCGTTGACTGCCAGCGAACAACATATCAAGATTTTGAACGAAATACATAAGCGGCGTGATCCCAAAGAATAACGGAATTGACCGACTATGTACGATTGCGCGATTTGGACTCCTGTGAAATTTACACGAATGTGATAACTGATAACTGTGCAATTTAAATACACCATAAATGATAAGTGCACAAGCGTTGTTAGTGTGGATTTATTTGATCTCAAATGTACCTTTTTATTATTAGAGTTACATATTATTGTATAATATGATAAATACGGACATGCTACGTGGTTATATGGACAAGTCCATAATTGAAAAAGTTAGAACTTGTGACATGAGCTGGAACAAAGTCGACACTGACCAATAACATGTGAAGGCATTTCTGTTTTAAAAAGAAGGTTATTAGAAAACATGAATAAAACAAAAACATTTGCAACTAGTGTTTATGTTGTTATGTTATGTTGTTATGCTAATTTACGGCGGGTCCGGCGCACTTTCTCCCACTTCCCTGTTGGTGGTGTTGGCGCAGTTTCATTGTATTAAGGAGAAATACAAACATATATGTATATAATGTTTAAATGTAGGCCGGCTACGTCCAACCA
The DNA here is from genome assembly GCA_037043455.1 of Cyrtodaria siliqua. Lineage (NCBI taxonomy): Eukaryota > Metazoa > Mollusca > Bivalvia > Adapedonta > Hiatellidae > Cyrtodaria > Cyrtodaria siliqua. The sequence continues at coordinate 179,404 of JAWPHD010003917.1, read as the reverse complement.
GAACGCATAAATTTAGTCCATATTTAATAACAAAATACTCGTGGAGGAGGAGTTTTTTGCTTAGGTGAGGCGGGTGTGCGTGGGATAGAGGGTGTGTGTGTGGGGGCGGGGGTGCTGGGAAGTGGGGGAGGGGGGTGCCTGGTCAACCCTGTCTTCACCACTCTTTATGTTGTGTATTGTCCGGTTCATTGACTTTTTAATTTTTCCCCGTGATCTTGTTTTTGGTGCAGCGCGGACATACGGTGCCATTGCTTATGTGTGCTATGGTGTCTATATGACAATTTTGTCATTTTTAATTAAGTTTTCAACATAGATAGATAGATAGATATTTTATTCAAACATAAGGCATTACGCCCAACAGTTCACATGCAAATAGTACATACATATAAACGTGTATATGAAATACACACAATATTTTCCAGTTAATGACATTTTGTATAATTTCATAGGTGAGTTTCAAGATCATCTGTATATGTTACTAGTTAAAAAGTATTTGACAACTATTAAGTATATAAGTGTTTAATATATATTTTTAAATTAATATTCCTAAGTACTGATCAGAACACATTTATATCTGTGGACAAAAATGGAGAAAAGTGATATTTATTTATAAAATATGTCGTCTCTTCTTTTAAAACTTTTACAAATGAAAACGGACAGTTTCTTTAATAAACTCTTGTTTTCTGTTGTCATAAGTTCAATAAATTTTGGTATGTTTGGCCGTTTCCAAAAATATTTGTTAACATATTCTTTTCTTATATCTTGATATAGTGAACACTCCAATACAAAGTGAAATTCGTCTTCTAGTATATTACATAGCTGGCATTTTCTTTCGGATCTTGGTGTTTTATTTGGTCTATGCCATCGACCAGTTTCTATTTCTAACCTGTGACTAGAGACTCTTAGTTTTGTAAAAAAAGCTCTAAATTTCTTTATATTTAGTACATCTAGATAATACTTAAACCTGAAATCTGATATTATTCTGTATGTACTAGCTCTAGTGGAATCCGATAATTCAGCATTCCAATTTTGTATAAACATATCTTTAATTCGTTGTTTAAATATATTAATGAAATACGTTATGTTTTCTACTCCTTGAGAATACCAAACTTCATTAAATCCTGTTCGTTCCAATAACCCTTTAACTTGAGATGCCCAGTTTAATTTATTTGGGTTTACGATCAGATCATCTAACATAACATTATACATATTTTTTTATATATTTGCGATCACTCGTACGTGTAATTTTTAACCAGAACCGGATAATATAGGCCATACGTTGAATTTTTAAAGGGACTCTCCCGAGTTCTCCATATATGAAATTGTTTTGAGTTTGTGTTTTAACACATAAAAGTTGTTTACAAAATTGAAGGTGTACTTTCTCTAACTTTTCCGCATTTGAGAATCCCCATATCTCTGCGCCATAATTTAATATTGGCAAAATGAGTTTGTCAAAAATGTCTAAAGTGTGACTGATCGATAAGTCAGTAAATTGATTTATATACGACTTCATTTTGAAGATTGCCTTTAATGCCTGGCCACTTAATGATTCGAACGTTTGATCAAAAGAACCGCCTGTGGTAAAGACAATTCCCAAATAGGTAAACTTATTTACAATTTCAATTACAGTATTATTATATGTGAACAATAGGTTCCTTTTTATCTGACCGCCTTTTTTAAAAAGCATGACTTTCGTTTTATTTTCATTTACGACCAATTTCCATTTCTGGCAATAACTGTACAGTATATCTAACCCATCTTGTAGCCCCTTTTCAGTATCCGAAAATATCACTATGTCATCAGCGTATAATAGTAACAGCAACTTTAACATTCCATTATCGATACCTTTAAAACCATTTAGTGTAAAATATTCTTCTAAATCATTTACATACATAGAAAATATAAAAGGTGACAAACAATCGCCCTGCGGCGCTCCAAGAAAACAGCTAAAACTGTCACTAAGCTGGTTTTGATACTTTACTCTTGATTTTATGTTCGTATACAATGATTTAATAATATTAAGGATTTTACCTCCTTATATAGATATAAAACAAATATTATTTAATCCATCTTTAAATCAACTGTTAATTAGTGGGATACCCTTGGCTTGCATCCAAGCAAACGGTTTGTTTGCTTGTTTGTATGGTGTTTTACGTCATTTTCAGTACATGTAAGGTTATAGATGACAGTCGATTACTTGTGGTGGAGGCAGACCACCCACTTTTCCTAGTAGAACCTGTACTGTACACCTCCCGCCATCGGTAAGAATCGACGCAAACGGCAACGTGTTATACTTAAGAAATGGTGAATAAACTTAAAGGTACTCTATGCTTAGGTCGCATTATTTTTGTAGGCGTGTCGTTATTTATAAATCCACGCCCACAGGCTTATTTCGAATTCAATTATTTAAGTGCCCCCCGAATGATTTGTTTCCTCTCGGACCGGACTCAAATACACGTCTTCTGAGTTACAGTTCTGTGCGGAAGGCGTTGTTAATATTCAGGTTAAGGTGACCTTGACCTTTGACCTACTGACTAAAAAAGAAGTTCGAATCCCACTGGGAGCTCATTTATAAGTGAGGAAGTTTCGATTCTTGTGGATGGCGGAAGGTGTACAGTACTGGTTCTACTCAGGAAAAGTGGGTGGTCTGCATCCACCACAAAAATTCGATCGTCATATATAACCTTACATGGACGTTGAGAATGACGTAAAACACCATATAATTCAAAAACCAAAAAAGCAATATATTCCCTCCTTTTCACCAACGGCAATGAATTAATAAAATTTCCTGATAGAGAATGTAATGTTTCGCGGAAAGCGTACTTCTTTTCGGGAGGACGTGCAAACGAACATTTCTATACCGTAAAAAGTCCCATTTTTCCAACTTCCAATAAATAACAAAAGATAAGTCAAAAACTAGGCCATAAAGTTTGTTAAACCGCGATCTCGTTTTCAACGAAATATACATTCACCAAAAGTAATATACACTAGAACACATTATTTACTTATGGTCGAAAGTGCGTTTTGACTTATCAACAAGGATAGCGTGTCTTTAGATTTCTTTGCCAACATGAAACAGGTCAATGTTTAATTTCAATTTGGATGTTTCAAATTATTTGTTAATGAACACTTATCTTATTTTTTTGGCATTAAATTGGCATACATGTCACAGAAAAAAATGTAAATAAGACGCTACATGTAACATATAACAACAACAATAGTAAATACATACCAAACACCTTGCAATGCAACACGATAATACAGTAGTATATATATATATATATATATTAGAAGAAATATAACAAAACATTATTCAATAAACTTATATATAACCATACATTTACAATACATTTTAGATAATAATGGCCTTACAATACAGTTATATATAACAAAAAAAACTTTCAATTCAGTAATATAACATAACACACGTACAGTATAACAATATATAACAACAACTTTACAGAAGGGTAATATATAAAACCAATGTTACAATACAACAATTTATAATAATACGGTAATATATAACATCGTTACAATACAGCAATACAGAGAAAACAGCACAATACAATAATATATAACAACAACAACCGTACAATACAGTAATATATCACAACAACCGTACAATACGGTAATGTATAACATCGTTACATTACAGCAATACATAAAAAACAGTACAATACAGTAATTTATTCTATACCTAATTTATACATCCAATCGTAGACGCTCTTTCGAGTCATGTGACCGTACAATATATTTCCGTATCGGGACGCACGCGCGTACAAAATATCCCGTATTTTGTTCGTATTGTACGCTTCACAGGTTCCATGTTAAACCTATGATAAAGACCGAAACGCGTGAAAAGGTCCGAATAAAAATCAGAACCGACAGGCTTCTGTCATTACCTAACCATAAATTGTTGTCAAGTAATGAAAACCTATCTATTGCACATATTTTTATTTAATTTTCCTTTATAACAAAAAAAAAACACAAAAAACTAGCATAATATATCATTGTTTGAAACTGACCTTCGGTAGTATTTAATCACTGTTGACAACGGAGAAATGGGCATTCTTTCAAGCAAATAAAGCTTGAGAGTAAGCCATGTCGAACACAATATATAAAATACATAGACCTACATGCAATTGTGCTTTCGATGTTCATAGCGACTTGCTTGAAAGCATGAAACAAACGAAAGTTATATCCGAATTATAAATGATTGGTTAAAATAAAGGTATAGAATAAAAAGGTTACTTAACATGGTTCTGTACAATACGGGATATATTTGGACTCGTACACAGCTGGAAAAAATCATATTGGACTCGCCTAACGGCTCGTCCAATATGACTTTTCCAGCTGTGTACTCGTCCAAATATATCTCCGTATTGTACAGAACCATGTTAAATAACCTATAAATATCATAGCAACCATACACTACAATACTATACAACAGCAGACGTACAATACAGTAATACATCACAACAACCGTGCAATACAATAATATATAATAAAACCATACAATACAGTAATATATAACAACAAACGTACAATACAATAATATATAACAATACAATAACATATAACAACAACAATAACAACCGTACAATACAGCCATATATATCAACAACCGTACAATACAGGTCATACAATAATATATAACAACAACCGTACAATACAGTAATATATAACAACAACCGTACAATACAATAACAACAACCGTACAATACAATAACATATAACAACAACCATACAATACAATAACATATAACAACAACCGTACAATACAGTAATATATAATAACAACAACGTTACCGTACAATACTGTAATATTTAACAACATCCATAAAATACAGTACTATATAAGAACAAACCTACAATACTATAGGTTATTGAATTTGTATGGCTAAATATTACTTGGAACGAGTTGTTTTGGCAAAGGACGACGAGCTTGCGACGAGCTTGCGAGTCGTCCTGCGCCAAAACGACGAGTTCCAAGTAATATTTAGCTATACAAATTCAATAACCTTTTTATTGTATACTTTCATATTGTATTCGATCAATGTTAATTGTATGACTATTACTTTTCATTGTATTTGTGTTATTTTTATAGTTTTTGATGGAATTCCTATCTTGTCATTCAGTTTCATTTATTTTGCGCGAAGACGACGTCGACGTCGGATGACGTCATTAAAAACATCAAGCGATTTTCTAAAGTTTGTTTACCATTCGATAACGTTAAAAACAGTGGGTGAGTGAACATTTCAATTATTTTATCAATCTCTGCCATAAAAGGTTGAAAAAAAACACGTATTTTTATGGGATGGTGTGTTGTACGTCTTCCGTCGTCCGTCCGTCGTCCGTCCGTCCGTCCGTTAACTTTTCTTCAAACAACTTCTCCTCAGAAACCGCTTGGCTAATTTTGACCAAACTTCACATGGATGATCCTTAGGTGAATGCTTTTTAGATTTGTTAAAATTAGGTCAGCGCTACATCCAAGATGGCTGCCATTACCATATATAGTTGAAACCTTAAAAAATCTTCTTCTCCAGAACCGCTGGACAGATTTCAACAGTTTTTCTTTTAAAATGATCGCCAACGCCTAGACTATCAAGTTTGTTCAAATAAAGTCCCCGGGATCAAAAATAGCCGTGCCCCGGGGGTCCAAAATTTGTATATTGAGGTTTTGCATGATTTTCATAAAGAGATATAGTAAAAAACTTTAAAAAATCTTCTTCTCTGAAACCACAAGGCACAGAGCTCTCGTGTATTACATGTAGCATCAGCGTATGGTCCTCTACTAAGTTTGTTCAAATGATGACCCTGGTGTCAAATTTGGACGCGCCAAGGGTCACATATTTTACAAAGACATGTATAGAGAAAAACTTAAAAAATCTTCTTCTCTGAAACTGCAAGAGCCAGAGGTTTAATATTTTGTATTTGCTATAAGCTTGTGGTCCTCTACCAAGTTTGTTCAAATGGTGACCCAGGGGTCACATTTGGCCCCACCCCGGGGGTCACAGTTTTACATAGGCTTGTATAGGGAAAAACTGAAAAAAATCTTCTTCTCTGGAACCACATGGCACGGAGCTCTCATGTATTACATGTAGAATCAGCTTATGATCCTCTACTAAGTTTGTTCAAATGGTGACCCTGGGGTCAAATTTGTCCCCGCCCCGAGGGTCACAGTTTTACATAGACTTATATAGGATTTTTTTTTAAAAATCTTCTTCTCGGAAACTACAAGAGCCAGAGGTTTGATATTTTACATTATTATAAGCTTATGGTCCTTTACCAAGTTTGTTCAAATGGTGACCCTGGTGTCACTTTTGGCCCCGCCCCAAGGGTCACATGTTCTACATAGACATGTATAGGGAAAAACTTAAAAAATCTTCTTCTCTGAAACTGCAAGAGCCAGAGGTTTAATATTTTGCTGTTGCTATAAGCTTATGGTCCTTTACCAATGTTGTTCAAATGGTGACCCTGGGGTCACATCTGGCCCCGCCCCGGGGGTCACAGTTTTACATAAATGCTTGTAAAGGGAAAAACTGAAAAATATCTTCTTCTCTGGAACTACAAGAGCCAGAGGTTTAATATTTTGCATTTGCTATAAGCTTATGGTCCTTTACCAAGTTTGTTCAAATGGTGACCCTCGGGTCACATTTGACCCCGCCCCAAGGGTCACATGTTTTACATAGACATGTATAGGGAAAAACTTAAAAAGTCGTCTTCTCTGAAACTGCAAGAGCCAGAGGTTTCATATTATTCATTTGGTCTTCTACCAAGTTTGTTCAAATGGTGACCCATTGGTCACATTTGGCCCCACCCTGGGGGTCACAGTTTTACTTAGGCTTGTATAGGCAAAAACTGAAAAAAATCTTCTTCTCTGGAACCACATGGCACAGAGCTCTCATGTATTACATGTAGCATCAGCTTATGGTCCTCTACCAAGTTTGTTCAAATGATGACCCTGGTGTCAAATTTGGACGCGCCCCGGGGGTAACAGTTTTAAAAAAAACACACTAATATATATATTTTTTTAAATTTGATTTATTTTTATTGATTTTTTCAATTTCAATTTTTATTTTAATTGATTCAATTTCTTTTTTTCTTTTTTTTTGATTGATTTGATTTTTTTTTTTTTCATTATCTTTTTAATTACTTGACACTTACTTTAAAATTTCTTGTCGTCGCTACTCATCCTAAATGCCTTGTTGAATTTCGACGAAACTTGGCAGGAAGCATCGGTAAGATGTCTAGTTGCATATCACGCTTTTGTTCCAGTTTGCTGATTTTTGACGGAGTTATGGCCCTTTGACATTTTTATTTTAAATTTTTTGTCGTCGGCGCTACTCCTCTTAAACGGCTACGAAATTTGGCAGGAAGCCGCAGTATGATGTCTAGTTGTGCAAAGCGCGGTATATCAATGAAATCTTGTTAGTAATAACAGAGTTATGACCCTTGATTTGTTGAAAAATGCTATATTGTATTTTCCTTTGTTAAATCTATAGGAGAAGAGAGCTATATCTAGCTATATCTATCTAAATCTATAAGAGCTGTTTTAGCCAGTAGAGCGTCCACATGCCCTCTTGGGCCTCTTGTTTTGTTGACACTATAGGAAGGATTCCGTTATTTTATTTAAAAGGAGTTCGTTATTTCTATTTCGCGGCTCTTATCAAGCACGAGAAAAAGTTCCGGTGCAATATCAATGTGTGCAATATCGTAGAATATTGCACACTTAGCTCAATGCAAACTAACCGGGACAATATGAAAGTATACAATAAAGTAATATATAACAACAACCGTACAATACAATAACATATAACAACAACCATACAATACAATAACATATAACAACAACCGTACAATACAGTAATATATAACAACAACAACGTTACCGCACAATACTGTAATATTTAACAACATCCATAAAATACAGTACTATATAAGAACAAACCTACAATACATAGAAGGTCTTACTTGATTGCATGTTTAATATTGCCTTTTTAAACGAGTTTAAAAGTATACGATGCGAGGGTATGTCGAGCATCATATCATGTTTATCAAACGAGTATTAAATAGGCATATAGCTCCAAAAAAGGCTCATAAAGAACATTTGTTATTGTAAATCCATACATATAACTTCGTCGTTTGATGACGTCGTATGTGTGTATGATGACTTCGCATGTTGACTGGGTCTTCTCCGTATAACACCGAACAACGGACCTACCTCGTCGATTTCCGTAATCCGGTATTTTAAACTTTACTGAAATCAACGAGGCAATTTCGATGCACATTGAGCTGAACGATAAACACCGATCGAACGATAATTCAGTCTTCATTTGCACATTTATTACACTAGTGTAATAATATAATATATTATAATATATCATAGCTTCATCGCAAGTTATGTGATGCAACAATCCTACTATACAGTTATATAGAACAATAACCGTACAATGCATAGAGGGTCTTACATGATGGTGCTGTACCGAGCATCATGTCAATTGCATCCATAGTCAATATCAAAAAGGCACGAATGTTAGATTCTATTCCCATTACTCCAAAAATAAGGCTTAATTTAAGAACTCTTATTGCAGCTGCCTAGGCACCGGGTTCAATCCTCCGTGGTGCCACTGAATTCCTACGGTGTGTTCTTGAGCAAGACACTTTCCCTTAGCCTCGTCCGTCGGATGGGGACGTAAACCGGGCGGTCCCGTGTATCGGTCTATCCTCCGAGCACGTTAAAGCACCATAGGAATCTATTCGATAATAAGAGTTGGGCACGGTTCCCGGATTCCTATGTATCCTTCCCCTCTCTCTGGGGCGGCTCTAAATAATCTATACTGTGTTGATGAGCCGTTAAACAACATTCAATTAACGTTGTTGTGTTATGACGTCGTCCGTTTATATAGAAGATCTTACATGAGTACTCAAACATTATTGAATTTATTAAACGAGTTGGCAAAATGATATAATGCGAGGCTTTATTATTGAATTTATTAAACGAGTTGGCAAAATGATGTAATGCGAGGCTCTTGCCGAGCATTATATCATTTTTGCTTAATGAGTTTAATAAATTCAATAATGAATGCGAACGAATGTTAGATTCTATTTATTACATAATTTATAACGTCTCATTACGTCAGAACACGTACATTAACGTGACGTCCTTGACGTCATTAACGTTATGTTATACCACCAGTGGAATATCGAAAATATTGAATGGTGTTGTTACACTCCCACACCACGTGTTATGTGATAAATTATGATGTTGTATGTGTCCGTATGACAACAAAAGCCTTCAACCACCTCAGCGATATCTGGCAATTTCGATGCATACCGAGCTGAACGGAAAAGATCGAGCTGTGATTCGGCCTTCATTTGCATATTTATTACACTAATGCATTATGATAAATATATCATATCTTTATTTCATTCCCACACCGCAAGTTATGTAATAAATAACAGCAATCGTTTAATACATTAATAAATAACGACAGCTTTGCAATATATTAAATAATTATAACCACAACCCTTTAAACTACAGTAATATATATCAAAAACTTACATCCTGTTGATATATAACAGAAATACAATACAACGTCCTTATAATGCACTAGTATATGGACAATACGGTAGTATATAAAAACAACGTTAAAAACAGTAATATAGAACTGTTTTGTTCACAGTTCTACAAAACAGTGTGGCATTGTTAGAGGAAAGTTTCCTTAAATGCTATAAACACCTGGCGTTTGAGCTCACTATAAAGAAATTGTTCCAGAACCAAGAAAATACTGCTTTGAGGTATTAGAAAAGAGCGCTGATTTGAGGTAAATCAAATATAAACATTAGTTTGAACATATCAATCAAACATGTCCACTTAACGGTCTTAACTAAAACTATATTTTGGTTTCTTCCCTATCAAACGCTTATATACTGCAACGTTATTATAAGCGTTCAAACTGGTATTGTCCCTCCGTATATCGAAGGGTAAAATACTATGTTTTACTGAATGAACAAGATTAAGTTACGCCCATTCAGAAAAGATTTAACCGCGGTTTTTAGATAAAAACCTACACGCTTCACAAGCCGATAGTTGGGTTTGCTAATAAATACACATTTGATTGATAGTTGTACGGGGCTCTAGATCCGCCCTCCTAGTATACGAGCATATCGGGACAAACAGAACAAGCGCGATATGGTTAACTACTATTCGTTATTGACGAGCTGTTCGTGAAATTGTCACTCGCATACAAACATACGCTTGCAAGGAACAATATGAAAAGTTACCCTGAATAAACGTGGAGTTGGATATTATGCAAATTTTACAAAGATCGGCATTGTTTCTTTTATTATGTGGATATAGTTAGGCTATCGGGCGATAATCAGCAGAATATAAAATGTGAAAGTTGTGCGCCGAGATTTCAGTTCGGATTGCGATTTGCAGATTATCGGATTAATTTCTAGCTGTTATTGTTCTTGTTATTACTTAGCATTTTAAAGCATTGATGTCTTTGTAGATAATTTGAAATTAAATTATTACTTGATGTGGCAACAATATGTATCTATGTTGGACGCTCTTGCTTGCATTTTGCACGATGGTGGAGCACACACGTTCCGCTGCTACGCTCCTTCCTCACGTATCTACGGAAACGCAATTGGAAAGAAACACTCATAATGCCTCCTCCATTTCTGGAGAAACGGAAATATTTTCTTCTTCGTCGTGGCCAGGTGAGACTGTCTTCTTGCTTTGTTTAATTGTGTTTTATTTCAGAATTGATTCATTACAATACGAACAACCCTACGTTAACCCTCACTACAGCACTCGACATTTAAAACTTCAAATAAAAAGCACACGGTTTGAACAAATCCATATAAATCATAACCGCAACATGCAAAAAATAAAATTAAACTTTGGATAACAGTAATATAGTGTAGAGATACCCACACACCAACTCTAACCTCAGCTTGTCAAACACACACGTATACAGTGAAAACAGGTTCTCTAAAATCAATACGACAAAAAAGTAGTAAATGCTTTTGAAGCAACTCAGTTGTGAAATGATTTAAGTTTGAACAATCCACCTGACAAAAGCTTCGCTGCTATAACCCATCCTAGTGGGTTTCATTAATTAAAATGTATGCAAACATGTCTTGGTATAAACGGTGCACGTGATAATACTATAAACTGCAAACCCGTGCATTTAAGGGCATAGTGTACGTATTGTTAGCTAGTTCGGGAAGTCAGCATATCAATTCATAACACTGCAACGTGCAAAACATTTTTTTTTTTTTTTTTTTTAAACGAGCAATTATATAGCATTCTTTTTTGCAGAGCTATTAATCCCAATGTTTACCTGATAATTCTCTGCTTTATTTTAATATGTAAAAAACATGCAAGAGCCTTTCGTGGAAAAAAATCTAATTATAAACAGTTACCTTCTCTGCAGTTAACTTTATGCTTAATGCTCACTTAATTTATGTATATATTGTTATAGCCCAATTACATGTTACAAATGCGTTTGAAGGAAAATGACATATTATGCATCATGAGCGTGTTTTTTTTTCAGTATACCGCGTGCGTTTTCACCTGTACTAGATTTACTTTCTGTTGGTTTTTATCTGATAATCTTTTTACCATTGCGGGTTTATTTTTATCTTCCATTATAATATCAATACACCGACCAAATGAAAGTGTATTCACCTCTTTTCAGAGCCGAATTTATTCAATACGTGTTCAAATTTTATTGCAAACGATAGGAACAGGTAAATCAAATATCAAACTCAGCTGAATGTACCACCGTGGTTAATTATATATTTGATATGATCCTTTTAAAGGGAATATTTATAATAAACTTGTAATTTTACGCGCGCAGTGATTCAGAAATGAGAGCAAAAACGTAGCCATATTGATACAGAAACGTATACGAGGACTGATATATTTGATCAGACAACTACACGAAGACAGAAGCCATTTAAAGTGTGGCAAGAGATGTTGTTTGTCGTCTAATAATTCATATAATGGCGTTTAATAAACACGTTTTATGTGTAAGAAGTATAAGCCATAATAAGGACACTTAGGTTTATAGTTAGTTTTTATCAGTTTTATGAAGCATTATAATGTGTATGCAAATAAGAGGTTTGATCGATTAATTGTATGCAGTTAAATACAAACTAACATGTGCGCACATATGTGTGTAAGGTAATACTCGTTATGCAATAACCATGCTAATATATTCAATCTGGGTCGGTATGTGAGTGGTTTTACGGTCTGAAATTTTGTTTTACGGCGACGCGGTAGCGGAGCCGTATTTAACGTAATTTCAGACCGCAAAATCAATCACATACAGTCCCAAATTGAAAATCTTAGCATGGTTATCTCGATTCTAATGCTTTTCCATTCAAATGCTACACATATAAAATCAAATCATACATACTCACTTGTTTTTCTATGATAACTCAAATTCACTCATGCCGGTAATGGGGGTTTTATGGTCGCAAAGTTGAGATGTTAGCCAATGGAGCAGAAAAACGTCACTGGTGATCTTCATGGATTCTTTCACAGAATGTAATGGAAGGAATTTAAATACGTGTTAATTAATAGTTGCATTAGAATTATTGTTTTTTTTTCAGAATCGAATTACTCATGTTACACAAATATATTTCATATTTATGCTACATAGTTGCTGTGATCAAACAGTGGTATTTAAACTTCGATCAGTGGTATAAAGATGCAAATACTAAGCGAATTATGAAAGCAAAAACGCAGAACTCCAATGTTTAAGCTGAAGAATATCTTTCACTGATCGGTGTTGGTTTGCTGTTTTTCTACACTATTCAAAACTTCATGGCAATTTTCTAGCATTTCTTTGTGGGATTTCTTATTTTTATATTTGAAACGGTTTTACTGTCGTCACAAAGAAAACATATCACCTACCTAACTGCCAAGTCAACCACGGGTGCAATCCTGGGTCGGAATTGTTTTCATGTTTACTAACTGGACATTATAACTATATAACCTAAAATCGTTTTGAAGTCATCCAGTTGGGTTGATCACTTCTGGTTTATCATTATACTGAGCCTCCACCAACACCAGCGGGACTCTGTGATTGCACACTTTGAAACCCTGAAAGGGGAGGTTGGTGCATGAACTTTTTAGTCCTTCCGGTTTTCAGGCCGTACCCTAGATTGGCTTTCTCTTTGGCTGCTACTGCTGTGGCTGTTCAGTACAATTCTTGAAATATCCTGAGATATTTCTAATTATGTGTTTTTACAAGAACATATACGTATGTCGTTAGCTAATTTCTGTGGTTGTGGACTTTATTGTTAGAGATTTCCTTTTGCTTTGATTACTTCTGTTTGCCGTGTCTTGTCAATTTGGTCGCTGAAGAGATGACAATAGCGAGGTTGTGTATGCATAAAAGCGAGTTAAACTAAGAAGTTAGGCCATATTGCCTACTGATCATTCCAAGTCGGTAACCCTGTTTTCATCAGTCTTTATGTTGTGTATTGTCTTTTCCATTGTACATTTAATTTGTCTTTGTTTTTGGTACAGTGCTGACCTACGATGCCATTGCGTTTGGGTGCTGTTCTATATATAGGAAAAATTATCATTTGCTCATGTTTTGGTCTCAACTCCTGACCGGATTTTTGCAGCTTTTCACTGTTTTCCTCTCATATGTTGCAAATCCTGTCAATGGTCATGGATAGTATATATGTTATATGTATTTTATCTTGATGGTCTGTTCAGTGTTTATTGTTCATATTAGTGTTGGCAATATTGTCTCTCTAAAATGTGCACGCTGCAAATAGGTCTAGTAGTGTTGTTTTTTATTAACGTCAGCTAATCGGACCGGATGTTTTGATTACATACTGTACACACACAAAAATTCATTTGATATTTTCTTTTGATGATATATGTCAAAGAAAATGTTTTGTGTTTTGCAACATACATAAATACCAAATATGTAATCAAGGGTTATTTGCATTCAATTGATGCATACAAGCTGAGAAAAGTGTTATTTATATATTACAGAAACTTGCCAAGTTTACGTTTTAATTGCTTTTCGTTTAAACCCACCTTTTAGAGACATTCAAGGTTTCTTATTATAAACAAAACATATACATATATATATTTACAATGCGTATGAAGCTGCCTATATATGGACACATCTTGGTGAGATGCGTATAAATAACAAGTATATTCAAAAAGCATGTTTTAAAAAAAACCTATACATCCACACCATGCAAATATCTAAGAGATGGGTCCCTAGTGATACTACTACGATAAATGAGCCTACCACGAGACCCCCACGTGACCCCAAGGCACACGGCTGATACGCAACCAAATATGCATTCCTTATTACATTAGTACAACTTGCATTCAAAGTTCCGTCATCAAATACATGGTTAAAGGTTGCTGTGTTAATAGATACATCCTGCTACATACATAACTACTGAAAAAATGATCCCTTGCAAGCAACATACACAAACAAATGAGAAAAGTAGCAGACTCGGTTGTATTGAGTCTATTTATGAGAAGGAATATAAGGTGCAACACCTATCACGCCCTTAGTTAAAGCAATATTCTACTTTAAAGCCACACGAATTATTGCTTTATGATCCCAAATGACCAAGTATTAGCACTACTGTTCTTAGTCGGCGCTCTATGATCCCAAAGGACGAAGTATTAGCACTACTGTTATTAGTCGGCGCTGTATGATCCCGAAGGACGAAGTATTAGCACTAATGATTCTTAGTCGGCGCTCTATGATCCCAAAGGACGAAGTATTAGCACTAATGATTCTTAGTCGGCGCTCTATGATCCTAAAGGACCAAGTATTAGCACTATTGATTCGTAGTCGGCGCTCTATGATCCCAAAGAACCAATTATTAGCATCCCAAAGGACCAAGTATTAGCATTACAGATTCGTAGTCGGCGCTCTATGATCCCAAAGAACCAATTATTAGCACTACTGATTCTTAGTCGGCGCTGTATGATCCCAAAGAACCAAGTATTAGCACTACAGATTCGTAGTCGGGCGACATTTTATAGCCGTAACACAGCACTAAACGAACGCTAGTGTGAATGTCAATAAATACTGAAAAAGGCAACGAACACAAACATAGGGACAAGCAGCAGACTCGGTTTTATTGATATAATGTCGGATCACACTTTCACGAAAAATGAATTTTAGCTTGTGTAAACGAGCGAAAGCAATATACTTTATAAATTACATATGTAATAAAACGGTTATTTAAAATAAACGGACTGAACGTCTAAGTGTTCTACAGCAGGGCTTTCCTATTTTAGCTGTGGCGGTCATATTGGATTTCGCTGGAGTTTCACATGATATACCAATTAGAGACTGCGTCTCTGTGAAGTTTCATGAAAATACACCAGCAGCGCTATGACGTACTTTTATGTATACGTGTGTATTAAAAAGATAATTGCAAGGTATAAATAGAACGATTTCTGCACGCATGATACATGAATACGCGCACTATTTATCTCGTTATTAATATTCTAACAGTCTGCCGTCTATGCATCAAGTAACGCACTTGAAAGTCCTAATCCACCATTGCTTTAGTTGTCACCTTCGAACTCTATTGCAAGAAGCAGTTAATCGGTCGGTAAAACTTATTACACTATAAGAATTCGCCATTGTGATACCGCCTTATCCTATGAGCAAAAGGGCTACCGTTGTGGTTTACGATATGCCATAAGTTGAGGAATTTGCATGAATAATGTATACGCGGTGTGGGTAGTGCGTATGCGATATGGACATAGAGAATATCATGTTAGTGCCTGATCCTATCCAGTTTATCAGGTGAGGCTGAGAAAAACTGAAGTCCGAGGCTTTTCTCCAACTTGATCAGCAGTGTCAAGTGTATTTTTTTCTTCGTCTTGACCAACATAGAACTACAAGATCTTGCATTCTACTCGTTATACCGGCGGCATTAGTTGTGATAATACCAATGCGGCATTAGTTGTGATAATACCAATGCGGCATTAGTTGTGAAAGTACCAATGCGGCATTAGTTGTGGTAATACCAATGCGGCATTAGTTGTGGTAATACCAATGCGGCATTAGTTGTGATAATACCAATGCAGTGTCAAATCAGAATTGCAGACATATTATTCGATTTTATTTAATCAGTTCATAAAAGTAAATTCAATATAGAAATTTAACGTCAAACTATCTATAGCTTTTTCAATGTCAATTCGTATTCAGTTTGATATAGCACACATTCTGTGTATGCCTTACTCACGTATCATCATGCCTGTTGGTTAAGTCTATCCATGTTTAACACGCGTGGTCACATTTGTCGTCGCCTCGGTTAGAAGCCAATGGGTTAAACAATTCAATCTTGTCTTTATACTTACTTATCGAATATCTTTGCTTGGGACCAGGTACTTGACGATAACAAAGGTGTCAATATTCAGATTTTTTGTATTCGTGTGTGTTGTAGTATAGATGACCTCTTGGGCATTATTTAAATTTGAATTCCGAACAATTCCACTAACGTATTGAATTCCAATTTGTCTTTGCCAGACAATTATTGACTGCATGCTATAAATTTGACCACAAAACTCTCACAGAAAATGTGTTAAAATATTAATTAAACGTTTAATAGTCTGTATGTCTTTCGCTGTGTTCTAAAGATGAGCCGTTTGCGGGAGGGCATGCCACTTTTGAATATCCATTCAATGTATTCAATTCTCCTAGATGACAGATTCCCCAGTCAGTATCTCCCCGTATTTTGTCATTTACATACAACTATTTCAATAATATTGATTTTTGTATACGAGAAGAATGTCTCATGCTTAGATCAGCAAAATTGATTGACATATATATTTAAAGGGGTTACATCAAACTTTTCATAGAAGAACATACAATTTAAAACAATGATCAAATTCATGATAAAAAATGACGTTTCGATAAAAAATAAGGTGTGAACATCCTGTTGTTAAGGTCTAAAATTTGGATTCATCATACGTTTTGTATTGAATCGAGCTTAAAATGCTTACATTGACTCTGGTGCGTAACCTAGGATAGCATATATTGCTGTACAAAATGAATATCCTTGTAAATATAGGTAATTGTTTAGGTTCGTTTATTATGTGTAGGCTCTTTATAACAGAAAATATTAATATTTGTAACACCCATGAAAATCCTGATAGACCCCCTTTAAACTTGTTTCACACTGATATGCCTACTGATGCCATGTTTTTGTTGTTGTTTTTTCACTAGCACTGTGAATTACTTATGATACTTACATTGTCTGTCTACCTTTCTTGATGACTTTCTTAAAGGGACATACAGCAAACTTGCTTTATTTTTACTCAGCAGTAAATCTTTCCATAGTGTTATAGCAAACGTTTAACCCGAAAAGAGCACCTGATTTAATTCTTAAATAACGGCTTCCGTAAAGAGAAATTACTCAATCCATAATTTAAATTATTCAAATTGTACACGTATGGGTAATGTTTTAAGGTAAAAGGGAATATATACTGAACCAAACAGCTAACGCACCATTAGACAATACCTTTAATGTATGAACTTATTATATGCCGACTGGTACCGTTGGAGACAGGTGATTTGAAAGATTTTTTTTAAATTTACAGTCGTTATTGACAAGATATTTGTCTCGTTCAGAATGGAATTTGTTTTGATTTATTGATTGTTATTAATGAGATATTAAAGGTATTGTCTTCTGGTGCGTTAGCTGTTTGGTTCAGAATATATAACGAACAAAGTAAAACTAATGTGTACATGTTTGGTTTGTTTTGATGCACCAACATGTGAACATTGCCACTTGTCTCTTTAATTCACGCACATGGCATAGGGATACAGTAAGATTGACGTCAAGACAGATGCATGCTGGGATTGCATGTCACATACTTCTAAACAGCACTTATATCTGGAACAGTGTTATTTTACGTTTATAAATACATCAAATCTTGTATCGATACGTATATTCCTTGTAGGGGAGTGCTTCCCATCACAAAACCGATCATATAACCCAAAGTTGATGGTCGTTTTAATTCGTAATCGACATTTACCGGGAGTATCTTTTGACAGTTGTTAAGCTGAGAAATATTTAAAAATCTTACAAGTGCTTTGTAGTATATAAATATACCGCACCCTTTGGGTTTTGCAAAACTATTGAAAAACATTTCGTATTCGTCTATACAACATATGATACATTTGTTGCGCTCACAATCTGTTCTTAAATGTCGGTGTTTGACATTCAGCTTTGATCTATGATCCGTAAATGGAACAAAAAATATGTATAGTTTTTTTTGTATTGTATGGTACATTAACAGTCACATAAAATTTAAAATGAAGAATTGAATTTGAACATTTCATACACACTTCGTATTCATTTTATTAGATTTTTTAAAATTGTCATAAAAATATAAGTTAAAATTCGCACCTGCCAGTTACATTCAGCACCATGCAAACCGATACACCGGCCCCTTAAGTATATAGGTCGGTACAAAGGTTCTTATTATACAAAAAAAAAAGTCCTTTACAATAGGGAGATACTATTTAATTATAAGAAACTTTTCGTCCGTCTGTGAACATTTCCTATACCTATAATTTTTTATTAGTTATTATATATATTTACTTATTTACACACCCGTTGGATTTACATATTACATAGTTTATATTACTACCGTATCATCTCTTATTTGTAAATAGTCTTATCTTTATACATTAATTACTTAATTACATAATTAATTACTTAATTACTACTTAATTTCTTCATCTTTCATCAGTTTTTGCGCATAATATGACCTATTAATGTGTCGACGTGCGGTAAAACACCATTCATTCATTCATTCGTATTTCTTCATAAACTGTTAGAGTTTGTTACACAGTCCCATGGGATGACAATAGGGTACGAGTGAGGTTGGTGCATCTTAGAACCTGATTTAAATCCCCAGCGGCGTTTTTGCTACTGACAGTTTAAGACGGTATCTTTATTGTCAATATTGTCAACCCTTTATGTTTGTAGACGTCAGACTTTGCTTCTGTTGTTCCTTGTGTGTGTTGTTTGTTTTGTATGTGTATTTTTAATTGACTGTGTTTTGCGAATGCTACACGTCATACTCGTCTTTTATACCTACCTTTCTACAACTTTTTACTTTTCCTCGTATTTCTTCACCAATCTTACATATGCATAGGTACTGATAAACTCTTTCTGACCAATTTCAGTTTCAATCTCAAAGTCAAGCTCATGGCTTGGTTGTGGCGGCTGTAAACGGTCTCCCCGTGCTACGAATCATTAGTGATATTTTACTGGTCCTTTGGGACCAACGAGCCCAATATAGGTGGCTTTGAAGTTGAATACCGCATATGCCGGTGCTAGTGGGCGTGAGAGGTGTTGCTTCTTACATTAGTTCTCATGAACAGACTTAATAAAACCGCGTATGCTGCTTTAATCTCAACTGTGTTTTTTGCTCCCAAAGGATCAACTTTATCAGTATTTATTCAAAGTCAAACGTTTACCGATATGCCATACCAAGAGTCGATGACACATTCTTAATGTCGTTTTACTTGTTTTTCTTCAGGGAATCTTACTGTAAATGCTCCTCGTTTATAGTAATGTAAACAGGGAACGTTTTAATGTATGTGTTGGAGATAAGCACAATTAAAGCAGACTGATAAAACTGAGTCTGTTACTTGTTCTCTTTTTTTGTGTTTGTTGCTTCCAAGGTATGCGCTTTTCAGTATTTATTAGGATTGAATCTGCTTAGTATTAAAGCGATTGTATTAATACATTGATTCGTAATTGCGATAAATGAAGAAGATACATGATTTTGCGATATTTGGTGAACTCTTCGAACTGAGTTTTCTGTATAGATGCATTTAGATTTAAACAATTTAAACAATTCAAAGCTTCAAATGGCATATCTTTCTGTTTTTGCGTCTTCTCTATTCATATTGTCTAAACACCTTTCAACACTCACAAATGGTTTTAAACTATATTGCCTTTCGTAGATTTACAAATTGTTTAAGGTTAAAATAAAGAGACAATAGATTGTATTAAATTACAATCCAGACAAATCTTGCACCATGGATATGATAAATGACAATCAATGGAAGTAATTACGACACATCGATACTAAAAACCTGTAAAGAAGAACTGACAACAGGCTTTACCCTCCATTAAACGGTCAGTGAAAATAGTTAAACCGTGTCTCTTAAACGTACTGTCCCTTGGGTTCAATAATAGGATAAGGTCTTATACCACAATTAATGTGTACAACAAGTAGGGTTACTGTTGAGCGTTTTCCAACATCTGAGCTTCAAAGCTGTGCAGCAGACATTGTTGTTGGTTTAATATCTTCAGTATAGCCAAGAACAATTATTTAAAACAATAAAATACAAAAGTTGGGCAGGTTGGTGTATTCTTTTCGCTCATGTTTATGTGACGCCTCTGGAAAATACAAAATTCTTACACTATCTAGCTGAATATGTGGTGCTTCGGTCAAACACTTCTGAAATTTGAATGAAACCTCATGTCAGCATGGGATGTTCTGTATCAACTGTCTTTTGCACTGCAGATGTATGCTAAAGTAAAGATCTAAACCCCTATTTTTCAAACTAAAAAATGCCTAAAATGGAGAAGAAAATAGAATTATTTTCTGTTTTCCTTTTGTCTCTTTCAGGGGAGATAATAAAGGCGTGCGACCATATGAATGTTTAGAAAATAGTGTTTAAAATCATGATGGTCTTTGATCAGATGAAATCTGACTTGATATATGTCGATACAATGATCCGGAAAAATATCCGTTTGGTCGTTGGTCAATCCAATAATCGTTTTTTTTTAAAGTAGGTTCATCAAATATTATCCATGGGATTTTTAAGTGTCACAATTAAATCACAAAGATAAAACAGCGTATCTCGTCGGTAAGTTGGCTGATCCCAGCTGACCTTCGTGAAAAATTAAACGAAATCACTCATCAGCCCTACGACCGAGGTAAGCTATCAGCCTACGACCGAGGTAAGCTATCAGCCCTACGACCGAGGTAAGCTATCAGCTCAATTTGAGCAATATTTTTTGGCTTATCAGCAAAATCGAGAAGCTAGTTTACCCCTAGTCGTAGGTATGCCCTAGAAGCTAGGAGGCCCCAGTCCCCTAGTCGTAGAAGTGCGATGGCATGACGAACGCAGTTTGACTTCTTGTATATCAGTAAATAATATGGAATTCATGGAAGCTCAGATTGACGAATCAATCTTCCTTTACACTAACATGAGGAATATAAAGACATGATTATTGCGTGGGGGCGGGGGGGGGGGGGGAGTGGGGGAGGGTACGTGTGGGTGGGCGGGGTGGTGTGGGGGGATTCTACCCAACTTGGTCATACCCCACTTGGTCAGGATAGGCAGTGCCGGTAGTAATTCCCGGGAATCACAGTAAATAAATAGATATACAACTCGGTTTAAAGTTATTAATATAAAGAGTAAAACGAAGTGGATTTCCATGCACATCCTCCATTTACATCATGATGAACTATGCGGAAAGGGGATAGTACCTTCTCATCTGCCGAGTTGTTGAACAATTCTACTGTAAACTCTCCGATCCTTGTTTACTGCCACCACTCCAGTAACGCCTAAAACAAAGAAGTTCTTTAATGACCGTGACAAAATGAAAAATGAATTCGGGGTGGAGGGGTGGGAGAGCGTGGGATTTAACCCTCCTGCATATACATTGGCTTATTCTTGCCGTGAACCATACAGGATGGATTTAAAAAGAACCCTGATGAATAACTAAAAGGGCATGACACTAATATAGTTACATACAAAAGAGGCATGAGAGGTGTTGCACCTTATATTACCTCTCACAAACAGACTCGATAGAACCGAGTCTGCTACTTCTCTCTTGTTTGTGTTTGTTGCTTTCAAGGAATCCCCTATTTCAGTATTTATTATTATTATAATTTATATTTGCACTATCCGTCAATACTATACAATCAATGTATAAGATATAAACACTAATATTATTGTTATTTCCTTAATTAACGACCTTTACACGTCTCGCCCACAAACATTACATTTAGTGACGATATGCATATGTTTATTGGACTGTTATTA
Organism: Cyrtodaria siliqua; assembly: GCA_037043455.1. NCBI lineage: Eukaryota > Metazoa > Mollusca > Bivalvia > Adapedonta > Hiatellidae > Cyrtodaria > Cyrtodaria siliqua. Next base: position 157,298 of record JAWPHD010003917.1, on the reverse strand, counting down.
CTTCCGTCATAAATACACGTCAATTATATTGATTCATGTGTAATACATTTACACCAAGTACTATTCATTCATAGCGTGTGTAGTGTAACTACACACCTTAATCTATGTCTATCCGGATGTAAAAGATAAAACGCAAATATACAGGTGTTGCAAAAATTATATTACCTCTCATGAACAGACTCAATAAAAATTCTGCTTTGTTGTTTCATGTTTGTGATGTCACATGCTTCATTGTAATTGGTGTTTTTTAATGCATTTTTTTAGTTGAATGCTACATTTTATATCTTCTACATGCAGCATATTTTACATATGTGCGTATTTTATTTATGGCCTTTTTATATGGTCATATACCTATTGGGGGAGATATTTGTGAGTTTTATGACTAAAATTAAGAGCGGCCTAATGCTCCTAAATGTTTATTTTTTATTTTTATCTTTTGATGTTTTGTGGGATGAATCTCCGATGAAATGTCATGTAACTGTATTCGATCAATTGAGTCACAACACATCACATTTTATTAGCGAGTATTCACTTTTAAGCATGTTTGAAAGATAATAACAAATAATGACTTGATCGTTTGGTCAGTTAGTAAGAAAAGGTAGCAGACGACATTAATGCACTACACAACGTCTTGACCTCCTGCTCCGATGTTGTGAAAGTAATAAAGCACCGCGTTGACATACACACAAAGTAAAATTATGAATGAACGACAACGAATCTCACGATATATTGACACCTTAGCGTTAATAATAATCAACCGGCGGAATGCTTTGATCTCGAATTGTAAGTTATATATCAATGGAATGGACGGATGCGTACAACGTAGCGTGGGGGAACAGAACATTTGGTTACTTAGTGTGACCTTTGAAATGGTGTATAAGATGCTAGTATTTCTATGTGTTACATATTTCATCATACACTTTTGCGTTTTATGCGGGTTTTTGTTTAATTCAGTAATACCTTTTTAGTTTTATGTAAGTAGTATCTGATTCTATGTGATTCTCACGTATTTTTAGTTTTGGATCGATATATCTTGCTATAACCTTATGATAAAGCTTAGAAAATAATGGGTTATCTGTTTTCAAAATACGCTGTCTTCTGGTGTGCACGAGGGCTTTGGAATGTATCTGGGCGAATTTTAAAGAGACCCATGGGAATCATATGTGCAGTTTTCACATTTACTCGCATCAAAAGCCATGTAAACACCTATAGGTACTATTTAACTATTTGTTTCACAAAGTACTAAACGCAGAATTGAAATAAATTGCGACTTAATGGCTCAAAACATATCTTATTTGAGTTGGAGCCGCCCCAGATAAATTGCAATGATACACAGGAATCAAGGAACACCTTCACTATAGAATCGCCTTCTTCTGACTGGATACGAGCTGGATGGGTAGACTCCGATACACTGAAGCTCCTGGTTTGCCTTTTTATCTGATGGACGAAGCTAAGGAATTAAGTGCCCGCCCATGGTTCCACCGAAGAAACCATGTGGGCAATATATACACACTGTGTATTTGCAATACCGAGTATTCGTTGTGTTTTCCACTCATTTTAATGTTGTTCTTATCTAGCATTTAAGGGGTCTCGTCTCCTTTTTCTTTCTTTTTTGAAAAGCAAAATGATTAATAATTATCGTATTTGCAGATACTACTAAGTAAATACGTTTACAATTACAAATGTTTGGGTTATTATGAGAATAAGTTGTAATGTATTTGGTCCTCAAGTATTGGGTAACATTATAAATTAGAATAAAGCAGTACTCGTCCTCCATATCCCTTCGAGCGCACAACTCACATCGTCTGTGTGTGTATGTATGTCTATTTATTTTGTTCATAAGAAGAGGATGAGAGATAGACGTATCTCTGAAGGGTGCATACGCATACGTACCCTTTATCAATTATTAGTATTAGCTATTCAGCCATTTTAATAGTTTGATAATTATTTCGCAAAATACAAATTTATTTAGTGCTGTGTGGCGGCTGTAAAAATCGCTCCGGTTACAAATCAGTAGTGTTATTACTCACTGGTCCTTTGGGATCATCTAGCTCAATCTGTGTGGCTTAGAGCAGAATACAGCTTTAGCCGGTGTTAGGGGGCATGAGAGGGGTATGAGTGGTAATATATAAGAAATGAAAAGAGATGCATTGGGAGCAATAAACACAACAAAGACAGAAAAGTAGCAAGCGAAGTTTTATTGAGTATGTTCATTTAAAATGCTCAAATGAACAGATCAATAAAACTTCGTCTGCTACTTTTCTTCAAATAAACAGACTCAATAAAACTTCGTCTGCTACTTTTCTGTCTTGGTTGTGTTTATTGCTCCCAAGGCATCTATTTTCATTTCTTATATAATACCACTATCAATCATATATACAGAGGAACTAACCCTAAGACGATAAACATGCCATCCCTTCTTGGTTATATGTGGTATTTAAAACACGCACGCTTTATAAGTATAGTATACCTATAGCTGTTTTGTTGACAGCCTTTCGCAATGTGTTATTTGTACTTACACCAGCAACAATACATTTGTACTTACACCAGCAACAATACATTTGTACTTACACCAGCAACAATACATTTGTACTTACACCAGCAACAATACATTTGTACTAACCTCAGCAACAATACAGCTATGAAGCTGCAATACGGTGCAAATGTAAGCGGCATCGGTCTGACATAACTGGTGGAGCTGACCTCTGTAAACGCTTTAATTATTAGTCTAGATCATTTGCGACGCTTCCTTGTTTTCAAAACTAACTTCTCGAACAGTCCTCCTGAACAAGTTTGATTTTTGCCGATACACTGGTATCGTTTCTGATTGGCTGAGACAGGAACATCTGCTATCCACGATATACAGAAAGGCAGAAAGACAATACATGTATTAATAAACAAAGAGGTAAACTTCATTATTATATAGGTCACAAATACTTTAATAAATACACAATAATTACGGTCTTGTTTCTTCAAATTACGTCATAGTGTAATATATATATATCGTAATTTCCTTGTTAAGCCACCCATTTCCACTGTTGTTTCTTTTTGTTTGTGTTGTTGTTGTTGTTGTTTTGTCGATTATAAAATAAACTAACTTAGTGCTACATGATTTAATCTAAATATGTCTGTTTATACAACTAAATTGTCTTGATCAACTTCGGCGCTTGATTGTAAATAACAAACGTCTTGACCGTTTGTGCAATATGTGACGTATTGCTGTTACGTCATTTCATTGTTTTTTTAGCTGTAAACTATCTGTAATGTGGTTAAACGCAAGTGTTTTAGCTGTATTGCACTTATTCAGACCCATTAAGGGGACACTGGATTGAAATGATATGCCTCGCTATCATTAATTTATAGTGACAAATTGGAGAAGAAATGATGATAAATGAAATGAATATAAATGATTTGAAGTCGTAAAAGATTTTATCGTTAAGGATAATATTAAAATTTCAAATTTAGACATCTTAATACGTACAACTTAAACGTTTTTTTTAATAGCAAAGTTGTTGTTTGAATACATTAAAACATGTAGTATTTAGTGTTTATAACGCTGGTTATAATATTAAGTCGCTATATATTTATGTTGTAATATATTAACGGAAAATGATTTATACATACAATCTGCAGAACATGTTTTAGAATCTACTTTCATGTTGTAGGATTTGTTTTGCATACTCCATGTTTTCATAAATAGCACAACATGTTTAAATTATTCCAAATTGTTTGCTATAATGGCCTGGGCAACTATTGCCGTTAAACAACGCGCGCACACGTACACGCGCACAAGAACGGGCACGCGTACGCACGCACACACACACGCACGTATTTTATATGCATATAGCTTAAGTATTATTTATCTTTAACTGAGTCTTAGACATTAACTATTTTGTAAGAAACGTAAGTATCAACTTAGCTTCACGGGCACTGTTTCTGAAATACCGGAGTTCATTTGTATGAAAAATACGCGCTCCTGACTCTACTAAGAAGCTGCGATTGGCTAAAAGCGCTGGGAGAATTTAAAATTAATAGTAGACAACAAAATATAATTAAATGATGCATTATTTGTAAGTAATGGATTGTTTTCATATTCTACTAAGCAAATGCCTATACATTTAAGAGTAATTGTGCCAACCAATGAGATAAAGATATCATTATTCTCTTTTATTTCTCTTCATTTGCAATGCTTATAAACGGTGCATTTACAATTATTTTTGCTTTTATAGTATGACTCCTGTCCAGTGTATCCAGCCAACCGTGAAGCTGTGTTTTTCACGTTCGTTTTTGTAAAATTGCGGCCAATATTTGTTGGAGGGGTGGGGCAAAAACATTTTTTTTTTTTTTGCGAAACAACACTTCAAAACTCTAACTTTCTCAATATTGTTATGTTTTGTATATATCTGTAGAAGAAAGATGATCTAAAATGCACCTTTTTTACCTTTATCTGTAAAAATAAAATACCCTAGAGACACCCACTTGTCGCGAAATAGCGCGTAACGCGTGTTAGCACGTTATTTTGCACACCCTGTTTGCATATTTGCACACCCAGTTCTTGAATTTCTGCCTAATACACTGCTCCCGTCTTCAAACGTCTGTCTCCTTTCATACTTGTTTGTATACTTATTTAGTAACATATATCTAGTAACATTCCGAAATGCTCATACGACGAATGCGTATATTTCCTATACCAAGGCGGCCATCATGATGGTAAGAAAGTGACATTATTCTTCACACTTTATATTTATCACTTTTTTTTAGTTTATTGCATTTATGTAAAATAAAAAGCTTCTTTTTCCCTTCTTTTTTGTTTTTTTACCTTTTCAGATATAGCGTTAAATTGTATGCAATAGGTTATAAAATATATACTTTTCATGTTTAATATAGCTCTGTATATAATAACTCAATAAAGTGTGTCATGCAATATAAAAGCAACTTTTACATTTCCATGTTTGTAATAACGTACCATTTTCGTACCAGAAATATTTCAACAGTCAAATATGACATTTCATAAATAAACCACATCACATACGTATGGCGCCGTTTATACAAAACACTCTGTTTTTAAAAATCAGCCAAATGGTGCGCATGAACGCTTTTTTACTATTTCACTTTCATTCACACGCGTCCACATGACTGAGGCCTCGTGAAAGAATTTGATCTATAGATCAGACTACACCAATTACACAGAATCTCTTAATTTTGATTGGTTGACAAGGTAAACTAACCAAAAAATCTTGCTAAAAAATTAAAATTCAACTTTTGAAGAGTACTTATAAAGATTAAATCATACATTTGTGCAATGTATTCATAATGTGTTGCATAATCACAAAAGGAAGTATATTTTACATTTTCCTCATATTTCTATATGCAAGTAGGTGGGTCAGCACCATCCGACCAAACAGCTTTTTCCAAACATACGCAACGTATGGCTTATGTATGTTTTTTTGATAAAACTAAGATAGATCTTTCAAAACAAGTAATAAAAAATATAGCTTCCTATATTAGGGAACTCAGTACAGAGCTTAGAACTATAAGGTAGGCCTATGGAAAATGAATTGGTGGAGTATGACCTATAACGCAAAACAACATTGCAAACACGTGATATTTCTTTCAAAACACACATACAAAACCTCTTCTTACCCCCGCCCCATCCCTCTCCCCCACCCTAACCCTCATCCCCGCCCCCACCCCCTCCTCCTAACACAAAGTGCCCTACTCTCAAGTTCTATTTTTTACGTAGCCCTATTAAATTGTTTTCTTCAGGGTGTTTTTATTATAGAAAATCAAAGTACTGCGTACTGAATGGCGAAAACATTAGGAAGCAGTTCCTATAGTTAAGATTAAAGATTGTATGAAGTTTTATTATTGTTATTGGCGAAATGATTCATGTTGTATTTACTCTTTTTTCTAAATCTATCTCAAGTTCAATAGTCTCAACAAAGTTCTCAAATAGTGTCAAGTTCTCAAATAAAGCTCTCAAATAGATCTCAAATAGTTCAAGCCAACTATACAGTATGATACTCTCATGGTCAGATATCCCATATTCTCAATTATTTGAATAATATTTCTCAAATATCAAATATATATTGGTATTCTCAATGTCAGATGTTCACAGAATCTGCAAAATTTTATATATTCTCACAAATTAATAGAAATTAATATAATAATAATATCATTTCTGTACTATTAGTCAACTTAAAAACTTCACGCACTGAGTTAGAGAAACCCACCCCTGTCACAACAAAATTTCAAAATTCTGATATATTACGCTATTTCGTAAACAATACAAAAGAATTCCCTGTTTGGCAACACAGTTCTAAATACGGATATTATGTGATGCGTCTGCACAAATCATAATACATACATACGTAAGTGTCTACTCGCAAGAGTTAAACTCAGTATTCAATGAGCAAAATTAAATTCCACGTCCTTCTTTCCTTTAGAAAAACACGAAGAGCCAGACAGAAAAAAATAAGGATTGTCCAAATCATCTATTACATTATAAATTGTATTTTTAATGAGTTTTGTTATAAATAAACAGAACTAGAATATGTAAATTATTGTAATAAAGATTAAAAAAAAAAGAAGACATTATTAAATTAATGTTTTATTTTCTTATAAATAACTTATATTAACATAGTTTTAGAATTCATATATGATACCGCATTTTACTAATCAAAAGCGCCGCATGATAAAATATCCAAAAACCGGAAGTGTAACCAAATGATTGACGCTTCAAATTATAACACGAATAATGAAGTAATGTTTATGATGATGTGTAAATTAAACAATAACAAGTGTTTTTTAATATTTATACCGGCAAATATTACTTGTTCTCATGGACATCTGATTTTACATTATCATTCGAAGCGCAAAGGACTGTAACACGCAGTTTAATGGGAAAGCGGACATCGCAATATCTCGAATATTGTCTTGTACTAATATGTCTGGTCTTGAAAAATATGGTAACATCCGCGTGATGCGCTGAAACGATGTATCCGGTTTATGAGCGATAGCATATGGCTGAATACCGTTTTCGCCAAAAAAGGAATAAGAACTATGCCCACTGCTTACAAAGCTTGTGGTACCCCCACAAACTGCCTTACTTTCAAAAAGCTACTCCCCGCGCCCCCACAAACTGCCCTACTTTCAAGTTCCTTTTTTTTTTACGTAGGCCTATTAAATTGTTTTCTTCTGGTTGGTTTATTATAGGAAAAAAAGGAATAAGAACTACCTATATGCCCACTGTTTGCATAGTGTGTATACTGAAAGGAAAAATAAACGCATAATGGGTATTTTTGCTATATATTGTATGTTTAATAAGCTAAAGCTAATCGAATGGTACAGGGCGATATTAGGCCTGTCCTTTCGGTAAGAAGATTTAAACAGCACCGAACACACAATGGTTACCCCTTCAAAGTTTCATTATCCTCAGAATGCGCATTTGGCTTAAGCAGATGAGCAATCTTAGGCTTTAAACGTTGAAAACTCAACATTAAACACATACTAAAATGGCTCGACATTTTCAAGCGAAACTTCAACATTTATGAATTTCGTGTAACAAAGTATACTTTGATTAAAAGTTCTACTACATGACAGAGTTGTCCTTTCTGTAATTAGTTGTAGCCCTTTGTGTGCAAAACATGTTGAGATATATCTGGAATATTACGTGGAAGTAGGTGTATATAATAGTGTAGTATAGGCAATTTTTTGATTATGCGTTTCTTTTTCCTTTCGGTATAGTACAGTTCGGAGGATTGCTTTTGGGTGCTGTGGTTTCTGCGGGAGAATTTTGGGTGCTGTGGTTTCTGCTGGAGATTGTTGTGTGCTGTGGTTTCTGCGGAAGATTTTTTCACATTTTTTAGGGATCGATCAAACCAAAAATGTTTTCAAAATGGCTTAGCTAGGCGTTCGTCAAAGAAACCGGTTCACAATCAGTATGCTGCCTCTATCACTTCTGTTATGTCTTACAATCTATGGACGGCCACGAACAGCAAAATCAAATCTTTGTCATAGATATCATGACGTGGCGAACCTGGTTTAAACCCCATTGGCCGTTCCAAAAGGAGTATGAAAGGAGCAATTTGGAAAACGCCGAACACAATAAATATAAAAAAGAATATTGCAGTCTCGGTTTGATTGAGACTGTTCATGAGCTAAGGTCATATGGCGACTTTCCAGCTTTTACTGGTAGAGGAAGACCCCAGGTGCCCCTCCGGGCAATTTTCGTGCACGGGCGGGCACCTGGGTAGAACCGCCGACGTTCCGCAAGCCAGCTGGATAGCTTCCTCACATAAAGATTCCTAGGCCCCTGAGGGATCGAACCTACAGCGGTGAGGGGCAAGTGATTGAAAGTCAGAGACTCTTACCATTCGGCCACGGACGCCCCCTTGAATGGTAGTGAAACATGCTAGCTACCGTTCATGCCCTCTAGCCCCGGGTTGAGGAGAACTCAGTAATTAAAATGTCAATAGTATGAAAATTTGAACCGTCGATGTTATGCAAATGACGGTTAACATGGAACCTTCAATTTGATATGTTTATACCTTTCCTTGGCCAGCGGCGTATGATCCAAGTTTTTAACAAAAAACTTTACGCTAAACGAGAGAACAATGGGCGAAATAAACAAAACTGAATTCAGTTGGGAACAGAGGTTATGAATACTGCGTATCACAAGCAGCAGTCAACATACTAAATTAAAAAGAAGACAACATATCCTAAAGGTGATTTAACAATACGCAATGCCCTTAAAGGCTGGAGTAGTGGAACCAAAGCGGTTGCCAATCCTTTCGTGCTAGTGGTGCGGCCTATTTTTCTTCTATTGCTGATTGTTTTCAATGTCTGTTTGTGTTGGACAGCGTTCTGTCAATGGTACATTTCCTGTTCTATTTACGTATGTACTTGTCTTATTTGTGGAACTGTACTTTTTCTTTTGGCATATTTGAATCACACATCTATGTAATCTTACATGTATGCGATGAAAACGCCGTAGCCTTAATGTTGTATACAGTGTACAGGCCTATGTGTCAAACTTCCATGAAAACGACCAAATTTGAATAAAACAAAAAGCTGAAGTCGGGCTTAAAACTGCAATGGTCTTATTATTTACGTATTTTATGTCTAAACATGCGTACCCGGATGTTTATTAGATCTTTTTTTCCTTTAAACTGTTTATATGTCATTTTATTTCATTTAGTTTGAATAGCTAAGCACTAGACCGTCTGACAGTCTGTCCGTCCGTCCGATTAAACATTATCCAACTTTATGTAATTTGAAATGGAAAATGTTAAGCCTGAGCCAAGCTGTTAACCTTTAACACGTTAGTAACTATGTTATTATTGGGGAATCGATAGTTCCTTTTTTCAACATTTATTGACATTCACACTAGCGTTTGTCCAGTTTGTGTGGCGGCTGTAAAAAGTCGCCCCGTCTACATGTAAAAAGTCGCCCCGACTACGAATTTGTAGTGTTATTACTTACTTGTCCTTTGTGATCATTAAGCCCAATCCTGTGCTAGCGATACTGAGAGATATCGCATCTTATATAACCTCTCATGAACAGACTTAATAAAGGGATTTCCTTTTCAGTATTTATTAGTAAACATGATTCATTCCCTGAGAACAAATAGCCTTATCCTTGGAGTCATAATTTAAGCCAAAAATATGTGTAGTTGACCCAAAGCATAAAATTTGGCATAACGTTAACAAAAAGTAAGTCGGTTGTTAGAAATGACCCATCCTAGAGTTCAAATAAATCTACACTCACGGTCTTTGTACAACGGCGTGCCACATCGTGTCATGCGTGTCACAGCGTGCCACAGTCCGTTACAATTCGTGTTAAATAATAATCAGATGCAAGTCAACATAATTGAATTTCCCACCTAGTCTGTCATCCAATCAAAACGAAGCTTATTTATGCATTAGACATGTGACCTTCCATATACTTTTTCGGCCAATTAGACTATCTTTTGCAATAGGGTTCTGTAACCATATATCTAGATATGTCACATATATTTTTTCCAAGCCGATGAGCTTATGCCATTGACAGTTGGCATGACACATTGTATTGACATGTGGAATTAGGTCTGTGCATGTCTGTGCTTTCAAACGGCACCAACTGGAGGTCACATGAGTTTATAGACATTATTATAAGGGGAGAATTACCAAATATGTAGATGAGTAAATCCCAGTATTATTTGATATGAAGCATCTTTTACACACAGCAATCTGTAATGCTTGATAAATACTTCAAGAGTGCAGTGTTTCCCTTTAATATTGACATGTTTAAATTGGGTCAAAGTTGATCGTACGATTGACTGTTCACAAAGAATGCCATTATTTTCGACTTTTTGTTATAATGGTGGCGTGTGCATGCATGTAAAAACACACCCCCATGTGTGTCCCAACACTATCGCTATAACACAGTGGTGAAAGATATTGCATAGCCTGTTCTTCTATGCAAACTAACAAGGAGTAAGTTCACTAAAAATGATTGACTGCGCATGCGTCAAACTATGCTCTTGGAGCAGTAGATATTCTATTCTATTCTAGGCTATGCTATGCTATGCTATGCTATGCTATGCTATGCTATGCTATGCTATGCTATGCTATGCTATGCTATGCTATGCTATGCTAGGCTAGGCTATGCTACACTTTGCTATGCTTTTCTATTATGTTCTATACTATCCTATCTTATTCAATTTTATCTCTTGTTGTCCTATTTTGTTACTGTCTATAGAAAACGAGATTTCGTAAATGGCGCCCATACGTTTATTGCACCTTTATGAGTCATGACATGTGTTATCCATAGACAATGGGCTATAAATCTATGCACTCGTAATATGATTGATCAGGAATCGTGAATTTCTTTTGCCTTTACAGATTTTTATGTTGCCGCATATTCTTGCGGTTATTGTAGGTCAAGGCCATTTAAACGTTTTACAGAGCCATACATGTTTGCTAACATCCAAGAAATACTCAGAATATAGTTTAGTTAGTTTAATTGAAAAGGAAGAGGTAAACAAAAGATATACACACATTTTAGGACGTCGTGATAAGCAGCGGCCCTATTTTTGCTCTTTAAACGCACGGCATGCCTTTTTAAAAAGAAAATGCTGATAGAGGTTTTACCGTATAATTATGGCATTGGAGTGTAATAACAAAATTATATTTTCACGATAATACACTAATGATATAACTTAAAGTTATCCGGCCATGTTTTGTTTCATGAACATGTTTATGTTTTTTTTTAAATCGAAATAAATACACAACAATAGATATTTACCTCATTTATCCGTGCAGTCACGCAGTGGTAAAAGTAGTATCTACCTCATGCAAATAATACTTATTTTTACATACAACTTAGTAGTGGTTTTAAATATATCTCTCCGGGACTATCAAGAAATGTTCATATGATGTTTAAGAGTTAAATTTGTTAATTGATAATACTACAAAAAGGGTGGTCATTCACCTTTAAAGGGCACATGGCAAACTGGACGTGTTATCAATCAATGAAATCAGCGCCTCGATTTATTAATCTAATATCATTTTGACTTAAAATCTGCTTGCATATAATTAAATATTCTTTTTAGTTTTAATTTTTTCGTCTTATTCTACTATAGGTTTAAAATATTATCGGTGCAATATAATCAACATTTAATAATACGTGAAAACAATTTGCTTTATACTGTTCTTATAATTAATATTACTGATTGCAAAAATATAGAAAAACTTACGGGACGCCGTGAATTTTTAAATAATCAAGACTGCCATGTGTCCCTTTAAGTTTAATGCACGCTTTCTGAAGTTATGTGATGGTATGTGTCCTTAGTGAATTACGTGATAAATATAATCTCACATTCGTGCTTATGTGTTATTGTGTTTTTTTTAAACGTCATTTTCGCAAGCTCGTTTAATAAATTAATAAATTTTAAATATTAAATGAGCAATCATGGTGAGATTCTCTTTAATATTGGAGTAATACGCATTTAAACTCTTGGAAGCTTAACATTTGTTTCAAACGACCACTGGTGTGCTAACTCTGAGAACATTTCGTCATGTAAGGGCTTTTGAAGGTTCATTACATGCCGTCCATATCAATCCATATTAATATAATTCGTACATATCGTTTTCTAGTCATTTACATTTAAAACTTGAATTAAATTGTAAATGTAAGTTTGTGAAGCGCGTCTGCCAGGATAGTGCGGTTATTGTTTGATTGCTTTGACACGCTTTCTTGGCTTTTAAATAGGGACGATTCGCTCTCAATAGTGTCTTTGTAGACGTTGAATATACATTAAAGGCACTCAAAAGCAGTTTGAGGAAATTGGCAGGTATATGTTGGAAGAGTACAAACATATCATCCAGTTTACTTTTGTCAGACTGACAAAAAAAAACGAGCTTGGAAGACTCTGGCTCGGTGGCCTGGTGTTAATCCTTGATATTTGCTCTAGTTTGGTAGCACTCAAATGAATACGTACATCATAGTCTTGTTATTATTAATGCTATACTACAAAGTAACGAAATACTGCTTTTAGCTGTAAAAATAAATGACATCATCGCCATCAAGTGAAACAAATGCTGTTCAAACAGATCAATATAATACAAGCAATTTAGATCGAGTGTTAAAGAAAGTGTAGTATATTCCGAACAGTTCTCGTGGTTTTCTGTGTCGTAATTTATTTGTCATTTCCGAATGACGGATGTTTGATGTGAATTGCCTTTGGCTATTTTATTTCTAAGAAATACTGTTCTGTAATTTCTAAGAAATACTGTTCTGTAACTTCTAAAAACACAAATATACACTAAGCACACACACGTGCACGCACACACATATATATATATCCTGTAGTTGCAACTATATGTAATGGCGGTCTAGTCTGTTTGTTTGTTTGAACGATGTTTTACGTCATGTTTAGCACATGTTAGGCCATGTATGACGACGGTCTAGTCTGTAGCTGTGTTTAATAAGGGTTATGGAACAGTAAGTAAAATCTACATGATTTCTCCGAGCACGTTAAAGAACCATATTAGGAATCTATTCGTAAATAAGAGTAGGGCACGGTTCCCGGATTCCTACGTATCCTTCCCCTCTCTCTGGGGCGGCTCTAAATAACCTATTCTGCGTTGATGAGCCGTTAAACAACATTCAATTCAATTAATGACACTTTGTAACTATTGTATGTTTCTGTGCGTGTTTTTGGTTGACTGTGGTCCTTCAGTGCTACATTTCCTGTTCGACTTTTATATGTTCAAATTTAGGATTTGTTATGTATGCGATAAACGTGTGATGGTAATATACTAGAAGTGTATAAAAAATATTCCACAATTTTAACTTTTTAAGTTTCCAATGAAAGTGCAAATGGATGTACAATGCATCCACGAATGTACAGTGCATCCACGGGTACATGCTTCTGTTTTTCGGTATTATACATTTACCTTATTTGTACACCTCACTGAGTCGATGTGAGTAGTAAACGTCAGAAACATATCAATATATTGTGGACGGGGATTTAAAAGCCCTGTAATAATTTCTCAGTTTACAATATCAAGCCGATGTTAACGTTAAAAGGTTTGTTGCGCCATATAATATTTGAAATGTTTTATAGTAAAACTGCTTACACCATTTTTATGGATGTCGGCGCTGATATTAAAACACTATCTACACCGTCAAATCTGACCATAAAAATAGCTCGCAAAGCGTTTAAATAGGAGACTGACATTTTGGGCATTTTTAAATACCATGTTCATCCCTTCTCACCACAAATTGAAGGCTATATACGTATGCGTGTCATTTGTATTTTTGAATCATTCTGCATCAGTATAAATTCGCATTAGAATGTGAGAATATCAACCCCAACTGTTAATTTAACATTAGCCGTTAGCACAGCTAAGGCGTCGGTTAAAATGAAACTAGATCGGACAGATGAACTCAACATGGCTAATAATTGAAACATATCTTGATTCCAGCATTTTTCTGGCAGACAGCCTTTAAAACATCAGCGAAAGTGTGTAATGGACACCTTATGTAATGTCCCACATAAGGTAAAAGGCGGCAAATACATAAAGGATGTAACTAGGCAGTATGGAAAGCCATAGCTGTCTGCTAATAGTATTTTTCAATTCGTTATGTAGATAAGTTACTTCGTTATGTAGATAAGTCTATTCGTTATGTAGATAAGTCAATTCGTTATGTACAATTGTTAATTCGTTCTGTAGATAAGTTAATTCGTTATGTAGATAAGTTACTCCGTTATGTAGATAAGTCAATTCGTTCTATAGATAAGTCAATTTGTTATGTAGATAAGTTAATTTGTTATGTATATAAGTTAATTCGTTATGTAGATAAGTTACTTCGTTATGTAGTTAAGTCAATTCGTTATGTAGTCCTTTCAACAGTCAATTGGTTCTGTAGATAAGTTAAGTCGTTATGTGGATAAGTCAATTCGTTATGTAGATAAGTTAATTCGTTATGTAGTCCTGTCAATTCGTTATGTACAATTGTTAATTCGTTATGTAGATAAGTTACTTTGTTATGTAGATAAGTCAATTCGTTATGTAGATAAGTTACTTCGTTATGTAGATAAATCAATTTGTTATGTAGATAAGTTAATTTGTTATGTAGATAAGTTACTTCGTTATGTAGATAAGTCAATTCGTTATGTAGTCCAGTCAATTCGATGAGTAGATAAGTCAATTCGTTATGTAGATAAGTTAATTCGTTATGTAGGTAAGTCAATTCGTTATGTAGATAAGTTAATTCGTTATGTAGATAATTCGTTATGTAGGTAAGTCAATTCGTTATGTAGATAAGTCAATTCGTTATGTAGATAGGTAAATTCGTTATGTAGGTAAGTCAATTCGTTTTATCGTTAACTTATCTACATAACGAATTGAATTATATACATAACGAACTGACTTATCTACAAAACGAATTGACTTACCTACATAACGAATTGACTTATCTACATAACGAAGTAACTTATCTACATAACGAATTAACTTATCTACATAACGAATTGGAAAATACTATTAGCAGACAGCTATGGCTTTCCATAAGGCAGCATATGAAGGTCGCGGTCGCCTCTAAGTATTTTTGCCAGACGGTCGATTTACTAGGCAAACTCCTGATCTATATTTCTTTATCATTATACAATGGGGTTAATTTTAGTTTACCGAGTTTCATCCTGAGCCAAAGGCAAACAGGATAACGAAATGTCCCTCATCTTGATGGATTATTGGGAAATAAAAAAACAAGAAATACCACTGCAGGTTATGAGTACCCACGCTAAAATGCTAAGTCAAACACATGGTCATAATTCCGTAATAAATTAGGCAATCAAGAATGGGTGATATAGAGGGGCATAAGGTCATCAGTTGTTATGTGTATATGAAGTTTGGAAACAAACCATTTAAAACTGCCTGAGGAATGCAAATAATTAAAATGTGTTACGCGACGCGACGTGACACGACGGGACGGGATACAAATGTGTTACGCGACGGGACGTTACCGACAGCGTGATTCCTATATATATTGCCCCCACTTAACTTTGTGAAAGCGGGGGTATACTACGTAAACTTTCACATTTTTTACAATAAGTTATGTACAATTTTATTTTCAATCACTTTTAAACGTTAATTCAATTGATGAATCATTGGGAAACAAAAAACAAGTAGACGTTCACATTTTTTACATTAAAATATATACAATGCTATTTTAATTCACTTTCAAACGTTAATTCAAATACTTGGACGATTGCTGTCTGAATCATATAACGTTTAAAGATATAAAGTGCATAGAATTGTAACAACCATAGTGCATGACGTCTCTTAGTTCGACATTATGTCTACAAAAGTATTATTTGTAAATGGGTTTATTATCGCAAATATAATCTGTTTAACTTATTAATTTGAGTAAGGCCATTTTTGCCTCAGTTTTAATGGGAATTTAAACGGTTTACAATTTGACAGTTTTGCGGTGATTGTATCGTATTTGGTATTTGATTCTGTGTAGATTACCTAACTGGTCCATTACAACTGTACACGTTAAAGGGACACACGGCAATCTTGAAGAAGCTATTATATAAATATCACATTCATGAGAGGGTGATAGTAAGAATGTTCACCCTGAGGATATGATTATCGCCCGAGACGAAGCCGAGGGTGATAATCAATATCCGAAGCGTTATTTTATTATACCTAAATCCCCTCGGGCAAAAACAAGATTCATTTTCCGTACCGATTTCACTTTGCCAGATTCCTTTTTTGAAAAAAACCCCAACAATTTTCTAAAAGTTGCTATGAATGTTATATCGTTGGATCGGAAATAACATAACTAAGAAAATGAGTGGTAGTTTATTGAAATCGTTCAAGTACTTTTGAAGTTATGATGAGTTAAATAAAGCAATTTTACCATACTGAGCCAATGACGTCACCGAAACAGCGCGCATCAAAGCTGCGCATGTGATAATTTGTTTACTATCACCCTGCGACTTACTATCACCCTGTACTATCACCCTCGCGTGAGATAGTAAGAAATTACACATTGTTGTCTATGGGGATTTAGCATAGGCGTCTTATGTGAGGTATAATAACAACCATTAACAATAACACCTCGATTTTTTTAATCTATTATCATTTTTACTTTAACTCTGATGGAAATAAATTGATTTGTTTGTTTGTTTGAATAGTGTTTTCGGTCAGTTTTAGAACGTTTACGGTTAATTATGACGGTCTGTTTTGTGGTAGATGCAGTCCGACCCATTTTTCCAGGGTTAAACCAATACTGTAAATCTCCCGCCATCTGCATACGTTGAAATACTTCTTCATCATGACACCGCGTATGCAAACGTCGAAACGTGGCTCCATCGTAAATGGAGTGTTTACTGTAGAATTTGCAGCAACTCTGCAGTTCTGCAGGTTAGAAGGTTCGAAGCCCATTCTCCATGTGTTATCTTGATGTAAATGAAGGATGAGCCTGGCATGTTCATTCCTGTTAGGTGCCATATAACCTTTCATGTGTTGGTGCGCCGTAAAACCCAATTCATTCTTCGTCATTCTACCATATGTTTAATATTCTACCATATGTTTAATATTCTACCACCATATGTTTAATATTCTACCATATGTTTAATATTCTACATATGTTTAATATTCTACCATATGTTTAATATTCTACCATATGTTGTTTAATATTCTACCATATGTTTAATATTCTACCATATGTTTAATATATGGTTTGTACACTATGATCAACAATAAGTTAAATGCGGAACAGTTTGCTTTGGTTCAATAATAGCATTTAAAGAAAGTAGATATATGTCAAACAGGAAATGTAGCATTCAAGGACAGTCAGCCAAAACACGCATCGAAACAAACATCACTTACAAGGATAATGAAGAGGCAAATTATATGACATCACAAACACAAAATAGTTGACAATAGGGCTACCGCCTTGGAACGGTCATGGCAAAAGGGTCGATGTTGGTTTACACCAGGTGCACGCTGATGACCATAGGATAAGAGTGAAGTGTGGTGCACCCTAGACCCCGTAGGATGTGTGATGTGTTGTGCACCATAGAACATTGTTTAACCACCACCCCCATCCCAACCTCCCCACCCCTGCCCCAGTCGACGTTATGCCACTGACCGTTCCATATGCGTACCACCTATTGTCAGCTCTTTAGCTGTAGTGTCGCATATTTTTCTTCTACCAATTTTCTTATAATTTATGTTTGTTTGGAATGCGTGTTATAGACAGACGCTACATTTTCTGTTCAACTTTTCTATCTACTTGTATTATTACAAAATGTCGACAGTTAAATAATTTACGCTATGTGAGGCGTATAGGCACAATAGCCCTGCTTATATATTTGGCGTTTTTTGTTACGTTGTCTACACATTTCAAAATATCTGTTCACTGATACAAACTGATATTCTATTGTCTGGATATATTTATCTGTTCTACAATTACAGTGTAAAACATGCAAATCTGATAAGTGAAGATGATACACCATTCAATATTCTATTAACGACTAACTTCAATATCCCTGCAACAAAACACGTGTACATAACACCTTATTATATTGCCGTATCAACGATTAAAGATAGTAAAGGTCGTGAAAATAAATACTTTTAGGTCGGAGACTTCTATTTACATTGTGGAATTTACGACTTGTATCACATTGCAGTGGTAAATATTTTATATCTACATATGAATAACAAAAATGTATCGACATGGTATGACATTTTTATACGCTAAATTTGCATGTTTTGTCCATAACGCATTTTATACATAGTAGAGTCCTATTATTATACCGAAATTGCATCATACTGTACCATTGTCTATCATACCATTCTCTACATAAAATATATTTTTCTTTGAACCTCTGTCTCCGTGGTCGAGCGGTTAACGGCGTTGCGTTGTAAACATTCTCGCCTCTCACCGCTGCGGGTTCGAATCCCACTGGGAGCTCAACATGTAAGTGAAAAAGTATCGATTCTTACGGATGGCGGGAGGTATACAGTACTGGTTCTACCCAGGAAAATGGGGTGGTCTGCCTCTACCAGAAAAAGAATCGACCGTCATATATGGCCTAAAGTGTGTTAAAATGACGTAAAACACCATCCAAACACATAAACTGTTTAATATTTACCATCAAAAGACAGCCAATGTGAACTTGACATTAATTAAAAGAAATATTATTTAGAACTTTTGAACGACATGCAATAACAGTACTATTCGCATATTGTTTGTTTGTTTGAAGTTGTTTGAAGTTTTTACGTCATTTTTAGCACATTTTAGGCCATATAGGACGATCGATTTTTTTGATGGTATAGGCAGACCACCCAATTATTTCTGAGTAGAACCAGTACAGTATATCACCCTTCAGACGTAAGAATCGACATTTCTCACAAGTTGAGTTCCCAGTGGGATTCGAACCCACAACGATGAGAGTCGTGATGTTTTATAACGCAACGTCGTTAACCCCTCGACCACGCATGTGCAAACTAGTGTCAAACGCGAGCTACTCCTGATGCATGTTCATATTTAATATGAAACTGAAGCTTCATATTTTGACTTCGTTTACATTGGGGTTGACAACCGCCTCTTGTCCCTTTAAATAGTTTATAGTATTTTGTGTTGTTCCGTAGCCTACATCGTACTAAAAAGGAATAAGGAACTTGTCTTGGTGATAATTGCCATGGTGATAGTTGTTCTTTCTTTAATTGTCTGTTGTACATTAATAATTTTGCGTTTTTTTTACATCTTATTTTTGTTGGCGTGTCTGTCGGTGTCTGTGTGACATGTGCTTGTTTGTGTGAAGTCTGTTTCTTTTGACGTCCATTTGTGTTATTACGGTATATAACATGATAAAACATAGAAATGACTAACCGTCAACGGCACTAGAACATGAAGCTAAATTGTTTACATGAGCAATATTCATGTCCTTTTCATCCTCTTCTATACACGGATGAAAAATATTACTACTGTAAAAACTAGTGTTTGTTTAGTGCTATGTGGCGGCTGTAAAAAGTCGCATCGGCTACAAATCAGTAGGGTTATTACTTACTGATCCTCCGGGATCATCAAGCCCAATCTGTGTGGCTTTAAAGTAAAATACCGATTAAGCCGGTGCTTTGGGGCTTGGGAGATGTTGCTCTCTATATTACCTCTCATGAACAGTCTCAATAAAACCGAGTCTGCTACTTTTCTATCTTGTGTGTGTTTGCAGCTTCCAAGAGCTCCTCTTTTCAGTATTTTATAATATTGTTATATAGGACGTGTTAAACATCATATCTGACCCAAAAAAGGTATATCTTAACTGTTAAAGATTACTCTAAGAAAACAAATCCTTTTCAATGTTTATTTTAGATGACAGGTGTTTACGGCTTTATTTTCTGCTAAGTTCTCTACCGTATCGCTTAACATGTCTTCATAACCAACTTACGGCACACTATATTTATTTAAAGCTCATTCAAGGACATGTCGTAATTTTCATTGAGAAACCTTTATCGTCAGTCAAACTTAGTTGCGTAGTATTTATCAATGAATAAATTTAGTGGTAACCGAAATATGTCCTTTAATGTACACATGCACTTACATATACGTTCTCCGAACGTTTAATGCCTCGATAAGCGATTCGACTATACATGCGAATACATTTAAAAAAAGGAGTGTTTTACAACTCTTTTGACTGTTCTGTGGCGTTTCACACGTACTTAATTGTATTCGTTATTTATGTTGTTTCGGCGTTAATTAGTTATGAACTGCGGTACTGCTTTGTTTTTATTTACTTTGTTGCTGAGTTTTCATTTTACGATTTACGTTGTTGCCGAGTTTTCATTTTACGATATTCCTTAGTTTGCTTTACGGTGCTCTTAGTTTTTATTTACGTTGTTGCTGAGTTTTCATTGTACGATTTACGTTGTTGCCGAGTTTTCATTTAAACGATATTCCTAAGTTTGATTTACGGTGCTGCTTAGTTTTTATTTACGTTGTTGCCGAGTTTTCATTTTACGATATTCCTTAGTTTGCTTTACGGTGCTCTTAGTTTTTATTTACGTTGTTGCTGAGTTTTCATTTAACGATTTACGTTGTTGCCGAGTTTTCATTTAACGATATTCCTTAGTTTGCTTTACGGTGCTCTTAGTTTTTATTTACGTTGTTGCTGAGTTTTCCTTTTATGATATTCCTTAGTTTGCTTTACGGTGCTCTTAGTTTTTATTTACCTTGTTGCTGAGTTTTCATTTTACCTTATTTCTTAGTTTGCTTTACGGCGCTGCTTATTTTTATTTACGTCGTTGCTGAGTTTTCATTTTACGATTTACGTTGTTGCCGAGTTTTCATTTAACGATATTCTTTAGTTTGCTTTACGGTGCTGCTTAGTTTTTATTAACGTTGTTGCTGAGTTTTCATTTTACGATATTCCTTAGTTTGCTTTACGGTGCTCTTATTTTTTATTTACGTTGTTGCTGAGTTTTCATTTTACGATTTACGTTGTTGCCGAGTTTTCATTTAACGATATTCCTTATTTTGCTTTACGGTGCTCTTAGTTTTTATTTACGTTGTTGCTGAGTTTTCATTTTACGATTTACGTTGTTGCCGAGTTTTCATTTAACGATATTCCTTAGTTTGCTTTACGGTGCTCTTAGTTTTTATTTACGTTGTTGCTGAGTTTTCCTTTTATGATATTCCTTAGTTTGCTTTACGGTGCTCTTAGTTTTTATTTACGTTGTTGCTGAGTTTTCCTTTTATGATATTCCTTAGTTTGCTTTACGGTGCTCTTAGTTTTTATTTACGTTGTTGCCGAGTTTTCATTTTACGATATTTCTTAGTTTGCTTTACGGTGCTCTTAGTTTTTATTTACGTTGTTGCTGAGTTTTCATTTTACGATTTACGTTGTTGCCGAGTTTTCATTTTACGATATTCCTTAGTTTTTATTTACGTTGTTGCTGAATTTTCATTTTACGATATTCCTTAGTTTGCTTTACGGTGCTGCTTACTTTCTATTTACGTTGCTGCTGAGTTTTCATTTTACGATATTCCTTAGTTTAATTTACGGTGCTGCTTAGTTATGATTTATGACGTTGCTTAGTTTATATTTAAGGTGCTGCTTAATTATGATACTGCTCAGTTTTTATGATGTTCTTTAGTCATGATTTATCGTACTGATTAGTTATGAACACTGATGCTGCTTAATAAATTGAGTTGTTGCTTAGTTGCTTACTTATGATTTACCGTGCAGAGCTACAGAGACATACGTACTATCTTAACATGTGTTAGTTTTGACAGTTCTTGTGTGTGCATATATGTTGATAGTATTAATCAATAGTTTGCATTACATAGCACACAGGTCGTCGTTCTAGTTAAATGACAATTCTAATGTTTGCTCTCTTCACAACATTAACGTGTTCATAAATATGTAAGTAAATAGAAACGGTGGCAGTCACTTGCCTGCTTAAGAGCTGAATGCAAAGTAGATCAAAGAGCTAAAGGGTTAAGAATCGCATGCACGAAGAATGTTTATATTCCATCGTGTGCATGGAGTTAGTATGTACATATACTAAATCGTATGCTTGAAGGAAATAGTAAGTTACTATGTGAATATTACATTGTGTGCATGACATTAGTATGTTTATATATTACACTGTGTGCATGAATTTAGTATGATGTATATATATTACAAAATATTCATGCAGTTTAGTTTATTTCGCCGAGAAATATTTGCGAACAACCAAGAACAGACAACCAAGGACGAACTACGACAGGGCGCCTAGCTATAATTAGAGACACATAAATCAAATTGCTGTGTGTGTGTGTAGTTCTAAGGTTTATAGTCCGTCCGCCAACGAACACGTCAAGGTATACCTGACGCGATGGGCACAATAGAGTCTGGACTTAATCAAATTGCTGACACCCGCTGAATCAAATTGCTGACACCCGCTGATGTACTGTATCTGTACATCATAACACATTCGCATGGAGGCACACTTAACATATAAACGCATACATACATACAATTATAGCTCATATGAGTGGGATCACATTTAAGGATTCTACTACATACATGCTTTATTAAGACTGTGACAACGAAAGGTGCCGGATCACTAGGATACTGTGAATTCAGTAATGGGATATATATTAAAGGGAGATAATTTGAACTCGCAACGGCAACTATAATATATTACATAATCTATGATATATTACATTGTATGCATGAAGTTAGTATGTATGTATATATATATATATATATTGCATCAAATTCACGAAGTTATAAGTTAGTATGTATATATATATATATATATATATATATATATATTACACTGTGTGCATGAAGTTAGGATGTGTATACATTACACTGTGTGAAGTTAGTATGTATATATATATATATGATCGTGTGCATTGTGTTAGAATGTACCGAAGCATTGTGGTGTAGTGGTTATAGCGTATGCCTTGCATTCGGGAGGTCGTGGGTTCGAGTCCTTGACCGCGTCATACCAAAGACTTTAAAAATGGAGTAGTCACTTGTAACCCTTACCTGACGAGCAAATAATGGGTAGTGCTACGACTGATTGACCAGTGTCAGAATAATGTGACCGGGTGGGTGGGGTATCATGTCTACTACGGCGTGGTATTCCAGTGCGGCAGCACTATAAGGAAACCATTGAGTTCGCTGCTTCAAGTAGACATATCATCACATCACACAACAACACACAGATAAAAGTCCAGACATTGTGCCTATAATCGTCGGGTAGGACGCCTGTCGTAGGTGGAGGGACTATAATCCTTAGTAATACACACACAGTGTTAGTATGCGCATGAATTACATTGTGTTCATGAAGTTATAAGTGTGTGTGTGTGTGTGTATATTACTACGTGTGCATAAAGTTAGTATGTATATATGTTTTGAATTCACTGTATGTTTAAAGTTGTAATATATACATATATTACATTTTGTGCATAAAGTAAGTATATATATATATATATATATATATATTTCATTGTTGTATAATTAAAGTTAGTATGTGTATATATTATCAAGTTAGTGTGTATATATATACATCGAATGTATTAAGTTGGTATGTACACATATTATATCGTGTGCGTGGAATTGGTATATCTATACATGTTGCTTAACGCAGATAAAATTATTTGAGTTCTTAGGCGTAACGGTTTTTTGATGATTTTTGATTCAATTTTAACTTACTCATAGTTCGTATTGTGGTTATTCGTCATTTTAAAAGAATAAAAGACATTTTCACATCTATATCTTCGTGTTTTAGCCGACACATATAAACTCATATCCTGAAATGATAAGCCATTGTATATACTTTAGTAAGCAGGATGAATTATGTGTAGTAAGATGAATGAACTTAATTATGTATGTGGGAATTGAGGGGAAGATTCAGCTATAGATATTGCACAGTGGCGGACTAGTAGTCACTGTAGTTCATATAGTTAATGGTTCAGCAAACGAATTAAATCATATACCGTTCATCGAAGACATTTTCTGGTAAAACCGTGTTGCATGTTCCACTGTTAAACTGTTCGTAAACACGAGTCGTTTAGGCAAAAAAAAAAATAGATGTGTTTCCTATTGCATGCTCTAAAAAAATAGGGTCGGTAGGTAGGCAGTTTTTTGGAGCAAGATATTGTGAGATTCTACATGTATTTATCTCATAAACCCCATACAAGTTGATGATACAGCTGAAAGTTTCTCTGTGATGTCAGTTTACCTCGATATACATTGTGATAAATCATTATTCAGAACAAATAAAAAAAGAAATTGTTTTTTTTGTTTTTTTTGTTTTTTCATAAAAAGTTTTAGGGTCCGCCCCTTAAAAATAGGGTCGGTCGGGCCACCGGAAACACAGGTATTTCCTTTTATGGCCTTATAACTATGTTAGAGAGACTATGTCGCTCTATATAATATACCCCTAAACAAAATACTACAATAGCCTTATATAAATATAGACTTCTACATTTTTTATATTGAATGTACAGAGCCAATATTTTCCCCGTTTCATTGACAGTCTTTACCTTTGACTGACTAGCTGTCGGGTTTAATGATACGTGATGGTCATGCTTGTTGACGCTAAGCGAGCACAGAACCCGTCTGTTTATTATTATTTCTATATTTCTTCAAAAGACATTTCCCATTCGATTAGCCAGTTTTCGAACACGTGTGAATTAGCAGTGTTTAGAATCGCGGTTGAACTGATTAGTGATAAAAAATGTGACACTACTATGTCCCGTTTGTATCTCTATTCAGAGTTGTTCGAAAATACCAATTATAAACTGATCAAAGAGTGTGTAATTTGCTTTAAACTATGAAAAGAAATGCAACATTAAATTAATGGTATCAGTCATTTTCTTGATTTATTTATGTAACAGCTAAGGCAAGGTTATATTTTACTTTTTAATTGTATCTAAGGGTTTTCTATCGTTTTGATATGTTTTTGTATCATGTGTTTGTCTTTTCCTTTCATGTTCTTGCTATTTGGTGTGTATTCTGCTTATGTTGGTGATTGTTCAACGAGAAACCGTGGCACGACACTCTTGATTGTTTTAAAACTCAGAGAGTTCCGTTATTTATTTCTTCACAACTAACATAATTGCAAACCAGTATTACTAATGATTTGAATAACTCAAAGCAACCTGATTTTGCAAATTTACTAATTTTTGGTTATAAATATTACTCTAATAATATTCAAACCCAAAATGAAAAACTCCAAATTGCATTGTCTTTTATTTAATTGTATACAAGCAGGTATAAAGTCAAAAATTAATCGACCGAGGTGCTAGGTAATTGTAGGATAAATACTCATAGATTGCTGCGTGTCCCTATAAAACTGCATCCATTTATTGTCGTATTAGTAGTCAACATCTATTACATAATATTCATAAAATGTTTTCTTTCTATGAACAACACACCACAGTTGAATACACATAATTAATTCATCCCACATTTGCATCAATACACCCAAGACTTGCATTACTATACTCCATACTACGTACGACCCCCTATCTTATATAACGACACCCCACATGTTTATATCCTTAACTACATCTCACCTGTGCATATTAACCCTTTCGCCGCCAAATTTCAAATGTCGTCTGCTAAAATTTGAATTAAAACCTTCCGGTAATATTTTGTATAAAACGTGTTATGGAAAACATTCTTACTGAGTGGCGAACAGTGTCAACCCTCATCATCCCGTACATAGTGTGAATGCTAATATGGGCCTAAACTGGTCATAAAATTAATGTTTTTGACTTTGGCAGCAAAAGAGTTAGCTATGAAAGTAGAAGTTATTGCACCGCCAAAACGTGACCAACATATTGATCTCAGGCTTAACGTGACCAACATATTGATCTCGGGCTAAAGGAGCCGGTGCAGGACTTCGTCTTTTGAGGAATACAACCGATTTCTTATTTTTATCTGAGTTAAAATGTAATATTTGAAACTGTTTCTTACATGATCGAGAGGTTAACGATGTTATCTTATAAGCATGCGTGCCTCTCCCCACTGCTGCGGGTTCGAATCCCATTTGTATGTGAGAAAGTGTCGATTGTTACGGATGGCGGGAGGTATAGTGTACCGGTTCTATATCCAGGAATAAGTGGGTGGTCTGCCTCCACCACTAAACAAAAATTCGACCGTCATACATAGCCTAAAATATAGAGAAAATGACGTTAAAAACACCAAACAAATTAGACTTACTGCAAACATTTTGATGTATTTTAATACTGTCCGCACACATGTTGCAATGTTAACATTGTATTAGTTTCCGTCTTTCTAAATGGCGTCTTACAAACCTGCTTTAATTTATTATGTCGTTTTTATCGTTTACTTGGAAAGAAGACACATAGGTGTCTTTGCTTTGGTTATTTGCGACAGATGTAGGTTTGAATAATATACCGTATACGAGACTATATATCAATTTGCATGCACCTTTGACGTTATTCGTAAAACCACAAAATGAACGATGGTTTTCTTTAATCATGTCATGTGCGGTTTGGCTTTTTTCAGCTGGAATTGAAATCTGATTTAGCTCGGACAACATGTGTCATTGGATCGTATACAAGTAGATCACGTTTCTACTTATTCTTGCTATCCATGCTCGGTAGTGTATGAATCGACGAGGTCGTATTTAGTTACACAACTTGCACTTAGCCTTATCAGTTATGACTCATGTCTTATCCGGCACAATCAGTCAGGTTTATTAACACTGAGCTACATCGACATGCATTTTATAATTCATTCAGTAGTCGTAATCAATAGATAGGTAAAACGTTTGAAATTGATATCAGTGCGTGTATCTGAGGCCGTGGCAGTCGGTGTTCTATATAACATTTAACATTTGGTTTGTAGTAAAATGCATTACATAAATAATTATATTAATAGGTCACAGTTTGTGACTGCCGTTATAATGAACAATATGGCAGGTTTAGTTTTGCTAATGTAGTAATATAATATAGAAAGGGGATAACTTGAAAGCGAGAAACGCACAAACAAGAGAGAAAAATAGCAGACTCGGTTGTATTGAGTCTGTTCGTGAGAGGTAATATAGGATCCAGTCCCTCCCATGCTCCCTAGCACCGGTCTAAGTGGTATTCTAATAGTAAATGGAGTATGACAAGGAAAATGTGTCACACAGACCAGTTTTTATGCACACTTATAAGTATATGGTTCAATGAGGTGTTAAGACTGTATTTATTTGATTCAAGGAGTCTAATCTAAAACGTTTACCTTATGCGTACATGTACATATGGTTCAATGAGTATAATGTCATTACGTGGTCCCAAATTAATTCCATTAAGCGATGTGAAAGCTTGTACTAGCAGGATTTTATAACGGATATTTCGACAATAAAACACGTTTAAACAAGTTTTTTACTAAAAAAATGAGATAACCTGTTTAAAATTACTTTTGTTTTTTAATTTTACAACATGCATTTTTTTAAACCGAAATATAGGTTTTATTTCATACCCACAGCCAACCCGGTTTCAATGCTTGGAGAAAAAACGGGTTGGATGGGGTATGGAAGTTAATACTCTGACCACATAATGCATGTACTGATATAGTAAACTGTTACTCAACACACTCTGCATAAATTCAAATATTCACTTGTAATTCATTTGGGAACATATATACAACGATGTATTCTAAATGAGGTAGTGAGGGATTGAATGAAATATCTAGCCATTGGAAATGTAGTAGATATTGATGACTTTTGATATTTTGACCTGGGGAGGTAAGAGATAAAAATGTGCTATATATATAACGCTAAAGGTTTACCACCACTAATTACATGTAAGCCTCCGAGGTGTATCGAATGTAGGTCCTATAATAAAAAGTAATCCCTCCTTTTTTGATGAAAACGGGCATTATAAGTGGGGGGAAACTGCCCATTACTATTCGATTTTGTGGTTGTATGTCTAAGTAGCGTATTAATAAGTTTTACTGGATCACTGATGAACATTTTCGAAATTTCGTCAATCAATGAAAACAGCTGTACCCTTGACCTGTTTAGTAAACAAACAAGAACTTTCTTACATTTCTTGTGACTCCACCTTTTCTGGTGATTTTTCAAGTGGAAAATTATTTTTCTATATGAACATTATACTGCTGCATTATCCATACTGGAGTTGAATTTGCAGCAAATCATTAATATGTGACACTTTAACATTGGTGTCTTAGGGGAAAATAATTAGTGGTACAATACCTAAAAACAACAACCTACATATGCTACATATACGATCATTCTCTATACAACTGTAGTTGTTACTATTGTAGGTTGGTAGTTTTGGGTGAATGGTTGGGGGAGGGGTGGGGTGTGTGGGGGTTGTGTTGCTTGAACGTTCGTCCCTCGGATTTTTCTCCTCGGCTGCAACTGTGGTTGTTCATTACAATAAGGGAATACATCCTGACGTATTTCTAATTATGTTTTTATATTGTTGTACAATATTAAAATACACGTATCGTTTCCACATTTCTCTGCGTGTGGACTTTATTGTTAGAGATTTCCTTTTGATGGGATGTACTTTTATTTACACTGTATTGTCAATCTGAGCACCAAATACATGATCATAGCGAGGTTGTGTACACATAACATCGATTTAAGCTAACCAGTGGGCCTTATATCCTACTGACCGTTCCAAGTCGGTAACCCTGTCTTCACCCCTCGTTGTTTGGTTTGTGTATTGTCATTTTCATTGTATCTTTAATTTGCTCTATGTTTATGGTACAGTACTCTCTTGACCCCACTTCCTCCCAAAAATAAAACAACAACAAACAACAACAAAATCAAATTCACAACAACTACTACACAGTTACAGTACGATAGGCTGAAACCAAGTCATTAATAGCAGCCTGCCAATCAAGCATTTTAATAGTTGCCTATATGTCATGCTAATATAACACGTGTTTTCTGTTTTTCAGATGATGTACAGTTGGGATGCAAAGAACTACGAGCTAAACGATTTATCTCAGATGGATTCTGCACGTCATTAAATCCGATAAAGGAGGTCGTATGTACTGGACATTGTTTGCCAATTAAAGAACAAAATATGCCGTGGTGGGCGGAATTTACAAAAGTGTGGGCTAAACCAAAGTTCAAGGAATGGAGATGCGTTGAGGCAGTGGTTAAGTTAAAGAAAGTGCAATTAATGTGTCAAAATGGCGAAACCAGAACTTATAAAATAAAAATTGTTAAATCTTGTAGATGTAAAAGTTACGAAGGTGAACACAATACAACAGACGATATTGCCGCAAGGCGTGGAAAGAGACAAAATAAAAACAAGTCAAAGGATAAAGAACGAAAGCGTAAAGGAAGGAGACAAAAAAGACAACCACGCTTAAGAAATAAGAGAAATAAAAACACAAAACACGAAAGACGTCGGCGGCAAAAAAGTGCAAATAGTGACTCGGTGTTAAACTCTAAATCTAGAAGAAAACCAATACTAGAAAATGATTCACCGTCGGTGTAGGAAATATTACAGAAACATAGCAAATTCTGCGATTTTATGCTAGACCGAAATAGAGATCACAACCTGTTTTATAAACAGGTGTTAAAGAGCACATAACACAGACTGTGAAGTAGGTTTCATCCCTACGCGTTCTTTCAATGAGGTGATTGCATAACACAATGTGCTGACCTGTCATAAGGCTTACTTTAAGTGTTTACAACGGGTGGACAGAGCACTGGAGAGTCGTTTCATTACCATACATCTATTTCAAGAGGTCTATGACAATAGTCTCACATGCCATTCTTTGAATGCTTTATTCTCTGTTTACACTGGAGAATAGAGTAAAGCACGTACGGCGAATAGTGAGTGCAGTGGACACTAAGTGACACACGTGGTGGTTTAAGAAGGTATCAAAAACCGACATTCCGCATGGATTTCCCTATTATGTGATATATAGGATTATAGTGTAACATAATATAATTATTATCTAATGACGGTTGGACCTATAGTGTGATGTACTGTATATATACATATACTTCCCTCATGCATGGAAACCAGTTTTGATGGATGAGCCGCAATGAGAGGTGACGTTTTCTTCCACAAAGAGAAAATAATACACAATATGCTATAAATTATGAAAAAAGGGATTTCACTTCCATTAACGAGCCTGTATTACATAAATGAACAGTGTTGCATGGTGGCTAAGATAATTTTCAAATCTACTTGTATTCTCAAATGCTAAACAAAGTTGGCTTTACAGTGAATATTATTCTTGTAATGCTATGATTGTTAGCTTCAAACACAATACATTTACTTACTTATTTACATGCTACAGGCTATCTACTTGCTACCACTTAAAACCGAAGCGCATACTCATCGCAAATGTGCACAACCTCGCTAAGCTCGCCCCATTTAAATTAGAACAAACAACTCTAATAATGTCAGAGAAAGATATGCATAGACCGTAAGTAGGTTGGGGAAAACTGACAAACGTTCTTCCTACTTACTTTAAGTTTATGCAGAAAGATCTCCAATTTGCAATACATGTTGTGCGATCTAGCTTTAAGTATTTTGTGTGACTTGTTACAATATGTTCATTCAGATTTACGCAACCTTTTCTGAGCATAGTATGACATTATGTTGAAAGTCGTAGAACTGTATGTTTATGATGCATTTAAATTTAAGTCACCTAACATGTTATTCAGCTTATCTCTATAATCGTATCCAAAGCTTCGTAACTTGGTGCTACTTATTTGGTCCTCCGTAACATTCATTTCTAACTCATATGTCTGCCATAATTATAAGGATAAAACGTGTGTTTGAGATATTTAAACTTTCATTCATATCCCCGTTGGAAACCTCCACATTCAAATCCACGTTGGTAACCTCCACACTAATATATCCGTTGGTAACCTCCACATTAATATCTCCGTTGGTAACCTTCACATTCATTTTCCCATTGATAACCTCCACTTCATATCCCCGTTGGTCCGTTGGTAACATCCACATTCAGATCCCCGTTAGTAACTTCTACATTCATATCCCCGCTGGTAACCTCCACATTTATATCCCCGTCGGTAACCTCCACATTAATATCTCCGTTGGTAACATCCTCGTTCATATGCCCGTTGGTAACCTCATTCATATTCCCGTTGGTGACCTCCACATTCATATCCCCATTGGTAACCCCCGCTTCTGGGTGAATTGCAGTTGAATTGAGTTTAGAACCTGCAGGATTTGGCATTATCGTGTCTAGTTTCCCTGTCATCCGGACCAGTACTCTCTCCAAAAAGGTTTGAACGTTCCGTTCTAGACTTAGGTTTTGGTTTTCGATTATTTGAGATTGTGTCTCCACGTTGTAAGAAACTGCCCAAAATCATTTGAAACAGCAAACCATTTATTGTTTCAGAAAAGGCACAACCCATTTTTAATCTAAAAGCTACATTACAACACTACATGATGTAATGAATTAGTACGCATAACGTATCTTTGACTATAGATACACATATACAAAGCACAATATTTGACGATAGTACATTACAAAAACAATATTTTGGTAAATAAATCGTCAAGCTGAACATTTTATTAAGTGCTCTGGAGACAAAAAGTTCGAAAATTGCACACCGCTCAAAACAATAAAATATAACTAGTTTGTACTAATTACCATAATTGCTGAAATAGTACTTTCAGTCATCCATTGGGAAACACAAACTAAAGTTATCGCAGGCTGTTATCACTCAGAGTAGGTGTTATAATAACATATTTGCAGGAGGCATAATGTTAAGACAAACAAGCGTATAAATAAATATGCTAATCATTTGTCGAAACAATTTTAATACAATGCGTTGCAAATTCAAGTGCAATAAATAAGTTAAATGTGGTGATTGTTTAGTCTATATACTAAACTACCACACATAATTTAGTTTTAATTGTGTTAAGACTTTTTAGAGACGTAGTTTCTTTGCGTTGGCAGTATACAGTGTGTGTGACAGGAAGGGATAACTTTCGTTATAAGAGACACTATTCATAATTTTTCATTGCCAAAATGTTGAGATTTTACCTTATTTTCACTAGGTGATAAAAGTTGTGTTACTCTGTTTTTTCCTTAGGTTCTATAGTAAAATAAAAATCGTTGGCAAAGCAAAAAGATGATAATTTTCAAGATTCGATTTTGAAAGATATATATTTTGAATCAATTTGCATAAATGTGTATTAAATATGCCGTGTTTCAAATAAGAAATTCTATCAGCATTTTCAAATAACATAGTACTTGCTCTTTATGGAGGTTTAGCAGAGTTTGAAACAAATTTATAACTTATGTGCTTAAAAGTAGATAAACAATGCTCTGTTAATAATCCGTTACTGTCACATGTAATGTATAAGTAACGCTACACCGCTTTACACTTTAGCACCGGTTTTCTACCAATCTCTACCCAGAGTACACTCGTTCCTCATTTGATATATGTGAGTGCAAGGAACGATAACCCTGCGTGGAGAATGGTTTTCTACACCGGTTTTAATGTCACGAGTGATTTATGCCGGCGCGCCGCTCTTTAGTATAGATCGGCCAGTATAGATCATCTGCGACGCTTGCTTGTTTTGTATTTGCAATCAAGCGTCGAAGATGAACAAGACTAGCCGCTCTTTAATTGTTAGTTATAATTGTTCGACACAGTCGTACACCGGTCTTTAAAATTGATGGACAAATATAATCACCTTACTTAATTTGCGCGTATGCCGGCATGTACTGTATTAACATAGAATGATTGAATTGAAATTTGGTAAACGGCCCATAAACACATTACCTTAAGTTATTTCGAGCCACCCTACATGTCACAGGATGACATATACAGGTATTAAGAACCTGTATATCTCACCATTGTGTTGTGTTTTAAACATTTAATCAGTTCATCATCTCTTTTCATCACTCATTTCAGCTTTCAATCTACTTTCTCTTTACCTTACATTATACATTTCATATTAGGATGACCACCTTTAAACTTTAGTAATAATCACACGGGAGTAAATTTAACCTTTGACACAACTAAACTGGCGGGAAAATCATGCGCGCAGTTGAACATCTCAGTTAGTAGAGAAGCTATTGCCATGTTGCATTATGTTATATTTATCTTGTAAAAGATAATATGTATATTCAGATATACAGAGAACCGAATCTTGTTTTCACTCCAACCCCCAATAATGAGGCACCTGTAGATATTGGGGAAGCATCCATGGGAATCTGGTAACCATGCCCTACTCTTACTATCAAATAAATTAACGTGCTCCGAGGTTACACGATATTACGTTCCCATCCGATGAAAGAGGTGCCCTTCGGAAACCCAGTGGCATCAGTTAGGCTCGAACACGTGATCTACGGATTCACAGTCGAACTGGCTATCCAAAGGGCTACACAACACTGAATGAAAAGTACACTGTTAACATGGTATGTTTATTATGATCTAAGTTTAAATTTTGTATTGTCTGTGTAAATCATCTGCTTCAAAACATCATTTAACTAAGATATCTTATTTATTTTGTACGTAATATGTTCATTGTGACTGTGCGCGCCAGTAGATTTTCAATTTCTCCTCGAGTTTAGTCACGTATGATTTCATTTAAAATATTACCATGAGGTTTTGTTATGCATTTGGCGACCGTCTTATATTTATGTCACAACTTCACAACTGCTTCAAAAGGGAAGCCGGAAACGAACAAAACCATCGATAAAAAAGTTCCCATATAAAACTGTTAGTTAATGCATGGGTTTTATATCATGTAGTTAAAATGAAATGAGAACGGATGGATAAAACTCCATTTTCATTTCACTTTATTCACGAAGTTTTAAAACTGACACTGACCGATAAGAACCTTTCTTAAATAACCTAAACAAACATTATTAAAGGAGTATTAGATTCGATATGATTATATTTGCTTATGCTATTCTAAAGATAAAAACTTTGAATGCATTAGTCATGTGAATGGGCCACATGCAGTAACACTTTTATGTTTCAATTTCTGTTAATCTTTATCAATCATCACGTTTTGTTATGTTTTACGTTTTTGCTCATGTGATATTATCAGGGCCATACATTTATTTTGTAAATTGTATTTAATTTGTAAATAATCATAAAGATAAAATAAAATGTTATGTGTTACTATGTTCTTAC
The DNA here is from genome assembly GCA_037043455.1 of Cyrtodaria siliqua. Classification (NCBI taxonomy): domain Eukaryota; kingdom Metazoa; phylum Mollusca; class Bivalvia; order Adapedonta; family Hiatellidae; genus Cyrtodaria; species Cyrtodaria siliqua. Next base: position 123,156 of record JAWPHD010003917.1, on the reverse strand, counting down.
ATTTTGTCATTTACCGCTATACATTATAGTATAACCCTATATAGTCAGAAACGTGGCGTCTCTGGATGTATTTTTGGTAACTGGAAATTATTCGTAAGAATGATGGCTATTGTAGCATGCCGAACTCAACTGAATTAGTAAAAGACACACATTGATTTGATTACGTGTGTTTATGAACAGCTACCATCATTTGACGCTACTTAAAACCACCAGTATTTAGCTTCTCACACCCAACAGTACTCGGTACTCGAACCCATCAGGACATGACTACTCGAACCCACGTCTTATACACCTACTAGTACCTGGCTACTCAAACTGACAGAACATGGCTACTCGAACCAACCGCTACAATTCTGCAACCGCCAGTACCTGGCTACTCCCACTGACACAACATGGCTACTCGAACCAAACACTACAATTCTGCAACCGCCAGTACTTGGCTACTCAAATTGACATAACATGGCCACATGGCCACTCGTACCAACCACTACCGTTCTGCACCCGCCAGTATCTGGCTACTCACAGTCACAGAACATGGCTACTCGAAACAACCACTACAGTTCTGTACCGCCAGTACCTGGCTACTCACATGACCGAAGATGGCTGCTCGAACCCACCAGTACAGCTTTACACTCGCCAGTACCGATAGAACATGGTTTCTTGAACCCAACACTCCAGTTCTGCACTCACCAGTAATTGACTTTTCAGAGCTTCTCTCAGCCGCCAGTACAATGGCAGTGACCAGGTGTGTGTGACTAATTAAATGTAATTAGCCACAAACAATGAGCTAATGTATACACAAAGAACTGTAATGAACTGTAATGAACAGTCGGTTATGCAATAATGACATTATATTAACGACATATAAATGGCGACGTGTGCACTCCAAAATAAAAACCGCCCATATCGAAACTAATGAGACACCTGCGTTGATGTTTAAATTAGACAATTGGCAATTTAGAAAACAAACTTTAAACCCTTACATTAAAACACTAATTGTTCTTTGAAGTCATAACAAGGTAAAGCGGTATCCAGGTGTTTTACATGTGATATAAGTGCTATTGCAGTGGAAAAAAATATAGTAATGAACTGACAACTTGAAATATATTATTGAAGGCAATACGATAGCAACTAAATAATTACAAAGATGATGTGTATTTCATTTAACTAGTATTTAAGAATACTGCATCAGTGTTTTAGTTTAACCAGTCTTTCTATTGGAAATGTTTTGAGAGATCAAGGCAAACAAGTATATACATAATGAGAACTGAGAATTAAATATCTTGGACTCAACTATTACCAACTAAAATGTGTGGCTAAAAGACAACGTTGCTATCATAATACCTTCAGAAAGGACACAGTATTGACCGGTGAACGCATGATATCAAATGGACAACAAGCAAGGTTTTACGCAAGCGTAAAATAGCTGCCGAGAGAAAATAGCATTATTTCTGGGAACAAAGTTTAACATAATAACAGACCAAGTCACGGGTGTTAAAACAATATTCAAAAAAAGAGTTGTCAAGGAGAGGTAAACACGCCATGACGGTTTTTTTTACCAAATTTGTGTTACGCGAATCCTTGACATGCCTTACAAATTGATTACATATTCACCTTAGTAGCACGACGTGCTAAAGTACACATCAGCACAGAAATAGTGTGCATTACAACACATATAAACTGTTCACTGTTACCATGTGTAATTAGGTAAGGCACTGTTGCTACCTTACCATCAGCAATAATGAAACCAATGAAAATTTAAAAAAAAAATCAAAACAATCGGGCAATCAGCAGGCTTCCTGGGCAGTAACACGGCGCCTCGACCAACTGCGCTAATGAGGCTTGTGAATATTTCGTCTTTAATATACATATAATAGTAATTCAGCTGATTACATGCTACCAATCGTGAACGCTCGGCCAATCCCGTCATTCTTCGGGATCCCGTGAAAAAAAAGGGAAATCAGAAGGCTTGTGGGCAGTAACACGGCGCCTCGATCAACTGCGCTATTCGCTAATATACATATAATAGTAATTCAGCTGATTACATGCTACCAATCGTGAACGCTCGGTCAATCCCATCATTCTTCGGGATCCCGCAAAGCAGTGTACGAGATGTTGCGAATGACATGCTACATTAGACTGGTTTACGAGAACGTCATTTCAGCAAGTGAAATGGTAACCTTTCAACGTTACAAAATATGTGTTTATACCATTCAAGTTTTTCAGACGAGTTCTCTAGGAATTTAAGTTGTAAAGCATGCGTATTGCCACTTACATGAGTCACAGTCTGTTAACCATAGACAGATATAAAAGCAATATAAGAGTCGGCTGCCTTCGGCAGCTGATTAACATACTGTAAAAGATTTTCCTTTCTAGCACGAAATTTGTCCGAAGTGACACCTGGGGTCTTCCTCCACCAACGGAAGCTAGAAAGTCGAAAAATGACCTTACCTGTTGGTGCGACTATAACGTCCAATTTCATTTCAGTTCCATTAAGGTGAGCGTCAGGCTCATCTGGGTCGCATGTCTTGAAATAAGATGCACAATTTTAACATGAAAAGAAGCATTAACAGAGCTAAATCATCCTAAAGCACACATTCAAAACAAACTACACATTCAAGGATAAATATAAACGTAGTGACAGACACCACAAACATAAAAGGGTTGGCAACAGGTGTACCGCCTTGAAACGGTCATTGACAAAAATACATTTTTGACTTGACATTAAAGTTCTCCGGTCATGGTTTTTTCAGGAACATGTTTATGTTTAAATCGAAATCAATACACAACAATAAATATTTACAATTCACACATTGCAATATCTCTGAAAAGCGAGAATACGATTTTATTTGATGACGTAGACAACTTTGAACGAGTAAATTAATCCACAGGTAAATGTATTCATCAATTATCTGGCAATAGTTGTGCAGCTATACAATTCCGATTTACCTGATTTCCCCGTGCAGTCACGCAGTGATAAAAGTAGTATCTACGTCATGCAAATAATACTTATTTTTACATACAACTTAGTAGAGGTTTTAAATTTATGTTTCTCCGCGACTATTTAGAAATGTTCATATGATGTTTAAGAGTTACATTTGTTAATTGATAATACTACAAAAAGGGTGGCCATTCATCTTCGAAGAACACAAGAAGACTCAAAGGGAATATAGCGACACAGTCAAACAATCCTTATTGTTGGGCTTTCTGAAAAACTTGGGCATGGTTGAAAGAATTATCAAAATGGATGATAAACAAAAACGACATGATCATTTGAAGGCTCTGTTGAAACGGATATAGAAGCCCCCATTTTGAGAGCTATGACATCCTAGTTTTAAAAACCATATATGGAATATTTATAAATATGAAAATGTACCGATTTATAAGAAAAAAATGATAGCAACTGTATGAACAATATATATACTTCATGGTAAGAATGCTTTATATGACCAGTAAAGGATTTTGCATTCGTTTACTGTGATGTGCTTTGCTTTAAATGATATATACCAATAATCCACATACGGTAATTTGGATATGATGTCATAGTTCTCTAAATGGCGCCACCCATATCCGTTTTTGAACAATCATCAAATGGTCATACATTTTTGTTTATCATCCGATTTTGATAATTCTTTCCCCTTTTTCCAAATTTTTCAGAACTCTCAATTATAGAATGTGTTTGGCTGTGTCGCTACATTCCCTTCTATAAAACCCAGTCTACTACTTTTTTCGTTTGTTTGTGCTTGTTGCTTCCAAGGAATCCCTATTCAGTATTCATTGACCTTAATAGTGTCTAATGAAATAAAATTGAGAGACCAAAACAAGAGCATGCGGCTTTTAAGGTCCAAGGAACAAATACGCGGTAGCATTTTTTCGCTTTATCGAATAAGAAGACAAACGAAGGACCACAAATAAAGCAAGAGAATGTTTTCGAAAACAAGACTAACGTACATTGCTACCCTAACATTCATAGGGGTACAATAGTTCTGACGAGTTCTTTTTAACAGATAATACAAAGATGTCTGAATTGCGTGCTATGAGCCTTGATAGTACGTGTTTACAAATATAAAATACTATTTTGAGCGACACAGATAGAACGAAGATAGGAAGGGTATCACATATTTACTAACCATCTGGCAAATTGTCATGTTTATTGTTTGATCGCGTGCCTGCCGTCGTATATCTTTAATTAAGACTACCAGCTAACCTTCTATGGTCTATTTTGTAAACAATACCCCGTCTACACGTGCTCCGTATAATTGTTAATCTAAATTCAGTTCAACCAATGACTTTAATTTAAAAAGTATTGATCCGAAATTAATTGATATCAAATGTGAAGATAATTAATTAATCAGATTTTAAACACATACACTGTACTGAAACAAGCCAATTTGATTTAATTAAACACCAGATAAGACAACATTCTAGTACCGTGGTATACTTACAAAAGGGGATTGAAGATTTCAACGAATATAACCGTCTTATCAATTAAGCACCGATCATTGTTAGGGCAGTGCATGGCAGCAGGAGTATATATATACATGTATATACGTTACTGATGACAGCAAACATAATGCAAGAGGAAACATTGAGTAAACTGTTGAAATGGGGTTTGAACTTGAATCCCACCTGACCAATGGTTATCAATACCAAATCAATTCAATACCATTTTATTAAACTCGGAACACTTCATAAATGTACTTTGATTTATTGATTTGCCGAAATATATTTTGCGGTGCTTGCTGGAACCAACTGTTTGTCGACTTTCACCTTATTTATCACATTTCTAGAACACTTGTTGAGATATGTGCAAAACATTAAAGGGGATTCCTTGGAAACTACAAACACAAACAAGAAAGAAAAGTATCAGGCTCAGTTTTATCGAGTCTGTTCATGAGAGGTATTATAAGGTGCAACACCTCTCACGCCCCTAGAACTGGCTTAAGCAGTATTCCACTTTTAAGCCACATCTATTTTCTTCTTTGTTTTTAATGGAATCCTGCGTGTAGGCAATATTTGGTACAAAGCTTCCTTACTGCAATTTCCAACACAATTAGTTGAGATCATTATTTTATCTGATAACTTTTATTTCCATTTAAGTTATGCATGCATCCTGAACAGGCCATATAACATTGGCATAGATCAATGGTTGTATACCATAACGCGGATGGTTTCACGCACGCACGCACGCACGCACGCACGCCTGTACTGAAAAGAAAAAGATGGGTATTTCCGCTATATATGCTATGTTTAATATACTACTGCTACTAATGGTACAGGGCGACATTAGGCCTGTCTTTTCGGAAAGACGGTTTAAACAACACCGAACACATCAATGGTTACCCCTTTAAAATTTCAATATCGACAGAATTCGTATTTGGCTAAACCAGGCGAACAAACTTAGGCTTTAAACGTCTCTTAACATTAAACATAATAATGAAAATGGCTTGACTTTTTCAAGCGAAACTTCAACATTTATGAATTTCGTGTAACAAAGTATACTTTGATTAAAAGATCTACTACATGACAGAGTTGTTATTTCTGTATTTAGCTGTAGCCCTTTTTTTGTACAAAACACATTGAGATATATCTGCAATATTACGTGGAATTAGGTGTTTATAATAGTGTGGTGTAGGCAATGTTTCGAATATGCGTTTCTTTTTCCTTTCAGTATAGAATAAAGTGTACCCCAAGTTCGTTTCTATTAAATAATCTATACTAATCGATTCATACGTCTTGCATACGTACGTGACAGCATAGTGTCAACGTTCGTTGGTGTTAAAACTCCCACAAAAACGTAGCGGAATGTGACGTTTACAACGTTCACCTTGTTATAAGTACACAAATGAAAAACAAATCACCCACAATTTACAACTCGTTCACTTTAATGTTTGGGTTCAACAGGTGCAGTATCCGGTGTAAACAGTAAAGTTAATTACGTAATTTATTAATTTGTACAGTACACCTTTGTAATGGAAGCAGAGATTTTTTAATACATGCGCAATTAACTGTTTTATACTCTCACTAACTTTTTAGTCGCCTTAAAATTGATTATAATTCTACGCAATAACGCTATGGAGGGACATTTCGTCCTCTTCTCATTGAGTTTATTGCAATAAAAGCTAACCTTATAATTGTTGTTGTTTGTTTCGTGTGCGTGTTTTGGGTTGACTGTCCATATGTCACATATCCTGTTTGTATACCTGTTTTGTTTTCCAAAAGCGTCGCATTTCGTGTGAACCAGTATGGGATTTGGGTCGAAGGTAAATGTTTCCCTTGTTAATACATCTAAGTCGACAATTTAATACTGTAACACTCGTGTAAACCTGTATGTACAGTATGTATGGGGTTTAACGTCGCTTTCAACACTATTTAAGTAAAATCACGACGGTGTCTTCTTATAGCAGTGAGTTCATTGCCTGCCACGCTGGAAAACCACGCCATAGACACATAACCCCACCTTGTCACATTACCAACCCAATCGTTGTGGCTTTAAAATAGAATATCGCTTAAGCCGGTGCAAGGAGGCGTGGAGAAGGTGTTGCACTTTACATTACCTCTCATGAACAGACTCAATAAAACCGAGTCTGCTACTTTTACCTCTTTTTTGTGTTTGTTGCTTTCAAGGGATCCCATTTTCCTTATTTTTTATATACTGAATGTCAAGCAATCTACGAATATGCCTACCCTTACTTGATATTTTTATGGGATTGAACCCAAGACCTACCGCATGCGAGGCGGGCGCTCTACTTGTCCACGCCTCGTAACCAAGTTATGTTGGATGTTGCAGTGCAGGAAACCCAACAGAATGGCAATGCGACTGATGCGATATCAAAACAAGTTGATATTCGTGACAAATTTGTCTTCATGAAGATTCCTAATTTACAAAATGAGTCAACGAGACCAGAAACGCTATCGAAGACAATTCTATAGTATAAACAAGCACGTACAAAATGAACCAGACGGTACTCTCAGCCATTATGGAAGTAAGATCCAATGATACGGTACATATTCATTATGGAAGTAAGATCCAATGATACCGTACGTATCAAATCAACATCCAGTATGGAAGTAGTATCCATTATGGAGATATTCCAAACGGTACTCTCAGCCATAATGGAAGTTAGATCCAATGATACGGTACATATTCATTATGGAAGTAAGTTCCAATGATACGATACATATCAAACGAACAACACTACGATAAATATATACTAAAAGGAAAAAGAAACGCATAATGAAAATATGCCCATGCTACACTAGTATATAAACATAATTCTACGTAATATTCCATATATATCTCAATGTATTTTGTGCAAACAGGGACTACAACTAATTACAGAAAGGACAACCCTGTCATGTATTAGACCTTTTAATCAAAGTATGCTTTGTTGATTGCAACTTTTAAAGCCTAAATTTGCTCACCTACTTGAGCCAAATGAACATTCTGTCGAAATTGAAACTTTAAAGGGGTATCCATCTGTGTGTTCGGTGCCGTTAAGTCCTTCTTTCCGAAAGGACAGGCCTAATGCCGCCCTGTACCATTCGATTAACAGTAGCATATTAAACATACACTATATAGCGGAAATACACATTATGCGTTTCTGTTGTTTTTTTCAGTATACTATAGGCCTAAGAATCTTTCATGGGTATCCGATGAAGATCGGGAATTCCAACACGGGGTAAAACTGTCATACCGATGTGTTGGAATTTCTCTGTCTGAACCGGATACCATGATAGATTTTTTTCTAGCATATAACTACTAACGTGTTGCATGTTTATTTACACAATGACGTCATGCAACTGTCATTGTTGATATCAGCGCGCGACTTTTATCTCCCCCCATGTGTAAGATCAGGCTTGCCATCACCCATGTAAAACGTGGATAACCTCATCCGGTTTGCAGAAAAAAATATATTTCGACTCGGATATGTTTATCACTGACCAAATGACTCGATATCGTTGCTTTTTAGGATATAAAAGGAAGAAATATGTACAGTTAAATAGTTCTGCAGCATTCTTGATAACTTTACAAATCATTTGTTTAAAAATAATGTATCAATTAAATGCCTATGACCTTTATGCCTATACTTTAAAAAGACACACGCCATCTTGATTTTTTAAAAACTCGCGGCTTCCCATTAGTGTTTCTACATAAATTGCATTTGTTCAATCATTAAAAGTAATTATAAGAATTGTATGAAGTAAATTGTTTTTGCATTTTACTAACTGTTGATTATGTTTTATCGATATTATATTAAAACCTGTGGTAGAATGACGACGACATGTTGAAAACTCAAAATTGTATTAAAATGTATGCAGGAAGATTTAAAGTCAAAATGATACTGGATTAATAAAGCGAGAGGCTAATTTAATGCGTGATAAAGACTTCAAGATTGCAATGTGTCCCTTTAACCTTTGAAGTTGCAGTTGTAATTCAACGCCTGTTGCAATTTCGAAGTTTTTTTCCTTATGGTTTGCTAATAAGTCTCTGTCAACACATCTTAGTCAAGTCTTTAAAATATGATTTCATGATGGCCACGTTATCATTTATGCAGCATACTGTGCACCTTATCATTAATGCATATGTATTGACATCGCTGGTATAATATACTGCAGCTGTGTCGTCAAGGACAAAGTCATATAAACAGAAGATAGCCTAACTTATACTCGATAACGATATAAGTGCACTATACAACAAGATAATATAGGTTTGCCGCGCTTCATAGAAAAAAAATATGAAAGTAGGTTAATGTGTATAGCTAATATATGACGATAGGGGTGACTCATTTAAATGGTTAAAGGAAGTTGTGTTATTACTTACTAGTCCTTTGAAATCACCAAGGCCAATATTTGTGGCTTTAAAGTAGAAAATCTCATGAACAGACTCAATAAAATTAAGCCTGCTACTTTTTCTCTCTTGTTTGTGTTTCTTGATTCCAATTGGTCCCCTTTCCAGTATGTATAGCCTAACATGTTCTTGCTTATACCCAAATCAGAAATATATTCAGGATCTCATATGTTCCCTTCCGTCCATACTTAAATGATAGAAATAGTTAAGTATATATATATAATTTTATATATATATATATATATATATATATAGAAGCTTCATCAACAATAACATCAACAGTAGTAGGAATCTAACAAAAGTATCGTCAATATAGCAACAGAAGCTGGAGTCTAACATGAGCTTCATCACCAAAACAGTCCAACAGAAGTGGCACCAGCAACACCATAAGTTGAACAATGCGTTTACTGTGATCGTAGTACCAACGAAACTTCAAACTGAAATGGAAGGAAATGTCATTAATTTTAAAAGACCATGCGTCTACAATGTTATTTATTTACATCTCTACCAACACAGTACAACAGTAATTGCGACATCGGATATGCGTTCATAAAAACAGGGTTACCGTCTTGGAACGGTCGGTAGGCAATACTGCCTCCTGGTTAGCTTAACTCGACTGTATGTGTATTTTCCAGTCTTCTTCGCGTAAATTGACAAGACAATGTAAATACAAGTACATCTGATCAAAAGGAAATATCTAACAATAAAGGTCAACATCTAGAGAAATTAGTGAACGATACACTTAACTGTTGTTGTAAAGATATAAAGGCATATAACTAATTAGAAAGACTTATATTTATTTTGAACTGTACCAGACAACCACTACAGTTGCAGCAAAAGATAAACATCAACCTAGCGTAAGACCAAACACCTGACGGACGACAATTCATGCTACTACCTTCCTTTACAGGTTTACAGAAAATGCAATCATGGAGTCCCACTAGGTTTTCCAGGCATCTCGCAAGAAGATAGTGAAGCATAATAACTGATGCAGAGAAATGAAGTGCGTTGCAATACGAAAGAGTGGTAAATTGCCTGATTAAATGGGTAGAGTGGTCAGAGTATGTAATTTTCATTATAAAGTGTATTCGATTTGTATTGTCGTTCATCATCTTCAGTGACTGCATTGTGTAAAGTGGTCAGTGTATGCGATTTGCATTATGAAGTGTATTTCATTTGTATTATCGCTCATCATCTACAATGAATGCTACGTGTAAAGTGGTCAGAGTATGTGATTTGCATTATGAAGTGTGTTTAATTGGTATTGCCTTTCATCATCTTCAGTGACTGCAAACTGTAAAGTGGTCAGTGTATGTGATTTGCATTATGAAGTGTATTTAATTTGTATTGTCGTTCATCATCTTCAATGACTGCATTGTATAAAGTGGGCAGAGTATGTGATTTGCATTATGAAGTGTGTTTAATTGGTATTGCCTTTCATCATCTTCAGTGACTGCAAACTGTAAAGTGGTCAGTGTATGTGATTTGCATTACGAAGTGTATTTAATTTGTATTGTCGTTCATCATCTTCAATGACTGCGATGTGTAAAGTGGTCAGAGTATGTGATTTGCATTATGAAGTGTGTTTAGTTTTTATTGTCGTTCATCATCTTCAATGGCTGCATTGTGTAAAGTGGTCAGTGTATGTGATTTGCATTATGAAGTGTATTTAATTTGTATTGTCGTTCATCATCTTCAATGACTGCGTTGTATAAAGTGGTCAGAGTATGTGATTTGCATTATGAAGTGTATTTAATTTGTACTGTCGTTCATCATCTTCAATGACTGCATTGTGTAAAGTGGTGAGAGTATGCGATTTGCATTATGAAGTGTATTTAATTTGTATTGTCGCTCATCATCTTCAATGAATGCTACGTGTAAAGTGGTCAGAGTATGTGATTTGCATTATGAAGTGTGTTTAATTGGTATTGCCTTTCATCATCTTCAGTGACTGCAAACTGTAAAGTCGTCAGTGTATGTGATTTGCATTATGAAGTGTATTTAATTTGTATTGTCGTTCATCATCTTCAATGACTGCATTGTATAAAGTGGGCAGAGTATGTGATTTGCATTATGAAGTGTGTTTAATTGGTATTGCCTTTCTTCATCTTCAGTGACTGCAAACTGTAAAGTGGTCAGTGTATGTGATTTGCATTATGAAGTGTATTTAATTTGTATTGTCGTTCATCATATTCAATGACTGCGATGTGTGAAGTGGTCAGAGTATGTGATTTGCATTATGAAGTGTGTTTAGTTTTTATTGTCGTTCATCATCTTCAATGACTGCATTGTGTAAAGTGGTCAGTGTATGTGATTTGCATTATGAAGTGTATTTAATTTGTATTGTCGTTCATCATCGTCAATGACTGCGTTGTGTAAAGTGGTCAGAGTATGTGATTTGCATTATGAAGTGTATTTAATTTGTACTGTCGTTCATCATCTTCAATGACTGCATTGCGTAAAGTGGTCAGAGTATGTGATTTGCATTATGAAGAGTATTTAATTTGTATTGTCGTTCATTATCTTCAATGACTGCGATGTGCAAAGTGGTCAGAGTATGTGATTTGCATTATGAAGTGTATTTAATTTGTACTGTCGTTCATCGTCTTCAGTGACTGCAAACTGTAAAGTGGTCAGTGTATGCGATTTGCATTATGAAGTGTATTTAATTTGTATTGTCGTTCATCATCTTCAATGACTGCGATGTGTAAAGTGGTCAGAGTATGCGATTTGTATTATGAAGTGTGTTTAATTTGTATTGTCGTTCATCATCTTCAATGACTGCATTGTGTAAAGTGGTCAGTGTATGTGATTTGCATTATGAAGTGTATTTAATTTTTATTGTCGTTCATCATCTTCAATGACTGCATTGTGTAAAGTGGTCAGTGTATGTGATTTGCATTATGAAGTGTATTTAATTTGTATTGTCGTTCATCATCTTCAATGACTGCATTGTGTAAAGTGGTGAGAGTATGCGATTTGCATTATGACGTGTATATAATTTTATTGTCGTTCATCATCTTCAATGACTGCATTGTGTAAAGTGGTCAGTTTATGTGATTTGCATTATGAAGTGTATTTAATTTGTATTGTCGTTCATCATCTTCAATGACTGCATTGTGTAAAGTGGTCAGAGTATGTGATTTGCATTATGAAGTGTATTTAATTTGTACTGTCGTTCATAAGCTTTAATGACTGCATTGCGTAAAATGGTCAGAGTATGTGATTTGCATTATGAAGTGTATTTAATTTGTATTGCCTTTCATCATCTTCAGTGACTGCAAACTGTAAAGTGGTCAGTGTATGTGATTTTCATTATGAAGTGTATTTAATTTGTATTGTCGTTCATCATCTTCAATGACTGCATTGTATAAAGTGATCAGAGTATGTGATTTGTATTATGAAGTGTATTTAATTGGTATTGTCGTTCATCATCTTCAATGACTGCGATGCGTAAAGTGGTCAGTGTATGCGATTTGCATTATGAAGTGTATTTAATTTGTATTGTCGTTCATCATCTTCAATGACTGCGATATGTAAAGTGGTCAGAGTATGTGATTTGCATTATGAAGTGTGTTTAGTTTTTATTGTCGTTCATCATCTTCAATGACTGCATTGTGTAAAGTGGTCAGTGTATGTGATTTGCATTATGAAGTGTATTTAATTTGTATTGTCTTTCATCATCTTCAATGACTGCGTTGTGTAAAGTGGTCAGAGTATGTGATTTGCATTATGAAGTGTATTTAATTTGTACTGTCGTTCATCATCTTCAATGACTGCATTGCGTAAAGTGGTCAGAGTATGTGATTTGCATTATGAAGAGTATTTAATTTGTATTGTCGTTCATCATCTTCAATGACTGCGATGTGCAAAGTGGTCAGAGTATGTGATTTGCATTATGAAGTGTATTTAATTTGTACTGTCGTTCATCGTCTTCAGTGACTGCAAACTGTAAAGTGGTCAGTGTATGCGATTTGCATTATGAAGTGCATTTAATTTGTATTGTCGTTCATCATCTTCAATGACTGCGATGTGTAAAGTGGTCAGAGTATGCGATTTGCATTATGAAGTGTGTTAATTCTTTTTGTCGTTCATCATCTTCAATGACTGCATTGTGTAAAGTGGTCAGTGTATGTGATTTGCATTATGAAGTGTATTTAATTTTTATTGTCGTTCATCATCTTCAATGACTGCATTGTGTAAAGTGGTCAGTGTATGTGATTTGCATTATGAAGTGTATTTAATTTGTATTGTCGTTCATCATCTTCAATGACTGCATTGTGTAAAGTGGTGAGAGTATGCGATTTGCATTATGACGTGTATTTAATTTGTATTGTCGTTCATCATCTTCAATGACTGCATTGTGTAAAGTGGTCAGTTTATGTGATTTGCATTATGAAGTGTATTTAATTTGTATTGTCGTTCATCATCTTCAATGACTGCATTGTGTAAAGTGGTCAGAGTATGTGATTTGCATTATGAAGTGTATTTAATTTGTACTGTCGTTCATAAGCTTTAATGACTGCATTGCGTAAAATGGTCAGAGTATGTGATTTGCATTATGATGTGTATTTAATTGGTATTGTCGTTCATCATATTCAATGACTGCTATGTGTAAAGTGGTCAGAGTATGTAATTTGCATTATGAAGTGTAATTAATGTGTACTGTCGTTCATCGTCTTCAATTACTGCAATGTTTAAAGTGGTCAGAGTATGTGTTTTGCATTATGAAGTGTGTTTAATTTGTACTGTCGTTCATCGTCTTTAATAACTGCATTGTGTAAAGGGGTCAGTGTATGCGATTTGAATTATGAAGTGTATTTAATGTGTACTGTTGTTCATCATCTTCAATGACTGCAATGTGTAAAGAGTTCAGTGTATGCGATTTGCATTATGAAGTGTATTTAATTGGTATTGTCGTTCATCGTCTTCAATGACTGCATTATGCCTACAAACTCTATTGATCAGCTGTTATAATTTATACACATTTATCACAATACAGCCTACTTTCAAGAGGCTATCCAAAATATAAGATGTGAAAAAAGGCATGAACTAAAAAGATTAATACAATTATAAGGCAGTTAACACGTTATCAAGAGTCCTTGTATCCTCTTGTGATTTTAATATATATTCATTAAACTCTCAAAAGGAACATGAAAATACCAAATTTAACAGGATTTACATACATTTTCTTCTCGAACATAGTTCAAAACAAATAACATGCATGCTAATACATAGTAAATCAGCTATTTGGTATCATTACCTATTGCTCTACATCTTCTTTGCATATCAAATACCACTCGTGAAATTGTTAGTGACATTAGTTTTTGAATACTTTATATTAAAAACAGTTTGCTATCGATGACAGAGTGTGTGATGGGTCCGGGTATACCAGTTGGACAGGAGCCATGGCGAGATGCCACTTCCCTACAATGCATCACTGTTCGGGCTCACAATATAGTATTATGATATATGTATATACATAGCCACGTGATCGGAATACTCCATAATTCACGAGTTCATTCATATACGGTATCTAGCTAACTGAACACCTGTATTCAATTTATTTTGCTCTTGACATAACATTTGAGTATGTTTGGTTATCGAAGTATGCACGAAAGCGACGTTGCAATTATTTTAATACAGAATTATTTAATTGAAGAGACCAATCCTACTTATTTCACTTTTCCTTTTAGAAATTATAAATTTTAGAAATTAGAACTATATGTATATACTATAGTCCCGGTTTATCATAAGTCGTGGATATAAAAACAAAATGAATTGTGAGGCGACGAATGTATGTTTGTGGAGGGTTGTTGGGATGGGAGGCGTGTTATCATTTAGACGAACTAGCTTTGGGAAAGTACATGATATGGTATGATGGACAGTGTACATCGAATCCATACACAGCGGTATCGTTCAGACGAAACTGACCTCGGAGATGTAAATGCCATATACTCTTCAAAATAATTTAAGGACCACAGAAACTATCTGTAATAAGTTGCTTAATCTTTAATATTTTGGATTTCATATCCATAGAAAAAGTTAACATTACGTGGTCCGAGTATTAACTTTCATACCCCATCCAACCCCTTCTCCAAGAAGCAAAACGGGGTTGGCTGGGGTATGAAATAAAACCTTAATTTCTGTTTTAAAAGTTTGCATATTGTAACATTAAAACATTTACTAGGTAATTTTAAACAGGTTATTGCATTTTTTTCAGTACAAAATATTTTTAAACGTGTTTTATTGTCGAAATATACGTTATAAATCCTGCCAATATAAGCTTTCCCATCGCTTATTGGAAATAAGGCGGGAACACGTAATGTACATTTGTGTCACTTAACAATTGTAAAAAAAAAAATGAACTTAAAAATTGCAAAATGACAGTAAATCGTTTAATAACAGCACAAATTATCTAATCAAAACATGGTATTTAAATTAGTTATTAGTATAGTTTAGTATAATATACTTTGATAGTATATATCATACAAGGAAACTGACACAAATACAATTCGTTTTTTAATAAAGCAGTCGTTTGGGATCATTTCTCTACATGTGCCATTCAGTTCTTGGCATGCCTTTAAGCTTTAAGGGACACACGGCAATCTTGAGTTGTACATCAAGTATTAAAACTAGCACCTCGATTTATTAATCCTGTATCACTCTGACTTTATGCTTGCAATTAAATAATAAAATAGTAATTAAAAAAAATATCGTTATTCTACCAATTGTTTGAATATATATTATTGGCGCAATATAATCAATAGTTAGTAATAATAATAATAATAATAATAATAGTAATAATAATAATAATAATAATAATAATAATAATAATAATAAAGACTTTATTTAACGAGATAACGCATTTAAAACTAGTCAATCTTCCATGAGGCCCTCAACAATATACATATATACAATATTTACAAATGAAATATGATATACACTTAAAGTGATTTTTAGTTAATTAACTATTCAGTAATGGAAATATATTCAAATAGAGTTGCAAGACTTCATGAACAGTCTCAATCAAACCGAGACTGCAATATTTCGTATGTGTCGAGCTCGGCCGTTTCCAAAGGTCCATTATCATACTCTTTTTTACTAATATGTGGGTTGGTTAATCCACTGTAAATACAATGTTTTGAAATGATTAACAGATTGGGCATGTTTTATGTGGAAAGGAAGGGAGTGCCACACTTTAGTGCAGGAATAGCAATAGGTAAAGGCAATTTGCTTTGCACTATTCTAATAATTAATACTAATAGTTGCAAGTATGCAAATTATGTAGAAAACTAACGGGACGCCGCGAGTTTGAACAAATCAAGATTATCATGTGTCCCTTTAATTCAGACGCCAAAATGACATTTGTTGTGAACCACCTAAACCAGTCTAACATATAGTGGTCCAAAAACTGCTCATATTTGCTGGCCAGTGCACTGTGTGAGCACAGCATGGGGTAGATATTAGCACTAGCTTGTTATTACCAGTAGTAATTGATAGCCATAAAATATTCTGGCGATTTTGGCTGACCATCTGTGAGTTGCCTATTGAGACTGAAAATGTACCAGGCTTAGGTAGTTTTATTTAGAAAGACAAATAATATCGGTCATATGTAAACTGTCATATTGCAAAAATGAATATTCAAATTTTCTTTATCTAATCAGTGTGTGTAAAATACACTGTTTTCATGCGTGTGCGGCGAACTAAGGGCCGATTAGTTTGATTATATGCGTACTAAATATAATGGGTTTTTAATGATTTAATGTTTATCACATATACTTACAGAGTTACAAATAATAAAAACGACTACAGATATGATATATTAGAACGAATTAACCTCTTGAACGAGTCACACAGAGTGCATTCTGTTTGTAGCTCTCGATCTTTGTCAGCAAGCTTTGGTTTTGTGTCTACGTCAAGAGATGCATTCATTCACCAAGTGCTTTTAAAGATATTCAGTATAATATAAGTGATGAATTTGATGAAATAACTATGAATGCTATGAATTATCGTATTTTTAGCAATTAATAAAAATTAAAAGGAAGACATTTATTAGTTTACCAACAATCGCTACGTTCTATTCCGGCAAAACTTGTTAAACACTTGATGTGCTAAAAGCAGTCATTTGTGTATTTTGTCTATGTTTGCAATTGTTTCAATGTCTAGTCATATGACGGACATTTTGTCAGCCAAATATGATAGAAACTGTATGCCCACCTGCATTCAAGGTATATAAACAGATGACTGGAAAACGACTTGCATACGATTAAAAAGCAACAATGTCCGATAACAACTCCAGCAGGGCTACCGTTACCATAAACTTCGAAAAACGTTTGAAAAATGTTATTATCGTAATCCTGATCTACTTTTAAAATATAAAAGTAATTTAAAAACTCTTCTGCGACAAGGACTATCACAACCTGACTTCTATGGTGATATGATTTACAAACTTCGTGAGATCCTTGTTCATAATCACTTTCATAAAATCTTTATTAAACTTGTTAAAATGTTTATCAAGAGAGCTGATGACCCTATCATTTTGCAACGTACTGTATGTTTAGTGGTTGACCCATTTACAGTTCGCCACTATGCTTTCCTTTTTGATTGACCGGACAGATTGTGGACCTATGATGACGTCTACCTAAATCCCTATAGGACGGTAGCGTTTGATAATTGTCTTTAATTTTGTCTTGTCGTATTCTTACCGGTTTGTTCTCTTGTTGCTCTGGCTTCTGCCAAGTCACTGAGTACTTACTTTGTGGCTTTCTAGGCTTTGTTTTTTTATATTATATATACATGATCATTTATGTGTTTTACTTATATTGCATATTAATGCTGCCTTGTTTGTTAGAGATTATAACCTGGAGAGGATATCTTTATTTACACTGTCCCGTTTATTAGGATGACAATACGGTAAGCTTTGAGTTTGGTGCACCCTAGATCCCGGTTTAAACCCCCAGCGGCTTCTTTGCCACTGAACGTTAGAAGACGGTAGCACTATTGCCAACCCTTTTGTGTTTGTGGTGCCTTATCTTGCCTTTTATTCATCTTTAAAGTTGTTCTTTATTTCTGTGTGTGTTTGTGGTTGACTGTCGTCCTCGAATGCTACTTCTCCTTTCGATTTTTATATCTACTTTTTGGAATAAGACGTCTTCGTCCTGTGTATGTTTCTGTATGTAGGCTTTCGGCACACGAGATAACATATCCAAATTATTTTTTCTTGCAATCATTTAGACAATCTTCTAACAAAGTCAGGCATATAAATATGACAAAACACATCTATAATAAAGCAATGGAGACGTCTAGATAGGTTAGGACATAGCTGTTACTCTGCAATTGCATGATGTGTCTACATTGCTTTATTCACATTTTGCATAGCTGTTATATCTATTCCTGTTATTTTGTCAGATTTGTAAACCACGTTGTAAACTGAGACAGACCGTTCAACAGGCCTTTCCAATGACCGTTCCAAGGCGGTACCCTTGCTGTCATGACCTTTCCAAGACGGTACCCTTGCTAGCATGACCGTTCCAAGGCGGTACCCCTGCTGTCAACCATTTTATGTTTGGTATTGCGTACTTCACTTCTATTATTTATTCATGTAATAGTTGTTTGTTTTGCCTTCGTCAGAGTTGCCATGCGGGGATCTCTTTATTTACACTGTTCTGTTTTATTGGGATGACAATATGTAAGAGTGCGGTTTGGTGCACCCTAGAACCTGGTTTAAACCACCGGCGGCCTTTTTGCCACTGATCGTTCCAAGGCGGTAGACTGTCGTCTCGAATTGTCAATATTGTCAATCTGTTCGTGTTGTTGATGTCACACACCTTGCTTCTTATTAACATGGTAAGTGTTGTTTGTTTTAATATGCATTTTTGTCTGACTGTGTTCTGCTAACGTTACATTATCTGCTGGCCTTGTATACCTACTTTTTCATTAGTAGTTGTAAAGTACGGCGCAATGCTGATGAACTTAAAAATTCCGCTACGTATTTTGCAACCTAAATTTCAACTAATATCTTATGAGTTAGGTTACAACATTACAACTCAATTTGGATGTGTATAACACATATTACTACATGCTGAGCAGTTTGGACAGACCGAGGTTTGGAGAAAATTAAGCAACACGTTGGGTTCAACAACCCCTCAAACACAACTTTGTACATTTTGCTGAATCTAAAGTGTGCTATTACTTTCTAGTCCTTTGGAATCGGGCGTCCGTGGCCGAGTGGTTAGAGTCTCTGACTTGAAATCACGTGCCCCTCACCACTGTTGATCCGATACCTCATGGGCCCAGGATCTGTATGTGAGAAAGCTATCCAGCTGGCTTGCAGAACTTCGGTGGTTCTATCCAGGTGACCGCCCGTGCACGAAAAGTGTCCGGATGGGCACCTGGGGTCTTCCTCTACCAATGCAAACTGGACAAGTCGCCATATGGCCTTAGCTGTTGGTGCGATTATAAAACCAATTCAGTTCAATTCCTTTGCGGCTTTAAAATAGAATACCTCTTAAAGCTACAGACGCTATACTTAAACTGATACAACTGATACTAACTCAAAAATTTGAAAAAGTCACGGGTGAAGTAGTTTCAATTCAACGAACGGCTAAAACATCGGTATATAAGGCAGACATCATGCGTAAAATATAAAATTTTATCTAGCCTTCGTACAGGTAACATCGATAATATACGGCTTCCGAGTATATTTTATAAAGAGAGAGTTGCCTGGAATGGGATTTGAACTAGGGACCTTGCCGTTATATTTGTAACATGAAGGTTTTCTTGCCAACCACGTGTCCTTGATAGCTCAGAGGTTAGTGTATTGGCACGGTGAGTTCGAGAGCCTGGATTCGAGTCCCGGTTGAGCCAACATTTTATCACAACCAGGGTCCGGTGTTTTGATATGTACAATCCACAAGAAACGAGCCCTGTACAAGTTTGCACTAACACTACATACGTCAAGATACGAATACCAAAATAGGTATAAAAGCTGAACAGGAAATGTAGATTTCACAGAAAACGGTCAGCGAAAAAGACGCATTAATACAATGTTAATAAAAGTCAAGGCATGTGACATCACAAATGGGTTCAAACCCTTTTGTCATCTTACTAAAACGGAACAGTGTAAATAAAGAAATCCACGTCAGGTTATATTTTCTATCAAAATATTTTCTAAAAAAGGCAGCAATAATAGGCAATTTAAGTGTAACATCTAGATGATCATGTATATATGAATATAAAAAACAAACGCCTAGAAAGCCACAATGCAAGTACTCAGTGACTTGGCAAAAGCCAGAGCAATAAGAGAACAAACCATTCATGGTATTGCAATACAATATTTATACAAACATCAATTCTACCGTCTGCTGAGGACTTCGGTAAACGTCATCACACAGTCCACAATTTGTTCGGTCATCGCACAATCCAAGAGGAAAAACGCATAGTGGCGAACTGTCAATAGGTCAACCATTGAACATGCAGTGTGTTGCAAAACGATAGGGTATTAACCTCTTTTGATAAACGTTTTAGCAAGTTTAACAGAAATTGTATGAAAGTGATTATGACAAAGAATCTAGTAAAGTTTTTAAATCACTTCACCGTAGAAGTCAGATTGCGATTATACTACAACAGGTGTTGCATCGACCTCATTTGACTGATGAATTAATCGAATTAAAAAGTGACTCAGCACTGTACTGTATGTTTAACGACTGTCAATCTGTCGATGTGCGATATTGCCGATAACCCTCTAAATAAAGGCAAAGCCATGCTTTAAAGGGACTGGAGGCTATTTGGAAGAGCAATTGGTGTCCACCCAAATACACATAAAAATATCGCAATGTGCTCCAGATTAATAAGAAATGTGCATATGCATTTAATTGAGCAGCCTGTTACATTCGGTTTACCAATCATGAACGCTCGGCCAATCCCTTAATTTTTCGGGATCCCGCCTCGTGTGTATCACGGCGTTTCGGTATGTTCAAAATCTTGACATTTTGATCGCAGGAAGGCGTCACAGAAAATAATGCACTGTTGCTATGTAAACAATATGGCCTCTAGCCACACGTGTTGATGTATAATTTGCGTTGAGTGTTTGTTTTTTACAATGCAGATAAAGGTTTTTTATCACTGCTTTCATGTAAATAAACTATTGATGGAGTAACCGGCTGAATAACATTGCAACATTTGGAAAATAACGTATTACATTCGAGTAATGCTGCGAAGCAGTGTATGAGATGTTGCGAATGTCGGTTTAATTATTGTTTATGAAAATATTGATCTGGAATTCTTGATGACACTGCGGGTTTTCGTTTTTAAATCATACACATTAATCCTAACTGGGTTCATAGTGCTAGCAAGTGTTCATAAACATGTACTTCGGTAATAAAACACGAATTAATCATAGCCTTAAAATATCATATACACTAATATTTATGATTTACACAAAACAAACTATCGCGTCTTCGAGTATTCCAGAAACACATATTGCATTAACAACATGTTTTTTTAAAAGGAAATATTGACGACTTTGAAACAGAAATACAATGTTATACTTTAAAACAAGGAATGTGCAATGTGTCTTCGTACAAATATGTCTGCAGTTGGCTTTGAGCATTAATTAGGCATACTCCTCAAAATAAATGGTTTTCTTTGTGTTCAGCATATCGCAATTGCTCAACTCACCTTTGCGGGGGAGACGTGCAACATGACGCGGCAATTGTTAATCCACAATGGATTAGGATCTACATAAATATTTATTAACAGGAGTCAGATATGGGGGATTAAGCGTCTTTAACTGTACTAAATTTAATTCAAATACCCGGATTAGCATTTCCTGACGTTGATCCCCCTAATTATGTGGATTTTTGTCAAATGAGCTTAACCGTCCGTGTTCCAAATGTTCAGAGTTAGCATAAGCCCAGGACAATAGCCACATTCCTGATAATAATAGTATAAGTAAACAAGAGCTCATTCACACCACCTAGGAATCGGCAGGAGGGCATTCCTTTCCGTTTTTGACCATTGAGGTACAATGTACATTCAGCAATTGTATATATACAGAGTCTGTTCATTTATAAAGCAATTAAGCCATTGTTATAATTGGTTAAGTAGATGCCCGTAATTTAAGTATATTAAATTTGACATGATTTTCAGTTCCCCTTTGCTTAAAAACGCATTCCTTGTCCTTGTTAAAGTTCTTATTGAACATGTGTTTAAAACTATTTGTAAAGATGACCGCATTTCAGCCCAAACAGGCTTCAGATAATAGTGGTTAAATTAGATAGATTCTATTAATTATACTTCGTTGAGCACATTCAAATGATTTCGCTTGCCACGCGTTTCATTCTATTTTAGATGCAATCACAAACGGTCAAAAGCATTCTTAAAATAGCACACTTGTAAAAAAAAAAAGATGGTAGAACAGTTTGGTACTCTCTGCTTTGTTGAATCTGTCATAAAGAAGGACAATATTGATAATAACATTGGTAATCTCTGTTTTGTTTAATCTGTTGTAGAATGAAAAAATACCGAACCTACTACTGTTACAGCTTTCTTTATTGAATCGGATGTAGAGGAAAAACACTGTCTATTGCATACCGGATAAGGTGATCTGCGTTTTTCATGGGTGCTGGAAAGCCTGATCTTACACAAGGGGGGAGATAAATGTCGCGTGACGTCATTGTGTAAATAAACACGCTAAACATTAGGAGTTGGCGACGTCAACGCTAGAATGTTAATGCAATGCAAGAAAAAGAATCAATCATGGGTATCCGATTCAGATTGTGAAATTCCAACACTTGGTATAACTGTTTTAATCGGAGCCTCGGTTCCGATAAAAGCAATTTTACCTCGTGTTGGAATTCCCGATCTTTACAGGATACCCATAAAATATTCTGATATGTTACTAATAGTGTAGCGAAGAACAAATAATGAACCAAATATTGTTATTATGTTTGTTTTTTGAATCGGTTGTAGAGTAAAAATATTGTTACACTATGATTTGTTGTATCTTTTGTAGAAAAGAGATGTACTGGACCCAATGCTAATGTCAACTTGCTATTGCCTTCAAAACGGGAACTCCACAGTTATATAGCGATAGTATGATGTTTACTTGTTATGTAAAAGAAAACAATTGCTATGCGTCAGTACAAGTATTTTGCTTGACATTAGTCATAGGTTTTTATATATAATGTTATTCTATTGCATCCACTTGATCCCCTTTTCAGTATTTATTGACCTTCGCATTAGCATTTGTTTAGTGCTGTGTGACGGCTGTAAAATGTCGCCCCATCTACAAATCCGTAGTGTTATTACTTACTGGTCCTTTGGGATCATCAAGCCCATTCTTTTTGGCTTTAAAGTAGAATACCGCTTAAGCCGGTTCGAGTGGGCCACAGGTGCTGTACGTTTTTCTTTCGTGTTTGTGTGTGTTGCTTCCAAGGAATCCCCTTTGCGGTATGTATTTTATGCAATTCATTTGTTTTAAGCCGGAATTAACATGCCATTTTTAAATAGCCTTAAGTGCTATTTTTGGCATTGGCGTTCCACTTGTCTATGGATTACCTTTTACATGGCTTGTAAATCTGATAGGATTTGGCGCTAAATATAATATTTAATCAAGATGGACGCCTGTCTGTATTCGCAGACTGTGCTGCTTTTTTTCTTCTATACTTTAAATGCTATTCTTAATAATAAATTACTCTATCCAAATGTTAATTTGAAAAGAAAAAAATACGGAATACGGATGTACTGGGATGTTCTTGTTCAATTTGAAGGACATTTAATTGCAATGGAGTGATGCAGTGTTCCAGCAGTTAAAATATGTTTAAAGGGGGAAAGAATTACTCAAGTCTGCACGAAGAAGACAGGAAGATAGCGAGGTTGCTTACACATACATTTAATCTACCCAGTAGGCCGTATTTATGGTTATTAGATTTGTATTGGGATATATGCATGAGTTCTTCCGCGTAACAATATTGCACTAATTTAGTAGCGCAATATGTATACGCGGAAGAACGAGCGCATATATCCCAATACAAGTACAAAACCTTTTTATTGCATAAGCATTTTTAATTTAAAAACGAATATTTTAAACAAAGCAATTTGTTTTAAGATTTAATTTTCATCAAAATTATTTATATGAAACAAATATACTGTCGTAACATCGTGGAAATTTTTCACAATGAAACTAAAATACTATAATGTTTACATCACATGACAAACTTCCTGTGACATGAACTGCGAATTGCACCAATCCCTAACGAGTATGCACAATAGAAGTTCCACTACAATATAGTTTACAACGCGTCAATATGACACGTCAATATGAGACGTCAATATGACACGTCAATATGAGACGTCAATATGACACGTCAATATGGGCGAACATTGACGTTTCCTGTAACATTGAAAGTGAACGGAGTTGTAAATGCGTATGTAATAATGACTGTTCCCATTCTGTAAGCTCGTGTGTATTGTCCCGTTACTTTAACATATGTATTTTTTATTTGCTCATTTGATTTAGTATGTGGTAACGTGTGGACCTACGGTGCCATTGCGTGTGGATGCTGTGGTTTCTATAGGACCATTTTCCTCATTTACATGCTAATATACGCCGTTGCCTGAAGAACCGGAAATTGCGGGTGGTCCGTAAATCAGTGGGCTTGAAGCAACAGTATCAACATATGGTGACTTGTTCTGACACAACGATGTGCGGATACTTGTTCTGTAAATTGTATTAGTTTTAGTCCTGACCTTTGTGTAAATATTGAATGACGAGGCCACGTCTTACATAGTTTTAGTCCTGACCGGTGTAAATATTGAATGACGAGGCCACGTCTTACATAGTTTTTGTCCTGACCTTTGTGCAAATATTGAATGACGAGGCCCAGTATTATATAGTGTT
This sequence comes from Cyrtodaria siliqua, assembly GCA_037043455.1. Taxonomy (NCBI): domain Eukaryota; kingdom Metazoa; phylum Mollusca; class Bivalvia; order Adapedonta; family Hiatellidae; genus Cyrtodaria; species Cyrtodaria siliqua. The sequence goes on along the minus strand of JAWPHD010003917.1, from coordinate 98,401 downwards.
AAGTCCTGACCTTTGTGTAAATATTGAATGACGAGGCCCAGTCTTATGTAATTTCAGTCCTGACATTTGTGTAAACATTGAATGACGAGGCTCAGTCTTATATAGTTTTAGTCCTGACCGTTGTGTAAATATTGAATGACGAGGTCATGACTCACATAGTTTTAGTCTTGACCTTTGTGTAAATATTGAATGATGAGGTCCAGTCTTATATACTTTCAGTCCTGATATTTGTGTAAATATTGAATGACGAGGCTCAGTCTTACTTTTGTGTACTTATTGAAAGATGAGACTCGGTCTTATATAGTTTTAGTCCTGACCGTTGTGTAAATATTGAATGACGAGGTCAAGACTTACATAGTTTTAGTATTGACCTTTGTGTAAATATTGAATGATGAGGTCCAGTCTTATATACTTTCAGTCCTGATATTTGGGTAAATATTGAATGACGAGGCTCAGTCTTACTTTTGTGTACTTATTGAAAGCTGAGACCCGGTCTTATATAGTTTAGTCCTGACCGTTGTGTAAATATTGAATGACGAGGCTCAATCTTACATAGTTTTAGTCCTGAACTTTGTGTATATATTGAATGACGAGGCTCAGTATTATATAGTGTTAGTCCTTACTTTTGTGTAAATATTGATTGACGAGGCCCAGTCTAATATAATTTTAGTCCTGACCGTTGTGTTAATATCGAATGACGAGGCTCAATCTTACATAGTTTTAGTCCTGAAATTTGTGTACATTTTGAATGACGAGCCCCAGTATAATTTCTGTCCAGGACTTTGTATAGTTATTGGATGACGAGGCTCAGTCTAACATAATGTGATTCTGATAATTGTGCCTTGAATCGTATCTTTGTCGTATTTATTCATTCCCTCTTGATCTCAAGCGATAATTGTTTTTCAATATTTAAGGTCAGTTTGATTCCTGTTTTTCTATATCGTCCTTTTTTAATGTTTCTCTTAAAGGAAAATCTATGTACGATACCACAAGAGCTGCAATACTTATTCTGGATAAAGATTTTGAATCTCCGTCTGTTGAACTTTTTTACTGTGCACAACTGGACTACGAATCATTACAGGGTTAAACTCCATTTAACAAGTTTGATGTTTAAAACAACATTTTATGATCAGACACATACACTTTCCCGTAATCGGTTGTGTGTGCACATGCATCCGTATTGACACAAATATAAAAATTAAAAGTCAATGTACAATACACAAATCAAAAGGTCAACGTACAGTACACATATCAAAAGGTCAACGTACAATACACATATCAAAAGGTCAACGTACGCTCACTGTCTAGGTAACGTGACAGTCTATGTGGCTTCAAAATTCCAAATTTAACAAAAACCTAACCCAAAAACTCACACGAAATTGTATCTTTTAATATTTGCCTTCTGTTATTATACTTGTCTATCAAGGAGATGAATGGGACATTTTGGTGTTCTTTTTCAAAGGTCAAGCAGACGTTCAAAACAATCTCAATAACACGCACGCTATATACTATCGTATGCAGAAATGAATTTCCTATGCAACAATACCTTTTTTCCTACGATCCCTGGTAAATTTGCTCAGATATCCGAGTTCAAAGTCACCAAAGTGCAATTTCAATTTGCTCGTCGTTTGTCTTGGTCCCCTTGGTATACAAATGAATTTTACCAAAATCAGGTTTCTGTTCATTTCAGCGCATTCAAATCGTAATCAATTCACTAACGTAAAGCACCATCGATCCGTAAATAAATCCATATTTTATCAGTCTGCAAAGTCCGTATCACAAGAAAGTCACATAACAACGAGTATTTTGCCAGTTGCTATTGGCACTAGCAGACTTTACAAATGAAACCGCCATTTTGAACTGATTTGAGCCGAATTACGTCATAATGCGAATCTGCAGCTATGGTAAGTATTTTTACCTTTTAAAAATATGCTTGAATATATTAGAAAATACTCTTGTGCTTATCCATAACAATATTATTTTATTATTAATAATAAGAAAAGAAAATATTTTTTTGGGGCACAAAATATTCCTTTTGAAAAAGTGTAAGCTTTTGGGTGATATAGCTGCGGGATTCGCATAATGACGTAATTCGGCCCCGTAAATAAGTTCAAAATGGCGGTTTCATTTGTAAAAGTCTGCTAGTGCCGATAACAAGTGGCGAAATAAAAAATGTATTATCAAAACAACATAACAAAACATAAACGATGGCAGATCAATTTGTATTGACATTTTCTTTTAAACAATCTCGATGTGTGTTGTGTGTGTGTGTGTGTGTGTAATTCTAAGGTTTATAGTCCGTCCGCCAACGAACACGTCAAGGTATACCTGACGCGATGTGCACAATAGAGTCTGGACTTCTCGATGTGTGTTTGGGCTCCTATCACACTATTCCCCACGTCCCTCTGCTAGTGGCCAACTGTAATCACCTTAATCGTACCTTTTGAAAATACTTTAAATGGACTCGAATTTTAACAAAAAATGTCAATGTAAGTGACAAATGCCCCACGAAGTGGTTTTGACCTTTGACCTCTAGGTGTGACCTTGACCTTGAGCCACAGACCTGGATATTGCGCGCGACACGTCGTCTTCTTTTGGCGAGCACTTGTGCCAAGTTATTTGAAAATCCGTCCAGGAATGTCAGAGTTATTGACCGGACACGATTGTACGGACGGACTGACTGACGGACGGACGGTCAGACGGACTGACTGACGGACGGTGCGACTCCTATATTCCGCCCTTCGTTGGCATAAAAAACCCTCATAGCGTCTCGATAGATTTTCTACATAACTTGCATTTAATACACTCATTAAGATAATTATAAAAAATAATATACATCAAGTTGTTTTTGCATGTTATTAACAATTAACAATATCACACTAATAATATACTTAAAACTTAAAAGAATAAGACGAACAAAAGAAAACTCAGACTTTTATTTAATTATAAGCAAGCAGGTTTAAAGTCAAAATGATACTGGATAAATAAACTGAGGTGCTAATGTCAGTGTTTGATAAACACTTCAAGATTGCCGTGTGTCTCCGCTCTAACTCTTGTGACTCACTATACTGTTTGTTACATAGTTCACACTTCAGATGAGACATACATTTTGCACAAACATGCCTTTTGTTAATTACATTAATGTAGCATCTTGCTGGGATATGGGAAATGAGTGATACATCGATCATCCAGGTTATGACTGGATGGCGGCTGCATGATTCAGAAGTTGACATTACGTCATTTTCTAAGCATCAACAAAGAACACTACCGTAGCATAATGTTAATTGCGGGAAACTGGCCCATTTTTAAAATTTAATCATTAAGTCTTCACTGGACCGTAAACGTTTCAAATTGTTAATATAGTATGACAAATTACGCAAAAATGACGTACCGATAATAATGCGTCATAATTTACACAGTGATCCATAATATGTTTTACTTTTTATATGCATTTAAGCAAAGTAATTTATTGTCGTAAAATACGAGATTTATATATATATATATATTTTTGTTTGTGAGATATTGAGAAATGATGTGAAGGACATGTGGGTATATTTGTAATCGGCACAACACACGTTCCATTTAGTTGATGTGTGTATCACTGTACATAACTCAATTGAAAATAGTGTTTATTTTCATTTTCAAAGGACCGATTATTTTATGTGAGTCCTTGAACCATTTTAAGGACTGAGTAGACTGATATTTGTTGTACTAGTCTAGATCATCTGAGACGCTTGCTTGTTTTCAAGACAGACGTCTGGAACAGTTTTCTAAAAAAGTTTGTCTTTTGCCGAGATTCTGGTATCGTTTTCGATTGGCAGCTATACAAGAGCAGAACGACATTGAATTTATAAATAAGCAAAGAGGGAACGATGAATTAAATGAGGATGGTCAGAACTACTTTAACAAAATATTTTTTTTAAAAATACGGTCACGTGCTTCCGGTTTCAAATTTGTTTATACACAAACGGTCAAGACGTTTGCATTTATAATATTGTATTTATAGACTACTGTTGTACGATTATATATAAGACTTTTTTAGTCATAAGGTCGGTAATTCCAACACGAGATGACGCTGTTTTAAACGGAACCGAGGCTCTGCGGAGGCTAAATTTAAAACATTTAAACTGGGAGTTGGAATGTTTCTATCTGAACCGGATGCTCTATATATACATATATAGGACCCGTGATTTTTCTTGCATACACTTGACATTATAGTAATCCATAAAACTATGATAGGTCACAAACGACGCTGGTCGTAAAGTAGTACAACTATGACTGTAGCTGTATGTCGCTGATCGTGAAGTAATACAACTCTGACTGTGGTTGTATGTTGCTGGCCGTGAAGTAATACAACTATGACTGTGGTTGTATGTCGCTGGTCGTGAAGTAGTACAACTATGACTGTGGTTGTATGATTATGGTCGTGCAGTAGTACAACTATGACTGTGGCTGTATGTTGCTGGTCGTGAAGTAATACAACTATAACTGTGGATGTACGTCGCTGGTTGTGAAGTAATAAAACTATGAATGTGGTTGTATGATGCTGGTCGTGAAGTAATACAACTATGACTGTGGTTGTATGCCGTTGGTCTGAAGTAATACAACTAATATGACTGTGGTTGTATGCCGTTGGTCTAGAAGTAATACAACTATTATGACTGTGTTGTATGTTGCCGGTCGTATAATATAACTATGACTGTGGTTGTTTTTCGCTGGTCGTGAAGTAATATAACTATAAATGTGGTTGTATGTCGCTGGTCGTGAAGTAATACACTGTGGTTGTATGTTATTGGTCGTGAAGTAGTACAACTATGACTGTGGTTGTATGACGCTGGTCGTGAAGTAATACAACAATGACTGTGGTTGTATGTTGCTGGTCGTGAAGTAGTATAACTATGACTGTGGTTGTATGATTATTGTCGTGAAGTAATATCAATATGACTGTGGTTTTATGTTGCTGGTCGTGAAGTAGTACAACTATGACTGTGGTGGTATGTTGCTGGTCGTGAAGTAGTACGACTATGACTGTGGTTGTATGTTGCTGGTCGTGAAGTAGTACAACTATGACTGTGGTTGTATGTTGCTGGTCATGAAGTAGTACAACTATGACTGTGGTTGTATGTTGCTGGTCATGAAGTAGTATGACTATGACTGTGGTTGTATGTTGCTGGTCGTGAAGTAGTACGACTATGACTGTGGTTGTATGTTGCTTAGTACAACTATGACTGTGGTTGTATGTTGCTGGTCGTGAAGTAGTACAACTATGACAGTGGTTGTATGTCGCTGGTCGTGAAGTAATACAACTATGACTGTGGTTGTATGCCGTTGGTCGTGAAGTAATACAACTATTATGACTGTGGTTGTATGCCGTTGGTCGTGAAGTAATACAACTATTATGACTGTGTTGTATGTTGCCGGTCGTATAATATAACTATGACTGTGGTTGATTTTCGCTGGTCGTGAAGTAATATAACTATAACTGTGGTTGTATGTCGCTGGTCGTGAAGTAATACACTGTGGTTGTATGTTGTTGGTCGTGAAGTAGTACAACTATGACTGTGGTTGTATGACGCTGGTCGTGAAGTAATACAACAATGACTGTGGTTGTATGTTGCTGGTCGTGAAGTAGTATAACTATGACTGTGGTTGTATGATTATTGTCGTGAAGTAATATCAATATGACTGTGGTTTTATGTTGCTGGTCGTGAAGTAGTACAACTATGACTGTGGTTGTATGTTGCTGGTCGTGAAGTAGTACGACTATGACTGTGGTTGTATGTTGCTGGTCGTGAAGTAGTACAACTATGATTGTGGTTGTATGTTGCTGGTCGTGAAGTAGTACAACTATGACTGTGGTTGTATGTTGCTGGTCGTGAAGTAGTACGACTATGACTGTGGTTGTATGTTGCTGGTCATGAAGTAGTACGACTATGACTGTGGTTGTATGTTGCTGGTCGTGAAGTAGTACAACTATGACTGTGGTTGTATGACACTGGTCGTGAAGTAGTACGACTATGACTGTGGTTGTATGTTGCTGGTCGTGAAGTAGTACAACTATGACTGTGGTTGTATGATTATGGTCGTGACATAATACAAATATGACTGTCGTTGTATGTTGCTGTTCGTAAAGTAGTACAACTATGACTGTGGTTGTATGATTATGGTCGTGACATAATACAAATATGACTGTCGTTGTATGTTGCTGTTCGTAAAGTAGTACAACTATGACTGTGGTTGTATGTTGCTGGTCGTGAAGTAGTACAACTATGACTGTGGTTGTATATTGCTGGTCGTGAAGTAGTACGACTATGACTGTGGTTGTATGTTGCTGGTCGTGAAGTAGTACAACTATGACTGTGGTTGTATGATTATGGTCGTGACATAATACAAATATGACTGTCGTTGTATGTTGCTGTTCGTAAAGTAGTACAACTATGACTGTGGTTGTATGTTGCTGGTCGTGAAGTAGTACGACTATGACTGTGGTTGTATATTGCTGGTCGTGAAGTAGTACGACTATGACTGTGGTTGTATGTCACTGGTCGTGAAGTAGTACAACTATGACTGTGGATGTATGACGCTGGTCGTGAAGTAGTACAACTATGACTGTGGTTGTATGTCACTGGTCGTGAAGTAGTTCGACTATGACTGTGGTTGTATGACGCTGGTTGTGAAGTAGTACAACTATGACTGTGGTTGTATGTCACTGGTCGTGAGGTAGTACGACTATGACTGTGGTTGTATGTCACTGGTCGTGAAGCAGTACAACTATGACTGTGGATGTATGACGCTGGTCGTGAAGTAGTACAACTATGACTGTGGTTGTATGTTGCTGGTCGTGAAAGAATACAACTATGACTGTGGATGTATGACGCTGGTCGTGAAGTAGTACGACTATGACTGTGGTTGTATGACGCTGGTCGTGAAGTAGTACAACTATGACTGTGGTTGTATGTTGCTGGTCGTGAAGTAGTACAACTGTGACTGTGGTTGTATGTTGCTGGTCGTGAAGTAGTACAACTATGACTGTGGTTGTATGTTGCTGGTCGTGAAGGAATACAACTATGACTGTGGTTGTATGTCGCTAGTCGTGAAGAAGTATAACTATGACTGTGTCTGTATGTCACTGGTCGTGAAGTAGTACATCGGTGACTGTTTGCAGCCAGTCATAATTGTGTACATAGTGTAATATATGACGGATACATACCCCATATGTCGCTATGTCGTATGTGTATGTCTGGAGATGTCAGTGGTCATGAAGAAGAACAATTAAATTTAGCTGTAACCTGCCGGTCATGTGGAAGTATAACCACGATGCCGCTGTTCATGGAGTGGTCATAATAGGATTGGAGACGTTCACCGCTTATCTTGCGGTATTGATTGCAGACGCACACCGCTGGTCATAATGTATTACGTATTTGACTGGAGACGCACGCTGATGGTCATAACGTATTACGTATATGAATGGAGAGGCACACCGCTGGTCATAAGGTATTACGTATATGGTTAGAAACGCACGTCGTTGGTCATAATACATTAAGTATATGATTGGAGACGCACATCGCTGGTCATAATGTATTACGTATATGGTTGGAAACGCACGCCGTGGGTCATAAGGTATTACGTATATGAATGGAGAGGCACACCGCTGGTCATAATGTATTACGTATATGGTAATAACGTCGTTGGTCATAAGATATTACGTATATGATTGGAGACGCACAACGCTGGTCATAATGCATTACGTATATGGTAATAACGTCGTTGGTCATAAGATATTAAGTATATGATTGGAGACGCACACCGCTGGTCATAATGTATTACGTATATGATTGGAGACGCACGCCGCTGGTCGTACGGTATTACGTATATGATTGGATACGTACACCGCTGGTCATGAGGTATTACGCATACGATTGCTGATATACACCGCTCGTTCTAAAGTCTTACAATTGGAGACGCACGCCGCTGGTCATAAGTATTACGTATATGATTAGCGACGCACAGCGCTGGTCATAATGTATCACGTATATGAATGGTGACCCACACCGCTGGCCATAAGATATTACGTAAAAGATTGGAGACGTACACCGCTGGTCATAAGGTATTATGTATATGAATGAACGTACGCCGCTGGTCATAAGGTATTACGTACATGAATGGAGACGCACACCTCTGGGCGTACGGTATTACGTACGTTATTGGAGACGCACACCGCTGGTCATAAGGTATTACGTATATGGTTGGAAACTCACGCCGCTTGTCGTACGGTATTACGCATATGATTGGAGACGCACGCCGCTGATGAATGCAGACGCACATCGCTAGTCATAAGGTATTACGTATATGGTTGGAAACTCACGCCGCTGGTCGTACGGTATTACGTATATGATTGGAGACGCACGCCGCTGGTCGTACGGTATTACGTACAAGATTGGAGACGTACACCGCTGGTCATAAGGTATTACGTACATGATTGGAGACGCACGCCGATATTCATAATGTATTACGTATACGATTGCAGACGCACACCGCTGGTCATAAGGTATTGTGTATATGAATTGACGTACGCCGCTGGCCATAAGGTATTACGTACATGATTGGAGACGCACGCCGATATTCATAATGTATTACGTATATGATTGCAGACGCACACCGATGGTCATAATGTATTACGTATATGATTGGAGACGCACACTGCTGGTCATAAGGTATTACGTACATGATTGGAGACGCACACCGATGGTCATAATGTACTACGTATATGAATGGAGACGTACACCGATGGTCATAATGTATTACATATATGATTGGAGACGCACACTGATGGTCATAAGGTATTACGTACATGATTGGAGACGCACACCGATGGTCATAATGTATTACGTATATGAATGGAGACGTACACCGATGGTCATAATGTATTACGTACATGATTGGAGACGCACACCGCTGGACATAAGGTATTACGTACATGAATGGAGACGTACACCGCTGGTCATAATGTATCACGTATACGATTGCAGACGCACACCGCTGGTCATAGGGTATTATGTATATGAATGAACGTACGCCGCTGGGCATAAGGTATAACGTACATGAATGGAGACGCACACTTCTGGTCGTACGGTATTACGTACATGATTGGAGACGCACACCGATGATCATCAGGTATTACGTACATGATTGGAGACGCACACCGATGGTCATACTGTATTACGTATATGATTGGAGACGCACACCGATGGTCATAATGTATTACGTATATGATTGGAGACGCACACCGCTGGTTATAAGGTATTACGTATATGATTGAAGACGCACGCCTCTGGCCGTACGGTATAACGTATATGACTGGAGACGCACACCGCTGGTCATAAGGTATTATGTATATGAATGGACGTACGCCGCTGGTCATAAGGTATTGCGTATATAAATGGAGATGCACGCCGCTGGTCATACGGTATAACGTATATGATTGGAGACGGACGCTGCTGGTCTTGAGGTAGAACTAAAAGCTGAGAGGTGTTTACAGCTAGTCATAATGTAGTGAGCAATTAAAGGGACACAGGGCCATCTTGAAGTATTTACTAAACATCAAAATGACACCTGAATGTATTTATCCAGTATTAAGTATACTCTTGACTTTAAATCTGCTTGCATATAATTAAATACATAGAGGATATGTGTTGTTTTGGAGTGAATAACAGACTTTATTTCATCTCAAAGTGATCAAACTTTATATTTTCACGAATGCGAAGCAAGAGTGAAAATATTGAAGTTTTCACACTTCTCGATGAAATAAAATCTGTTATTCATGACAAAACAAAAAAAAAACACTTTTTATTTGATGTTTTATATAAGTGTACTACAGTATGCAGAAAAAGAAAAAATATAAAAAGAAAAAGAAAATTGACTCATTTTCTTAGTTAAGCTATTTCCAATCCAATGATATAACTTTTATAGAAAAAAAAAGTTTTTGAAAAAATGACCAACTGACAAACACTGTAAATGACAACAATTCTGAATACTTGACCAGTTTTCAAAACTATAGCTCATTTTCTTAGTTAGACCATTTACAGTCGAATGATAGATATTAAACAGTTATTTTCTAAACAAATAAAACAAAATGTTTTTGAAATTGAAGAAAAAATAGTTCCGGCAGTGAAAAAATAAAACTCTATTATTCACACGGATGTCCTTTCAGAAAGAAGGTTTAAACAGCACCGAACACACCAATGGTTACCCCTTCAAAGTTTCATTATCAACAAAATACGCATTTGACTCAAGCAGGTGAGCAAACTCAGGCTTTAAAGGTTGCAATCTCTTAACATTAAACACAATACTGCAATGGCTTGATTTTTTCAAGCAAAACTTCAACATTTATGAATTTCGTGTAAAAAGTACAATTTGATTAAAAGGTCTACTACAGGACAGGATTCTGTAATTAGTTGTAGCCCCTTTTTGTACAAAACACGTTGAGATATTTCTGGAATATGACGTGGAATTAGGTGTATATAATACTGTAGTATAGGCAATTGGTTGATTATGCGTTTCTCTCTTTCCTTTCAGTATATATACATGATCATTTATGTATTTTGCTTACACTATGCCGTTTTATTGACATTAGGGTAAGAGTGAGGTTATATGCACCCTAGAACCTGGTTTAACCACCCTCAACCAACCCACCCCACGACCTTTTTAGCCACTGACCGTTCCAAACCATTAGCCCTATTTTCAACCCTTTTATGTTTGTGATGTCATGTCTGGCATTGTATTCAACTTTGTAATTGTTGTTTGTTTCTATGCGTGTTTGTGGTTGACTGTGGTCCTTGCATGCTGCATTTCCTGTTCGACTTTTATGCCCACGTGTATACAGTCAGCGCCATTGCATTTGGTTATATGGGGATTCTTGTGCTATAAACAGATTAGTTGTGTCTATAATAGCTCATGGGTACTTTTCTATTCCATGGTGAGATCGGATAAACAGCGAATAGGCAACATTGGCAGATAGCCCATTTAACCCCCCGACATTTGCCGAAAGATCACGGATAATATCAAGCTTTCTCCGAGTAGACATATAGGTCGACCAATCAAATGCTAGCAGGCACATTAAATAGTCATTGTTGCGGTGCCCAATGTGAAATTAAAAACAATGCACAAATGTTATTAAATGTCAGACTATAACTTGAACGCATGGCAGATATATGTTATTAATGCGTTTGGTACTGTAGAAAAACATAAATTAAGGCGTGTTTTTTGGCTTTAAAGCCTTGAAATCCGGTCTAGTTTCCAAGGAATGATGGTTGTTAGTATATGACGGTAAAATTTTGTGATGGAGCCAGATCGCTCCCTTTTCCTGGGTAGAACCAGTACTGTACACCTCCCGCCATCCGTAAGAATCGACACTTTCTCACGTACAAGTCGAGCTCCCAGTAAGATTCGAACCCGCAGCAGTCGGCCACGCAGACGCTCCTACAAGGAATTCGTCAATATGGTTTCTGTATAGAAGATCACTGATGACTGCGATGTTTTACCGATTATATACGCATAATTTACCTCAATATACTGGTTAATTTGTGAATGTTGATACTTTTGTGACTACCAGCATCTGATTAGTTCTTGAAGTCATGTTAATTTGCCCCACGTGACTGAAATTCCAAACATTGTACGGTAGTCTTCGACACTTGCTTGTAAATACAAACGCATTGACCCTTTGTGCAGAACAAAGATTGAAACCGGAAACACTTGTCCGTAATTATTTTTTATTATAGTATTTATGACCATCCACATTTAGTTCGTCGATATAATGATAAAGTTGTATTTATTAATGTAGGCCTATTGTCTTTCTGCCATTCTGTATATCTTCGATAGCAGGTGTGTCTGTATCAGCCAATCAGAAACGATACCATAATCTCGGTAAAAGTATTTTTTTAGAAAAACCGTTCTAGACGTTTGTCTTGAAAACAAGCAAGCGTCGCAGATGGTCAGGACTAATTGTACGGAGAGGTAAAAGGGGCTATGGTGATTGAAGAGGAGTATCCTAGTGAAGTAGGTACACAGGCTGGAGTAAAAGACAAAAATAGTACGTTGCCTCTGACAGTCAACAATAAAAAATAATAATCTTGGCAACAAAACAGTTTCAGTGCATTTGTGTGAGCAGACGGACTGTCACCCAAAAATACTATTAGCCGGAAAAGTTTTCATTCAGAATAGAAATGTGGACTTAACGTGCGCTGTAACTATAATGAGCGTTGCTAATTTCGACGCATATCACAAAAAGACAAATCACAGAATGTGCAGCTCTATCGACAACCACTACGCACTTTGTAATAAAGATGACATTTGTCTCTATATAGGAAAATCTAAACAAAACTTTCTGTATAAAACTGATGTTATCTTTAACAAAACTTATTTAGTTAACGTGTTCTATCTTTTGGATTTAAAAAAGATATATAAACAGTTTTCGCCACAAATATATCTATAACACTTATTCGGATTGGAAAGGTGTGTAATCAACTGTGAAAAGAATAAATATTGTTCCTTTATTGCTGCTTTTTCAGTGTATCACACCTCTGAACCCTGCTGGTTCGAATCCAGCTTGGAGCTCGACTTGTCAGTGAAAACGTGTCGATTCTTACGGATGGCGGGAGGTATACTTAACTGGTTCTACCCAGTAAAAAAGATGCGGTCTTCTTCCACCACGAACAAATCAACCGTCATAGACTCATATATAGCCAAACATGTGCCGATAATGACGTGAAACACCATTCAGACACACACATTCAGTAGGTATGATTAAATAAACAATCTCTACAATCTCTATGTAATATCAGACAATCATGACGTAATTGCACCCAACCTTTTGGTGACGCCTAATTTATGGCGACACTTTCCTGAGCACCTATTTTCCCCCAAAAATGTTTAATTGTTAACGTTTACTATATCACTGTCTGCATATTTATAAGTAAATATAAAACATATCAAATACATATATAGTTTGGCATTTATAGGTTTTGTTATTTGTTACCACTTTTCTATTTATATAACAACATGTTGGTTTATTTGCAATTCAGTACTTGAAGGTAGCTTTTCTAACAACATGGTCGTTTATTGGCAATTCAGTACTTGAAGGTAGCTTTTCTAACAACATGGTCGTTTATTTGCAATTCAGTACTTGAAGGTAGCTTTTCTAACAACATGGTCGTTTATTGGCAATTCAGTACTTGAAGGTAGCTTTTCTAACAACATGGTCGTTTATTTGCAATTCAGTACTTGAAGGTAGCTTTTCTAACAACATGGTCGTTTATTTGCAATTCAGTACTTGAAGGTAGCTTTTCTAACAACATGGTCGTTTATTGGCAATTCAGTACTTGAAGGTAGCTTTTCTAACAACATGGTCGATTACTGGCAATTTAGTACTTGAAGTTAGCTTTTCTAACAACATGGTCGTTTATTTGCAATTCAGTACTTGAAGGTAGCTTTTCTAACAACATGGTCGTTTATTGGCAATTCAGTACTTGAAGTGTAGCTTTTCTAACAACATGGTCGTTTATTTGCAATTCAGTACTTGAAGGCTGGCAATTCAGTACTTGAAGTAAGCTTTTCTAACAACATGGTCGTTTATTTGCAATTCAGTACTTGAAGGTAGCTTTTCTAACAACATGGTCGTTTATTGGCAATTCAGTACTTAAAGGTAGCTTTTCTAACAACATGGTCGTTTATTTGCAATTCAGTACTTGAAGGTAGCTTTTCTAACAACATGGTCGTTTATTTGCAATTCAGTACTTGAAGGTAGCTTTGCTAACAACATGGTCGTTTATTTGCAATTCAGTACTTGAAGGTAGCTTTTCTAACAACATGGTCGTTTAATTGCAATTCAGTACTTGAAGGTAGCTTTTCTAACAACATGGTCGTTTATTTGCAATTCAGTACTTGAAGTTAGCTTTTCTAACAACATGGTCGTTTAATTGCAATTCAGTACTTGAAGGTAGATTTTCTAACAACATGGTCGTTTATTGGCAATTCAGTACTTAAAGGTAGCTTTTCTAACAACATGGTCGTTTATTTGCAATTCAGTACTTGAAGGTAGCTTTTCTAACAACATGGTCGTTTATTTGCAATTCAGTACTTGAAGGTAGCTTTTCTAACAACATGGTCGTTTATTTGCAATTCAGTACTTGAAGGTAGCTTTTCTAACAACATGGTCGTTTAATTGCAATTCAGTACTTGAAGGTAGCTTTTCTAACAACATGGTCGTTTATTTGCAATTCAGTACTTGAAGTTAGCTTTTCTAACAACATGGTCGTTTAATTGCAATTCAGTACTTGAAGGTAGATTTTCTAACAACATGGTCGTTTATTGGTAATTCAGTACTTGAAGGTAGCTTTTCTAACAACATGGTCGTTTATTTGCAATTCAGTACTTGAAGGTAGCTTTTATAGTTAGTTTGAATAGTTTTATAGTTAGTTTGAATACACAATTTACCAATTTACTTGTTACTCTTCATGCATGTACAGCCTTTTCTATCGTTACCACTTGTGTGAAAAGTGCGTGATTAAGGTATAAATTAAATTCTACGACATAACCAAATCCTTTTATTTTATTGCAACGCATAAACGGTATCGACATTGATTGCAATTGCTGCTCTGTCATACAATTTTATAAAAAGTGTGCCTAACTTGTCAACAAAAAATAAAGGCCTTCAAAAACACAGCACCCAACCGCAGTTGTACTTTGTTCTACACTTTAAATTTAATAAGCACAGCAAATAGTCAATTAACTCATTACGTGGTCCCGCCTTAATTCTATTAAGCGATGGGAAAGCTTATATTAGCAGGATTTTATAATGGATATTTCGACAATAAAACATGTTTAAAAATATTTTAATTTTACAATATGCAAACTTTTGAAACCAAATTAAGGTTTTATTTCATACCCCAGCCAACCTTGTTTCCGCTTCTTGGAAATGGTTTGGATGGGGTATGAAAGTTAACACACGTAATTTAGAGTACACATAACATAAAGAGTGGCCAAGAAATAGTTACCTATTTGGAACGGTCAGTAGGCAATACGACCTACTGATTAGCTCTTACATAAGTGTATATGTGCACAACCGCGCTATTATCCTGTCTTCATCGCCCACATTGACCAAACAGTGCAAATAAAGGTACATTCCATCAAAAGGAAATCTCTAACATTAAAGTCAATATTCGGCAAAGAAATTACCAAACGATAAACATAAATGTTATTTTAAATATATATAAAAATGCATAAACACCACAGCAGTTGCAACAGCCTAAGAGAAAACCAATATAGGCTATGACCAAACAAACTTGAGGGATGAAGTTCATGCACCTACCTCCAGGTTTTCAGAAGGTGCAATTAATGCGTTTCACGAGGTCATCGCACAAGAGAAAAATGAAGCGTAATAACTGACTTTTAGAGGTGTCATTTACTAAAAATAAAGTGCTTTGCAATACTAAAAGATCGTATCTTTTTCTGACGAATATCCTAAAAAATGTGTTAGGTTGTCATGAATCACGTCAGACCCCTTTAACTTTCATTCGAAGTTTATAGATCAAATCTCCATAAAATAAAGGCTGTGACATTGTTAGTCGCAGAACTGCTTTTATGGCGGTCTTGTACTTCCTTTACAACGATACAACTTTGAGAAAGATCTACATACTTTTTCATAGATCGTATCTTTTTCTGACGAATATCCTTGTCATAAATCCCGTCAGACGCCTTTAAGTTTCAAAGTTTATGGATCACATCTCCATAAAATAAAGGCATTGGCATTCCTAGTCGCAGAAATTCTTTTATACTCAACAAAAAATGAAACTTTTGCAACTTTACCCATACATGTAGATACAATGAAAATATATTTTGTTTGGTCTTATATGTTAATACCTTTGTTAAAAGGCGAGCACTGTCATGAAAACAATTTTCCTTGAATCCAACTTGTACGCACAATTATTCCCCTTGTTTTGGTTTAAACAGCATTTCCGGGTCTTGTGGTTTAAACTTTGATTTAACACAGTTGTGTTCTATTGAAATAAACAGAAGATAACCCCAGCACCAAAAAGACGGAGAAAGTAAGCTGACCTGTTCACTCACTTTTGCGCCATACAGCTTTCAAGAATGAATATTTTCTGACTACCTCCCTTTATAATATAAATATAGTGATTTCGCAATTTGAATAAAACATATTTTGGTTGCAACACACTAACTCTGGTGTTTGATGATTATTAATATTGATTAGAATGATTGAGTGATAAGTATAAAATGATGAAATTATATCTAGATTGGTGTACAAAGTGTAACAAAGTCAACCCTATGCAAATCACAGCTTAAAATGCGGAAGTTTCTTTTTTTGTTCAGTATATATTGGTTTTTGTAAGTACAAACACCTTAATTTCCTGAATAAATGTAGTGTTGTATTCACTTGAATTCGATCATTCAAGTCCTTCAAATCGTTACACGCTTTGGTAAAACGGATGAGCTGGAAGATATAAACCCCGTATGAGGTAAAACGAGCTACAATCTTTATTATTATACCTCACTGTAAACACTCCATGTAAAATCCCCATACCCTGCCGGGTTGATATTTCGCTCTATCCCCCTCAACGCGTCATAGCGGGTGACAGCGCAAAATATCATCCCGCTAGCTTTTTGAAAAGGAAAAGTAGCTTTCACAGAACACAGTCGACCGTGACAATAAAGAGAAATATAAAAAGATCGGACAGGGAAAGTAGCATTCAAGGAGGACAGTCAACCACAAAACACAGAAACAAACACGCAAACAGACAAACAAGAAGGCAAAAGTAATATTAAATGCAAACGACATCACAAACACAAAAGGGTTGAAAATAGGGCTACCGCCTTGGAACGGTCAGTGGCAAGGTAGGCCACTGGGGGGTTTAAACCGGTTCTAGGGTGCACCAAACCTCACACTTACACTACTGTCATCCCATTAAAACAGAACAGTGTAAATAAAGAATAGGCCATATGCAATATAAGTAAAACACAAATATGCTCGTGTAAATATAATACAAAAAAACAATAGCCTAGAAAGCCACAATGAAGGTACTCAATGACTAAGCAGAAGTCAGAGCAACAAGAGAATAAACTATTAAGGGCACGACAAGACAGATCATAGACAAACATCAAACGCCACCGTCCCAATGGGCTTTAGGTAGGCGTCATCATAGTGTCCACAGCCTGTCCGGTCATCGTACAATTAAACGTAACGCTAAATGCAATATTTAATAAAAAATTGCAACGTGTAACATGTAATTGTGATTTAATATCTCACTATGCTCTCTTCCGGTGACTCAAACCCTGGAATCAAAACCCTTTAGACCTTATCGATAGATTCGTCAGCACGATCATCAGCATCATATTGCACCGATTTTACCCGTTTATCATGCTGCGTAAAGTGCCGTTACACACGCTTTGATGAATTCATTAACGATAATTAAGTGTGTGATCTACGTGTTAGATGTCAGCCCACTCTTTTAGGTTAATCATCAGCTAGTAAGGAGATTGACTCTAACACACGGCGAGACAAGAAATAAGGTTGTGTTGGGTTTTAGAAGTTAATAGTTTCTTTACCAATAAATCACTTTGTAGTAAACACTCTGTGACACTCGTGATTTATTTCGTTGTGTACATTTCTAAAGGTGAAAGATGAGATGTTCTTGTTAAAAGACAATGCTTTGTTTTTCTACGGAATTCTCAAAGATATTAACCAACTTTGGAACTGAGTCACTATGCCAATAACAATCGACGTAAATGATTTCCAGTAGTAAAAAGTCAGTTGTAAAGAACAAATATGTTTAAAATGTAATAAATAGTTTATCAAATACTTTTGTTTTTGTTAATAACATTAACGACATTATTAACTCGAAAACGACTTGTAATTCAATGAATCCATCGCTTGAGATAAACTCTATTTAATCGAAACTAGGTTAACGGTCGACATAAATGCATATATACATTTTTTGAAACAAGTGATACAACATACGACATGCGTCAAAACTCATAATATAATACAATACGCATTTATTCAGCTCGTTTCATATTACGGTGTTGAACCTAATCTTTTATATACCGTACATATAAAATGTAGGTTGAACACTTGTCATGCATAATAAAATATCTAGAAACTATTTGTCTTTATTCTTCCTAACCTCTAATTGAATAAGCTGTTGTTATTGTTTTAAAAAAAAGTAATATAGGTGGCGAATGGTACAGGTCAAACAGGACACATAGCGTTCACAGAACAAAATCAAGCATATTCATCAAACAACAATTGCAAGTTAAAAGAAAAATCTACGACACAATAGTAAGGGTTCCATCTAGAAATAGTCAGTGGCAAACAAACCATTGGGTGTTTAAACATGTTTCTAGATACAAGTGCCCTAAATCATAGAATTCGTTTGAATCCCCAATCGGCCTTTGGCCACTGACGGTTCCAAGGCGGTACCCCATATTAGCAACCCATTAAAGTTTGTGGTGGCACAAACGTTACTCCTTTACCATGATATGTCCACGTAGTTAGCGTTTGGTTTCCTATATTCATATATACATGATCATCTATGCGTTGTACCTATATTACCTATTAATGCTGCAAAGTTTTTAAGAGTATAGAGCCTGTCATGGATTTCTTTATTTACACTGTCTCGCTTTATTGGATTGACAATATGGTAAGAGTTAGGTTTGGTACACCCGAGAACCTGGTATAAACCCCCAGCGGCCTTTTTGCCACCGACCGTTCCACGGACTATTAAGTAGGATTCTTGTCAACGCTTTTATGTTTGTGATGTCACCAACCTTGTCTCTATTCTTATCCTCGTAATGGGTGTTTGTCTCGATGCGTGATTTTGGTTGTCTGTGGTCCTTGAATGCTACTGTGTCTACTTTGGTTGGCTACGTTAGGTGAATACTGCTGCACTTCGAATTTTGTATCTACTTTTGCTTTTATTAATTTTCTTTTGAATTGGAAATAATTTAATTATATAGCGTAATTTGTATTTTTCTTTTATATTTAAAACCTTTTAAGAAATCTTTAATACATAATGCATTTGCATTCTAAATTTACCGTCAAACAACGGTTTAGTTTTAAAAAGGATATTCGCGTGGGCTGTTTCATTACGTATTATATTTTCAGCTTTGATCTGCGGACATTTGAAAGTATCTTCCTCATTGATAACAGCCAGTTAATTGAAGGAAGCAATCGGTTGTGAAAATAGAACATGACTTTATCAGATGATACAAGCTATGCTTTTAATTGAGTTTCTATATTTGAAACTTTTATTGAAAACCACATTATCGAGTGTTGTCTTTAAAACCATAAATCTAGTTTGTCTGACGTCATGGCATTTTAACGTGCTGCTTTAAACGGATTTAATTAATTAACAACACTTTCTCGGTTTAGGATAACATCCCCATAAAAAGACAAACATGTTAAGCAAATACAAATCCGTTTACCCGTAAAAGCCTTTTGGTTAAATATATAACGTTAATTTCCGATAACGGTGATTACATTTGATCTTTGAAGTTTATATCTCTTCGTTTGATCGTTTCACACATACAAAAAATAATTAGTAGTTACGTACACGTACGTTGTGTACCTTAAATTTTGCAAAGGGCGGCAAATTATTAATATAAGATAACTTCGCTAATTATTAATAGAGGATCTTACATGAGTACTCATTCATTATCGAATTTATTAACCGAGTTGGCAAAATGATATAATGCGAGGCTGTTGCCGAGCATTATATAATTTTTGCTAACGAGTTTAATAAATTCAATAATGAATGAGAACGAATGTTAGATTCTATTTATCACATAACTCACATATCGACTTTTATTGCATTTTGCCTGTCGTTTTAACACGCGAAACCGACATAAACCGTGGGAATTGGATCATGCATAGTCAGTATCGTGTTTTTTTGACAGCGCATACTAGGCTTGTTTGCACATTTATATAACTTGTGGTATATCGAAAATATAAAATGGTGTTATTCCACTCTTGAAATAAGCAGTGCATATTATTTAAAAAAAACAAGTCGACTTTTTAAGAAGTACATCACATAACATAAATGACCATGTTATGTATTCTGTAGGATTCGCACAATTACATCTTACTGAGTCTTTCAGGTTTCAGACCAGATTCGTTTTTTATACACATGCATTAAATCGGAAGGAACATACGATTCGTTTAAGTGCATATGGTTCTTATTCACGTTAAGAGGGTTTATTTTTTATTTTTCAATGAAACCCATAATCCTTCAAGATGTTCCCAGTCCATTTTGGTTCCTCTGAAATAAATTTAAAACTGTCAGTACTACTAACATACAAACATATTTAGTAAAGGATACAGGTATGTTTATCTGTATTATCTTCGTTAAAAACTAATTTGTATTTATAAATAGAGATACTATCATTTCCTTCGTGTTTGTAAAACCACGCCTGTGTAAGGTCAAACATAATAATTACGCTTTCACGTCTCATTTCCTAAATCAGATCAGCCTTTATGTTCATAAATGTTCACTTTATACATCAATCGACCCTTAAAATACTGCCATTTGTTACAGTCCAAAACAGTAGAATAAGATTTAGGTATACGATTTCAACAACAGAGCCAATTTTTAAACAGTAGTATGAATGAGCAATTCATTGTACAGATAAAATCGAAGTCGGCGTGTCTATGGTCGCATGTGTGAGTGAATCTATGGATTCGTTAGCGCTTTGACTTTCGATCATGTTTTAGTATATTTGCTATCTATCTACGGTCTGGCACGTTATTTGATTGGCGTACTTACGGTGTTTGAAATGACCACTTTAAAAGGGCTTCGAGTATATTATATATGTACATAGAACATGTTAAAGGATTTCACAGTTCTTCATATCCTTGTATTATCGTTTTATTCATATTTTACAGGGTTTGTAATTTCTTTATATATTGACACGATGCAGGTATTACGTTTCGATATTTCAACTTCTGTTAAGGTCTTCGGTAATTTTGAAGGTCATAACCGGATAGCCATTTTACTAGCTTTTTTATGTTAAGTATATAACTAATAAAAGTAGGTATACAAATCGAACAGAAAATGTCGCTTTCACAGAACACAGTCACAGAACACAGTCGACCAAATGCACGCATTAAAATAAACAACAATGGTAATAAGCAATGCATATGACATCACAAACACGAACGGGTTGACAATAGGGCTACCGCCTTGAAATGGTCAGTGGCAAAATGGCCGCTGGGGGTTTAATCCAGGTTCCCAGGTGCACCAAACCTCACTCTTACCCTACTGCTATCCCAATAAAACGGGAGAGTGTAAATAAAGACATCCTCGCCATGTGACATTGGAGTAGTTTGTTATATATTACAGGGTACATATGCTTTGTTTGTTTGTATGGTGTTTTAGGTCATTTCAACACATGTAAGGTCGATTTTTCGTGGTGGAGGCAGACCACCCACTTTTCCTGGGTAGAACCAGTACACTCCGTAAGAATCGACACTTCCTCTCTTACTAGTCGAGCTCCCAGTGGGATTCGAACACGCAGCGGTGAGAGGCGAAGGTTTACAACGCAACGTCGTTAACCATTCGGCCGCAGAGACGCTCAGGTACATATGCACAATCGGATTTATACCTTACTTATAACCGTAAATATTTGTTGTAATATTACCTTAACGTGAATGTTTTGGTTTTAATTAAGTTTGTTTCATTGGGGACATTTTCGACCAAAAATGTAAGTAAAATAAATGTATCAACGTTACTGACATTAATCATTCAATTCATGCAATTGTATGTTAGGGAAAAGAAGTATTTTTATTTCCATTTTATTTCTGCAATTTCCATTATTTGCCGACAGCCTGTGATTTAATTGTCCAAGGTGATAAAGTAACACCGATTACACGTTGTTTTGAGATACATTAACAATTAATACGACCAAAACGAATTGACCATATAAAGCCATTTGAACTATCGTTCCTTCCCCCCACGAAGCTTTGGACAGATATGTGACATGAAAGTAAAGAAACGTCAAGATAAACTGATAAGCCAAATTCACACATGATTCAGTCAATAATACTGCAAGCAGTATGTTGGTTTACGCACGTTGTACGTCACATGTCTAATATTTGCAAGCTATTTCAACGGTTTAGAGGTGAATAGTGTTTTTTTTCCTTACTTAAATAAAACAAACCTTACAAACTTATCCAGTTAAATTTATAGCTAACGACACTGTTAATCAAAACGAGGATTAATTTTACCCTCTGCAGGACCCCGCTGTTGCATGCCGGGAGGTACTTATATTAGTTGATAATTCAAATTTAAAGAAAGATTGATAGCGCTTGACGAATGATTGATCTTATAGTGTATTCACTTTCATTCATAAGAAATAGGTAAACACTCGTATATAAAGGGGAATATATTGGTTTGAGTTTACAATTCATTTATCCATTCATAACAAGGCTCGCATTACTACTTGTCCGTTGATTATTGAAGAGACCAGTTGAATTTCCATTGAGAAGTTTTCTTTTATTGTAGGGTTTTAATACCAACCGTCCGTATCATTGCTCTTTTTTGTCAATGTTATACGTCAATCTGATTAAAGTGTGCCTTATAAAAGACGTAATTTATCAAAATAGAAAATAATACGCATTTAGGTACTATCCGGATGAAGTGAAATCTATGAATGGGCTCACATGAATGTAAATATGCTGACGTGATTAAAATATTGGTGTTTCAGCAGATTATGTAATACGGCAGTTTTTGTAAAATAAGAGGATACATATGCATGTGTTATGCATATGGTACATGTATAACCTATTTCTTCCCCCTATTCATCGACATATGTATATTCTTTAACGTATTAGTTTGTTTTAGCAGTGAAAACATCTGTTAAGTAGAGACAAAATCTCATTTATAACACACACATATGTACATAGAGTAACAAACGTAAATGATGAAGGATGATATATACATTAAAGAAAACATGAAACAATTTAAGACATCCCACATTAGAACTTCAGAGGTAGCTCAACTTATGAATTCATCCGAGTTTTATAAAGACATTTAAACATGTTAACACAACGCCGACAAATCAAGATATAAGTGAGTTTAATAATAACTCGGCTATTGGCTGACCTTTTTCCTCTATTAAAATCGCAGCGGGTATGAATTTGTTCCGGTAGCTACATGTTAATAGATACATTTATTATATACTTTCCAGTGAAATAGTGGGATTTATGATTAAAATAAAACCTTATAATTTCATTGTTTATATTTCACATGTGAAAATTTAGCTACATGTTAATAGATACATTTATTGTATACTTTCCATTGAAATAGGGGATTTTATGATTAAATAAAACCTTATATTTTCATTGTTTATATTTCACATGTGAAAATATAATATTTTCACTAAAAATGACGTCATGCAACTGTTGACGTTGTTTACGCAATCGTGCAAACTCGCTTATTTCCGTAGATCATCGGAAATAATACTCGTGGGTATTTCCAATGATACACGTCGATTTGAAATAAACAAAATATAGACCCGGAAATGAATTGATTTTAAACATATTGTATTATTTATTAAATGTTATACTCTTATGAAATAAGTCTTATAATTTTATAGTCAGTTTAATTTAAATAGTTAAATATAAAAATATTTTGTAATTAATTGCGTATTGTTTTGTTTACATAACAAACGGAGTAGCCAATCGTAAACGCTCGGCCAATCCCGTCATTCTTTGGGATGAAGGAGCACCATGATGGTTCAATGGGCGCCGCCATTGTTTATTCCACGTGACTGACCCCACGTGATCGAAAAATAGTATCCAAGATGGTGTCTATTTCTTTCCGAGATTATTTTTGAAAAAAATGGTTGAGGCAGTTCCGATTGGTTGTTTACGTTGTTGACGTTATTGACGTCATTGTTTTGGCGCATTATATTTTTTCTGCATACATTTCCAGGTTGCGAGAATATTCTATATAATAAATAGAACATTTGTTGGTTTGTCGTGAATATAGGATTTATTTTCATCTCGAAGTGAGAAAACACAAATATTTTCTCACTTCTCGATGAAAATATAAATCCTAAATTCACTCAAAACAAACAAATATCCTCTATGTATTTATTCCACCGCCATCTGAATCGACTGAATGTCGGCAGCACTTTTGTAATATATTGAGAGAAGTCGATGAAATATCTGAAGAAATGGGCCGGATACAGGTTAAAGTTGCAATGAAACATTGTTCTGTTGTTTATGCTGGGAGGTCACTGATGAACAAACTAATTGTGAGGGTTGTATAGATTTAATAGACCTGTAGAAAATACTGTAGATGTAGGTAGGGGTGTGGGGGTGTGGGGGGGGGGGGGTGCTGGGGCGGGTGGTCGATTACGTAATTGCTACAAACGGCCATCGTTGTGTTGGTCATGATGCGATGTCAATAACGTGTCTGAAACAAACATGAGGTATGAGGATTCTCTTTGCACTAAATGGCATGGAAGGAGGTGTAGGTGAAGAGAGAACGTTGATGTAATTACCTGCAATAGATGATCAAGAAGGTTATCTGACTGATGATGGGATGTCGTGGCCGTGTCATGAGTATTGGTGTAGGTGAAGAGAGAACGTTGATGTAATTACCTGCAATAGATGATCGAGAAGGTTATCTGACTGATGATGGGATGTCGTGGCCGTGTCATGAGTATTGGTGTAGGTGAAGAGAGAACGTTGATGTAATTACCTGCAATAGATGATCGAGAAGGTTATCTGAATGATGATGGGATGTCGTGGCCGTGTCATGAGTATTGGTGTAGGTGAAGAGAGAACGTTGATGTAATTACCTGAAATAGATGATCAAGAAGGTTATCTGACTGATGATGGGATGTCTTGGCCGTGTCATGAGTATTTGTGTAGGTGAAGAGAGAACGTTGATGTAATTACCTGCAATAGATGATCAAGAAGGTTATCTGACTGATGATGGGATGTCGTGGCCGTGTCATGAGTATTGGTGTAGGTGAAGAGAGAACGTTGATGTAATTACCTGCAATAGATGATCAAGAAGGTTATCTGACTGATGATGGGATGTCGTGGCCGTGTCATGAGTATTGGTGTAGGTGAAGAGAGAACGTTGATGTAATTACCTGAAATAGATGACCAAGAAGGTTATCTGACTGATGATGGGATGTCGTGGCCGTGTCATGAGTATTGGTGTAGGTGAAGAGAGAACGTTGATGTAATTACCTGCAATAGATGATCAAGAAGGTTATCTGACTGATGATGGGATGTCGTGGCCGTGTCATGAGTATTGGTGTAGGTGAAGAGAGAACGTTGATGTAATTACCTGCAATAGATGATCAAGAAGGTTATCTGACTGATGATGGGATGTCGTGGCCGTGTCATAAGTATTGGTGTAGGTGAAGAGAGAACGTTGATGTAATTACCTGAAATAGATGATCAAGAAGGTTATCTGACTGATGATGGGATGTCGTGGCCGTGTCATGAGTATTGGTGTAGGTGAAGAGAGAACGTTGATGTAATTACCTGAAATAGATGATCAAGAAGGTTATCTGACTGATGATGGGATGTCGTGGCCGTGTCATGAGTATTGATGTAGGTGAAGAGAGAACGTGGATGTAATTACCTGCAATAGATGATCAAGAAGGTTATCTGACTGATGATGGGATGTCGTGGCCGTGTCATGAGTATTGGTGTAGGTGAAGAGAGAACGTTGATGTAATTACCTGCAATAGATGATCAAGAAGGTTATCTGACTGATGATGGGATGTCGTGGCCGTGTCATGAGTATTGGTGTAGGTGAAGAGAGAACGTTGATGTAATTACCTGCAATAGATGATCAAGAAGGTTATCTGACTGATGATGGGATGTCGTGGCCGTGTCATGAGTATTGGTGTAGGTGAAGAGAGAACGTGGATGTAATTACCTGCAATAGATGATCAAGAAGGTTATCTGACTGATGATGGGATGTCGTGGCCGTGTCATGAGTATTGGTGTAGGTGAAGAGAGAACGTTGATGTAATTACCTGCAATAGATGATCAAGAAGGTTATCTGACTTATGATCGGATGTCGTGGCCGTGTCATGAGTATTGGTGTAGGTGAAGAGAGAACGTGGATGTAATTACCTGCAATAGATGATCAAGAAGGTTATCTGACTGATGATGGGATGTCGTGGCCGTGTCATGAGTATTGGTGTAGGTGAAGAGAGAACGTTGATGTAATTACCTGCAATAGATGATCAAGAAGGTTATCTGACTGATGATGGGATGTCGTGGCCGTGTCATGAGTATTGGTGTAGGTGAAGAGAGAACGTTGATGTAATTACCTGCAATAGATGATCAAGAAGGTTATCTGACTGATGATGGGATGTCGTGGCCGTGTCATGAGTATTGGTGTAGGTGAAGAGAGAACGTTGATGTAATTACCTGCAATAGATGATCAAGAAGGTTATGTGACTGATGATGGGATGTCGTGGCCGTGTCATGAGTATTGGTGTAGGTGAAGAGAGAACGTTGATGTAATTACCTGCAATAGATGATCAAGAAGGTTATCTGACTGATGATGGGATGTCGTGGCCGTGTCATGAGTATTGGTGTAGGTGAAGAGAGAACGTTGATGTAATTACCTGCAATAGATGATCAAGAAGGTTATCTGACTGATGATGGGATGTCGTGGCCGTGTCATGAGTATTGGTGTAGGTGAAGAGAGAACGTTGATGTAATTACCTGCAATAGATGATCAAGAAGGTTATCTGACTGATGATGGGATGTCGTGGCCGTGTCATGAGTATTGGTGTAGGTGAAGAGAGAACGTTGATGTAATTACCTGCAATAGATGATCAAGAAGGTTATCTGACTGATGATGGGATGTCGTGGCCGTGTCATGAGTATTGGTGTAGGTGAAGAGAGAACGTTGATGTAATTACCTGCAATAGATGATCAAGAAGGTTATCTGACTGATGATGGGATGTCGTGGCCGTGTCATTAGTATTGGTGTAGGTGAAGAGAGAACGTTGATGTAATTACCTGAAATAGATGATCAAGAAGGTTATCTGACTGATGATGGGATGTCGTGGCCGTGTCATGAGTATTGGTGTAGGTGAAGAGAGAACGTTGATGTAATTACCTGCAATAGATGATCAAGAAGGTTATCTGACCGATGATGGGATGTCGTGGCCGTGTCATGAGTATTGGTGTAGGTGAAGAGAGAACGTTGATGTAATTACCTGCAAAAGATGATCAAGAAGGTTATCTGACCGATGATGGGATGTCGTGGCCGTGTCATGAGTATTGGTGTAGGTGAAGAGAGAACGTTGATGTAATTACCTGAAATAGATGATCAAGAAGGTTATCTGACTGATGATGGGATGTCGTGGCCGTGTCATGAGTATTGGTGTAGGTGAAGAGAGAACGTTGATGTAATTACCTGCAATAGATGATCAAGAAGGTTATCTGACCGATGATGGTGAAGAGAGAACGTTGATGTAATTACCTGCAATAGATGATCAAGAAGGTTATCTGACCGATGATGGGATGTCGTGGCCGTGTCATGAGTATTGGTGTAGGTGAAGAGAGAACGTTGATGTAATTACCTGAAATAGATGATCAAGAAGGTTATCTGACCGATGATGGGATGTCGTGGCCGTGTCATGAGTATTGGTGTAGGTGAAGAGAGAACGTTGATGTAATTACCTGAAATAGATGATCAAGAAGGTTATCTGACTGATGATGGGATGTCGTGGCCGTGTGATGAATATTGGTGTAGGTGAAGAGAGAACGTTGATGTAATTACCTGAAATAGATGATCAAGAAGGTTATCTGACTGATGATGGGATGTCGTGGCCGTGTCATGAGTATTGTATAGGTCATGTTGGAGTCTTTTTTCATAGACTTGATAAACTGATAGAAGAGATAGGGAGTCGATTACGTACCTGCTACTGAGGGTCACCGTTGTGTAAGTGTTGATATTGTATCCTGCCGAAGATGATCCAACTACATCAACTGCCAGTAGAGTGGTATAGGTGAATGTAGGATGTCGATCTAATAACC
Organism: Cyrtodaria siliqua; assembly: GCA_037043455.1. Taxonomy (NCBI): domain Eukaryota; kingdom Metazoa; phylum Mollusca; class Bivalvia; order Adapedonta; family Hiatellidae; genus Cyrtodaria; species Cyrtodaria siliqua. The sequence continues at coordinate 70,302 of JAWPHD010003917.1, read as the reverse complement.
TGCAACACATGACGAAGAAGATTATCTGTTTGATGATGGGATATCGATGATGTACATGTAAGAAAGGATAAGACAATTTTAAAGATATCGGTAGGACTTTGTTCACAAAGCCTGGAAAGTTGTATAAGTATATGCAAAACACGGTTACGAAAATGTTGTAGGTGATGGTGCGATGATAATAACATACCTGCAGCAAACGACCATAAGCGTAGTGAAAGTGACGGTGTGACTTCGTCGGCAGTTTCAAGGTGTCGTTGTGATGTTATAACAATAATTTAGTAGGAAATGATGTGAAGTATAAAGTAGTGTTGTATATGATTGTGATACTTCGATGACAAACTGTGAGAACTGCCAGGAAATGTTGTGTAAGCAAAAGTAAAATACATATATGATATGTCTATCTAAAATTTCCAGAACTGGTGTGTAAGTGATGGTAGCACGTTGATGACATACATGTTAGAAACGGTCGGAAAACGGATATTAGGACGTCGATTACCTAAGCTGGAATAAAGAGCCAGAGAAAGGTGTAGGTAATGCTGAAACTTCGCAAGTAGAATTTTGTGGGTGGTGGTTGGACGTCGCCAGTATAGTTGTTAGTGGTGTTGGGATTTCACTAGTCTCGGCCAGCTAGCCCGTATCAAGCATATGTCTTACTTGCAGCTATCGGTCTGGGCAGATTAGGCCAATGAAAGCGCCCACTAGCGATTAGGACAATTTATTCGCGCGTTTTTTTCACGCGCATAAAGTCGATGTTTGCGTGACGTCATGTTGTAAATAAACGTACAACGTCAATTGTTGATGCATCAGTTAACTTTTTTAACGTCACTTGCTGCTTCTCATAAGTTAAAAATAAGAAATTAATATTAAATTAACTTAAAAATATGTATTTGAAAGTCTCGTTGAATCTCTCAAAATCTCTCCAAAATCGCCTAAAACGAGAGGGCGATTTTAAACGTCCTATTTACCCCAGGCCCTGGTTCTGGATCCGTGAAGCATAGCGTAACGAAGAAATCAGAAGCGGGCCGGGTGACCGAGGCTGCGTGAAGCATAGCGTAACGAAGAAATCAGAAGCGGGCCGGGTGACCGAGGCTAGTATTTTACCAGGTAGTCCTTACAGGATTGGAATGACGTCTTTATCTATTTGGTGTGATTTTGGAATGTCTATGAAGTACCGATTAGAAACGGTCTTGAGAGTTGATTATGAAGTATGTCGATGAGATACCCTTAAAATACGGCTAGGAGGCTTAAGAAGATGGTGGTAATACGTCGTTGGTGTACCTGATAACATCTGTCAGAAGATTTGCTTATTTGATACGGGGATGTCATAACAAACACTATACAGAATAATAAATAAATGGTGTTTTACGGCTCGTCATAGGTCATACTGCGCGCGAAAAATGATGCAAATGAACTATGAAATAGTCAATTATTAAAGAGTACGGTAACAATATATAGGTAAAAGTAGTGTTGTCAAGTGTTGATGATATATCGATGATAGGTGACGGTGATACTGAGCCAGTTGTCAAGTGTTGATGATATATCGATGATAGGTGACGGTGATACTGAGCCAGTTTTTTAGTAGATGAATGTGAGACGATGAAAAATGTAGTTTTAAATTGGATAGTGAGAACTCGCTTGCAGTGGTGTATGCATTTGTGGGACGTCATTGGACATGCGAGTTATGTAATATGACGTACCTGCAAAGCACACGGTGACTAAATTTAAGTAGGTAATGGTATGACGTCAATGATGTACCTTTACGAAACGGCAAGAATAGTTATGTAGAAAAGTGGCAAATTAATGATGTACCAGCTGCTAGAAACGACAAAGAGAATATCACAGAATCAACTCGGCCATCTCGTGCGTAGTTTAAATTAACGTTATACAAAACTTTCGGACAATTTTGCTGTTGTTTTATGTTGCCACTGACCCTTCCAAGGCGGTAGCCCTATTATCAACATATACCTTGTCTTTTATTTATCCTTGTATTTTTTGTTAGTTTCCATGTGTGATTTTGGTTGACTATGGTCCTTAAATGCTGCATTTCTGTTCGACTTTTATATCTACTTCCATTAGTCTTAATTGTCCTATGCCTTTCTCACCAGCACTTTAGTGAAAACCATTTATTACATCGGCTCTTACATTACATGTATTGTAGGATTCAATATTCTATTTTATTTGTCAGCCGGGTATTATATCATCAGAGATATAATGATATTCAATATATAAAAGTTGGCAACATAATACATTAATCCATTTTCGATAAAGCTTTTCTGTCACTTTAAAGATACCTTAGCCGGAGCTGCCATATATCACACTGTTTACCCCCTACCATAAAAATCCCGAATCAGTGTATGAATACACAACGCGGATAATATGATGGCACTATTGTTGTTAATGCGCAAACAGATTTAGGTCGCCATTTTGTAGTAGTTTTTAAAAAGTCAAATGTGGATCCCGCGTAGTACATTCAGATTAATAATCTTATTCAAATTTATGAATGAAAAACTTAGAAAACAATATTAATTTGATCCGTGTTTTTTTTTAAATTTATTAAATCTGTTAACGGAATCTAATTTATCATATCTGATGTTATCAATGGCAAATTGTTATGGTTTATTAGTCTACTGTATGAAAAATGGAAGATTAAGGCAGAAATAATGAGAAAATTATTAAATATTTGACATTTGATTCCAGCAACGTTTGACACTTTTACAGATTAATAGAGCACATGTCAGCTTTGATAATGTGACAAGGATGAGAACGTAGATCTTCAAGAAAAGAATAAAACAAGCTTGATGACACAGCGGTTTTATTTGGATTTAATTGTGTTTATTTCTACTAAACAAAAGATGTGAGCTGAAAAATGAAAGATGGTCGATACATGCTGTTCATACGTTATATGTTTCTTTTGCAAACATATAATAGTTTTACAAGTTTGTAATTTGTTGGACATTCATTGATTGTATAATATCTGGAAATGTATTGTTCTGTTCTGACATGTGTCAAAAGTCACGTGAGGATAAAAAGTTTGCATATTAACTTGACAGGATGGTAAAATATAAAACAAAATTTCTTTCCCCCCCCTGTCTTTTGATAATGCCTTAGTCTGGGTCTGTGTCAGACAATATGGCAGGTGATGGCATAATTACAATTTATAAAAAGATACATAATAAAATAACCCCTTCTGATTAAGTCACATATACATTTTTACAAATAATGAAGCTCAAATTTGGAATGTAAACCCTCCTACGAATTTTAATTAATGAAATAATAAAAGTAGATACAAACGCCGAACAGGATATGTAAAAGTAATGAAAAGTAGATACAACGCTGAACAAGATATGTAAAAGTAATGAAATAATAAAAGTAGATACAACGCCGAACAGGATATGTAAAAGTAACGAAAAGTAGATACAACGCCGAACAGGATATGTAAAAGTAACGAAAAGTAGATACAAAGCCGAACAGGATATGTAAAAGTAATGAAAAGTAGATACAATGCTGAGCAAGATATGTAAAAGTAATGAAATAATAAAAGTAGATACAACGCCGAACAGGATATGTAAAAGTAACGAAAAGTAGATACAACGCTAAACAGGATATGTAAAAGTAATGAAAAGTAGATACAACGCCGAACAGGATATGTAAAAGTAACGAAAAGTAGATACAAAGCCGAACAGGATATGTAAAAGTAATGAAAGCCAAACAGGATATGTAAAAATAATGAAATAATAAAAGTAGATACAAACGCCGAACAGGACATGTAGCATCCACACAACAAACCAAAAACTCTCATTCAAAATAATCAATAAAAACAAGGATAAATACGCACCAAAAACGCGCATTCAAAACAATCAATAAAAACAAGGATAAATAAGCACCAAAGCGCACTTAAAACACTCAATAAACCAAGGATAAATACGCACCAAAGCGCGCATTCAAAACAATCAATAAAAACAAGGATAAATACGCACCAAAAACGCGCATTCAAAGCAATGAATAAAAACAAGGATAAATACGCACCAAAAACGCACATTCAACGCAATCAATAAAAACAAGGATATATACGCACTAAAAACGCGCATTCAAAGCAATGAATAAAAACAAGGATAAATACGCACCAAAACGCGCATTAAAAACAATCAATAAAAACAAGGATAAATACGCACCAAAACACGCATTCAAAACAATCAATAAAACAAGGATAAATACGCACCAAAGCGCGCTTTCAAAACAAGCAATAGAAACAAGGATAAATACGCACCAAAACGCGCATTCAAAACAATCAATAAACAAGGATAAATACACACAAAAGCGCGCATTCAAAACAGTCCATTAAAACAAAGATAAATACTCACCAAAAACGCGCAGACAATTGATAAATCAATAAAAACAGGATAAATACGCACCAAAGCGTGCATTCAAAACAATCAATAAAAACAAGGATAAATACGCACCATAAACGCGCATTCAAAACAATCAATAAAAACAAGGATAAATAAGCACCAAAAACGCGCATTCAAAACAATCAATAAAAACGAGGATAAATAACCAAAACGCACATTCAAAACAAGGGTAAATGGAAGACAATGCGCGACACCACAAACACAGAACATCAACATTTTGACAATAGTGGTGCGGCCAGTGGCAAAACGACGCCTCGGGTTCTAGGTGCACCAAAAGAAAAATGCTTGCCCTGACCCCGGGTTTAGAAGATATCAATATTCAAAATGCCAATAGTACACAAATGTAAGCCACCCCTAAGATGGTATGCATATGACGGTGAACATAGAACCTTCAGTGTGGCAATTTCATACCATTTCATGGTCAGCGGCGTATGGTCCCAGTTTCTAACAAAAATGCTTTGTCCTAAACGAGAAAACAATGAACGAAATAAACAAAATGGAATTTAGTTGGGAGCAGAGGTTATAAGGCCTGCGTATTTCAAGACTAAATTTAAAAGCAGACCACAAATCCTAAGCTTGATTAAACAATAATCAAACTATTTAAAGGCTGGAGTAGTGGAACCACATATTCGAAATTAAAGTAAGAAAGTGTTTGAGTATGTAAAACTCCTTTTAACTTTTAAACTCCCTCAAACATTGACCTATTGAAACATCAGCATTTACAGTGTATACTTTTTGATATTTGCTCAGTATATCACAAGTTGCTTCAAACTGGAACACTGCATTGAAACTGCCTTGTTATCAAGTTATCAAACATTGACACATGAATGGAAAAATTCATTGTATATTTTCTCAATTTGTTTGATATGGTAGACACCAAATACTTCTTGAAATTTAATATGATACAGATGAAACGATGCTTATTATGAATACTGTCTTGTCATGCAAATCGCAGTTTGATGAAAAAAAACACCGCTAAATGCGGTGTGCCACATCGTTCAATCAATGTCCATTATTAGTTCTGTAATGTGTAAATAATGTATCTTTAGCCCTTGTACTTCGGTTTTAAATAGTTTTAATAATTGCTTACATATAGGTTTATTGTTGTTGCAGGTGAGATGAACACAGTTTAAAATTTGATGTGCAGCTATTAGACCACTGCCACCAAAATATGACAGTTTTATGGGTGTTGAAGAAGAGTAGGAATTCTGGTCCCTGGTCCAAACTCTGGAGTTAAAGCCCAGAATAGTGCACTGGAGGAAACCTAAAAAAATCAACCTGGTCAACGTACCAGATTTTGTACAGTTTAGTGTGGGCAAATGATTGTGTTTCAAAAAAAAATTAACTGTTGGCTTGGAAACGTCCTGTTCGGAATGAAATACTTTGTAGTGAGTCCTGTACAGACCTATGAGGGGATAACATTTATGATGGACGTGCGCACTAAACTGTGCAAGAAACAAATATTCAGAGATTCTAAGACCCTATCGAACATGATGTAATACATATGAAAATGTAACAAACATCATGTTTGTAACGTCTTGGCAAACAACGTGCATACATCAGACACATTTCTCTTACGTTTAACACTATTTAGAAATAACAACCACTTATAAAATATTGGGGGTATGGACAAGTAGTTAAATGTATGGACAAGTAGGTAAATGTATGGACAAGTAGGTAAATGTATGGACAAGTAGGTAAATGTATCATTCACAGAATGCAGTCATTTCATTTCATTTTTTTTCAGGCTAAAGATACATATATTGAAGTGAAAAAGAAACGCAACACGGGAATATCCGCTATTTATTGTATACTTTCATATTGTCCCGTTTAGTTTGCATTGAGCTAAGCGTGCAATATTCTACGATATTGCACGCATTGATATTGCACGGGAACTTTTGCTCGTGCTTGCTAAGAGCCGCGAAATAGAAATAAGGAACTACTTTCAAATAAAAATAACGGAATCCTTCCTATAGTGTCAACAAAAAAATACGTGTTTTTTATGGCAAAAATTGATAAAATAATTCAAATGGTCACTCACCCACTTGTATTAACGTTATCGAATGGTAAACAAACTTCCGAAAATCGCTTGATGTTTTTAATGACGTCATCCGACGTCGACGTCGTTTTCGCGCAAAATAATCATCCACACAAAATGAAACTGAATGGCAAGATAGGAATTCCATCAAAAGCTATAAAAAATAACACAAATACAATGAAAAGTAATAGTCATACAATTAACATTGATCAAAAACAATATGAAAGTATACAATAAAAAGGTTATTGAATTTGTATGGCTAAATATTACTTGGAACTCGTTGTTTTGGCGCAGGACGACTCGCAAGCTTTGATAAAACAACTCGTTCTAAGTAATATTTAGCCATACAAATGCAATAACCTATAATATTGTCTATACTGCACACTTACTTCCACATAATATTCCGAAGAAATCTCAAGATGTTATATAAAAAATAGTTGCAGTTAGGTACTGAAAGGACACTGTAACTGTGATAGTATAGACGTTTTAATCACAGTACACTTAGTAACAAGCAATTCAGAAATGTAGGAGTTCCTCTGAAGAAATGAGCCATTTCAGTTGTGTATTCAACGTAAAGAGTTTGCAAAATATTGCATCCTAAGTTTGCTCACATGCTTGAGCCAAACGCGTACTCTGTCAATAATGAAACTTTGAAGAAATACTATTTGCTGTGTTATGTGTTGTTTTAGTCTCTTTTTTCCGAAAGGAAATGTCTTACGTAGCCATGTACCGTTCGATTAACAGCAGCATATTGTACATACAATACATAGGGGAAATTCCCGTGTTGCGTTTCTTTTTCGTTTCAGTATATATATACATTAGTTACAATAATCACAGTGTTATAATAAGCTTAACTTATCAAGATGATATCACATAGAATGTACCACATAATATCACAATGTTCCTTATATCACAGATTTAAATATCATAAAAGGCTTGAAATTGTGAAAGTATATCATATATTCACTAGCATGAGAGAATTTATCATAGAAACGTGTCAACTATACCGAAATGATACAAGTATCTTTACCTAAGAATGGCATATAAAGCCGGTTGGGCTTTTTCCGGTGGGGTCCTTTGAAAAACCATAAGCACGTGTAAAAACACACAAACTGGCGTTCTGTAAATGCTCGACTTTTGCATTTTCCTTTTAAAATATATACTACATTATGTGGAAATATGCAGATCTGCGTTAGTATTTAACATTTCCCATGCACACTTTAATAATCTGTTCCGACAACTAACCGATAAATGTATGCTTAGTTAGTATTTAACATTGTCCGTGCACACGTCAACAATCTGTTCCGACAACTAACCGATAACTGTATGCTTAGTTATTATTTAACATTGTCCATGCACACGTTAATAATCCGACAACTTACCGATAACTGTATGCTTAGTTAGTATTTAATATTGTCCATGCATATGTTAATAAACTGTTCCGACAATTAACCGATAACTGTATGCTTAGTTAGTATTTAATATTGTCCATGCACACTTTAATAATCTGTTCCGACAACTATCCGATAACTGTATGCTTAGTTAGTATTTAACATTGTCCATGCACACGTCAATAATCTGTTCCGACAACTAACCAATAACTGTATGCTTAGTTAGTATTTAATATTGTGAATGCACACGTCAATAATCTGTTCCGACAACTAACCGATAACTGTATGCTTAGTTAGTATTTAACATTGTCCATGCCGACAACTAACCGATAACTGTATGCTTAGTTAGTATTTAACATTGTCCATGCACACGTCAATAATCTGTTCCGACAACTAACCGATAACTTTATGCTTAGTAAGTATTTAACATTGTCCATGCACACGTCAATAATCTGTTCCGACAACTAACAGATAACTGTATGCTTAGTTAGTTTTTAACATTGTCCATGCACAAGTCAATAATCTGTTCCGACAACTAACCGATAACTGTATGCTTAGTTAGTATTTAACATTGTCCATGCACACGTCAATAATCTGTTCCGACAACTAACCGATAACTGTATGCTTAGTTAGTATTTAACATTGTCCAAGCACACGTCAATAATCTGTTCCGACAACTAACCGATAACTGTATGCTTAGTTAGTATTTAACATTGTCCATGCACACGTTAATAATCTGTTCCGACATCTAACCGATAACTGTATGCTTAGTTAGTATTTAACATTGTCCATGCACACGTCAATAATCTGTTCCGACAACTAACCGATAACTGTATGCTTAGTTAGTATTTAACATTGTCCATGCACACGTTAATAATCCGACAACTAACCGATAACTTTATGCTTAGTTAGTATTTAACATTGTCCATGCACACGTCAATAATCTGTTCCGACAACTAACCGATAACTGTATGCTTAGTTAGTATTTAACATTGTCCAAGCACACGTCAATAATCTGTTCCGACAACTAACCGATAACTGTATGCTTAGTTAGAATTTAACATTGTCCATGCACACGTTAATAATCTGTTCCGACAACTAACCTATAACTGTATGCTTAGTTAGTATTTAACATTGTCCATGCACACGTCAATAATCTGTTCCGACAACTAACCGATAACTGTATGCTTAGTAAGTATTTAATATTTTGATGCACACGTCAATAATCTGTTCCGACAACTAACCGATAACTGTATGCTTAGTTAGTATTTAACATTGTCCATGCCGACAACTAACCGATAACTGTATGCTTAGTTAGTATTTAATATTGTGAATGCACACGTCAATAATCTGTTCCGACAACTAACCGATAACTGTATGCTTAGTTAGTATTTAACATTGTCCATGCATACGTTAATAATCTGTTCCAACAACTAACCGATAACTGTATGCTTAGTTAGTATTTAATATTGTCCATGCACACTTTAATAATATGTTCCGACAACTAACCGATAACTGTATGCTTAGTTAGTATTTAATATTGTCCATGCAATCTGTTCCGACAATTTACCGATAACTGTATGCTTAGTTAGTATTTAACATTATCCATGCACACGTTAATAATCTGTTCTGACAACTAACCGATAACTGTATGCTTAGTTAGTATTTAACATTGTCCATGCACACGTCAATAATCTGTTCCGACAACTAACCGATAACTGTATGCTTAGTTAGTATTTAACATTGTCCATGCACACGTCAATAATCTGTTCCGACAACTAACCGATAACTTTATGCTTAGTTAGTATTTAACATTGTCCATGCACACGTCAATAATCTGTTCCGACAACTAACAGATAACTGTATGCTTAGTTAGTATTTAACATTGTCCATGCACACGTCAATAATCTGTTCCGACAACTAACAGATAACTGTATGCTTAGTTAGTATTTAACATTGTCCATGCATACGTCAATAATCTGTTCCGACAACTAACCTATAACTGTATGCTTAGTTAGTATTTAACATTGTCCATGCACACGTCAATAATCTGTTCCGACAACTAACCGATAACTGTATGTTTAGTTAGTATTTAACATTGTCCATGCACACGTTAATAATCTGTTCCGACAACTAACCGATAAATGTATGCTTAGTTAGTATTTAACATTGTCCATGCACACGTCAATAATCTGTTCCGACAACTAATCGATAACTGTATGCTTAGATGTTAAATTAATAAACTGTTCTGTTCTGGTATGATTGAGAAAACAATTATGGCATTCGAAGTTTGCTGGTTCGAGCCTCAGCGCAGCCATTGTGTTTCTTCGGTGTTCCCGTGGTGAAGACATTTAAATCCTTAGTTTCTTCCTCGGAATAATATGAAAAACTCTTTATAATGCGTAAAAAAAATCACATTTTGATTACTGTTGCACTTGCTGGGGAAAGGGAAACAATACAGACATAAATACAACTGTTAAAACATAAAAATAGTGTCTGTATAGAGATTACTTAACTGCTGGGATCGATTATAGGGAAATCCTTCACGGGATGGTAGACGAAGGATTTCCCTATAATCGAACACAGCAGTTAAATAATCTATTTATTACATTTATATCAGTTTATGTATAATTGTAATCTACATTATTAGCTTTAATGAACGTTATCGACGGATGACGTCGACGTCAGCAACACTTTATTAGGGTCATAACTCAACGTCACAGTTAGTTATTTTTGTGTTTGGAGTTAGTTATTAATATTTAGCGATTATGAATATTCTTTCACTGAGAATTCCCAATATTTCACCCACAGAAATGTAATAATACAACTTATAAAACTCCTATATCTGAACTTGTCAGTGGACCTAAATCGCTTCCTTTTCAAGATGTTGTTTTGGTATTTATCGATAAATCATTAACTTCAGTGTATATATCAGAACAGTGAAACTAAAATGATCTTGATCACTCAAACAAAGAATGAATCATCTTTAAAATACATTCAGTTATGTTAGTTTTCAAAGTTGGGACAATACGTTCCAATGACCATACGTTTATCGCCATAAATAAATTCATTTGGTACAAGTAAATACAGTTCCTAGTTCCTACAAAGAACTCTGGTTTAAGTGAAGGTGTTTCTGTCGAGTATATGTTTCCTCGGTGTAAATGTATTTTTAATGTTTAACTTTTTTTGAATATAGATTGCATTGTGGGGTGATTTGCTGTTGTCTTGTTTATTTATGATATATATTTTCTTTTCTGTTTGTTTACCGAAGGCCACATTGTAAATATGTATTTTGTAAAATTAATTAATTATTTGCATAGTCTAAACGTGTTAATATGTAAACTTCTCAAAATAAATAATTTCTTCTTCTTCTTCTTCTTCTTCTTTTTTTTTCTTCTTCTTCTTCTTCTTATGAGGATCCGAGACGGATCCAAACCTTTGTTGTTTAATTGTTTTATATACGTTAAAATGTATATTTATAATTTAACCATGACTCAAATAATTCAAACAGGGAGCCAAAACGTCATATAAGGGCCATGTCTCATCTACTCCATATGGCACGGACATTTCACCGGGAAGGTAAAAGCAACAGCTTCCGGTAATGTCATTGAAAACTATTAATTAATGTATACATATTTCTTTAACAGAGAAAACATGCATCAAGTAGACTACGTTTTCGTCTGATTATATTGAAAACGTTGAATAACAGTATGCCATCGGATGTCGGCTTCGTCATCGAGCTACAACGCCCGTTGGCAAGATTAGGTCGTTCAAGAGACAAATGATTAGTGTTAAGTTTAATAATGTAAGCATATGCAAAATGACATAAACGTTAAATGCTCAGTATCTTTATGTGACCGATGTAGGATCTTAGAATTAAAGCAATAACATAATGTATCTTGATAATAAGGTATGAAAGCCGAAAAGGAAAATGCGGAATTCACAGAACACAGTCAATTTAAAATCCGCATTCAAAACAAACAAACAAAATTCTAACTAAAAATAAGAGATGTTTCATGGGTTTTTTTCACTTCATGTCGGAGGTCCACCACAACCGAGCTTTTGTAAGACTTTATTCAGATTTTGTCGGATTTGTGTTATGGATATTCATCACGCGTTAGGGCTTAAATTTAAGTCCACAGAAGTGTACGGACTTATTTATCAATTCTGAGTAAACATATGTGTGTTTTTAACAATAACAAAGGCTTTGGAGCAAGGAGCATAGTATTTTATATATAATCTTGTTTTTAATGTTGTATAGAGTTCCTAAGCCAGTGCCGCATTCCAAACACTTAGTATGCTTTTGTGACTGAATATGAAACAATCGTTCAGTAATGTATGTTTAAAAAGGTATTTAAAAGTACCGCGCCCTGCCATTATTAATTTACCATGTACGACAGGTGAACGTTTGAAATATCAATTTTGTGAGAGATAACATTTCGCAAAAGAACAGATGTGAACTTTTAAGAAAAAGGCACGTAGATCGAACGTAATATTATCTGCAATACTAAATCTATATATTTATTGGTTTGCTTTTGATCACATACTTGTTTCATATTTGCATTTTATTAAAACATACTTTCACTGATGTAAACGTTGTATTGTGTTTATATGTCATAAGAAAATCAATAAAAACGAAAACACTGTTTCAAAGTAAAAAAGAACATTCAACATGTCTTTAATTTCTTCCTTGGTTTCTCCCTCGATTTCAAGGATTGTTTGCGTTAACCACTATTACACAAATCCTACCGTACTGGTTTCATTTAGGTACCTAAATGGTACCTAAATTAAACCAGTACAGTAGAATTATGCAAACGTATATCAAAAGCATTTTGTCTCAAACAACCTTCCAAACTTTCGATATAATGACAAAATGTTGTGAAATCTCGATGATTATGCCTGTTTGAAGGACCAGTATAATAAATAATTATTATTATTATTATTTTTTTTTTGACGGTGGCCCGTTTACTGTACTCCTCTTAAGACCTATATTTTCAGTAATGCTTTCATGTGACAAGAACTAGATCGAATCTATTGAATTCATCAATCCAAAACTAAATGAAATTTAAAGGGATTTATTATTACGCGGTCTGTTAAATATTGATAACTGTTATATACTCGGTAAAACAAGTTTTGGAACAGGGTATATAAAGTCATATGAAAATAAAACTGGTGAACAGAATTTAAGTATCTTTTTTTATAAACCAAGGTCTATCCTACCCGGTTAATTTGGTACCAGAAACATTAAATTCCAAACAAGATTTGATTTTAAAAAAATATCGCGAACACACTGTAAAAAAGGTCTGTAAAAAAGGTTGCAAAGTCCATAGAAAGTAACAGTTACGGACACATTCGAGTAACCAATAAAAAGATTATTTATTTTCGAAAACTTTCATTGTAAACGATAATTATTGTTGATTGTTGATCTATTGTGAATTTATCAACTGAGATAATAAGGGTTATGGTCGAATGTCATGGTTCAGCGATCATTGTACGGGTTCGAACACTGCCATGGTCCAAAACTTTTTTTACAGAGTATATGTAACTTAAACTCGCATAGACGCATTACGTAGTATTGACTTTCATACCCCATCCAACCCCTGCTTCAAGAAGCGAAAACGGGGTTGGCTGGGGTATTAAATAAAACCTTAATTTTGGCTTAACACGTTTGCATATTGTAAAATTAAAACATTTAATAGGTAATCTTAAACAGGTTATCACATTTGTTTCAGTAAAAAATGTTTTAAACGTGTTTTATTGTCGAAATATCCGTTATAAAATCCTGCTAATATCAGCTTTTCCAACGCTTAATGGAATAAAGGCGGGGCCACGTAATGGTGTGTGCATGTTTGGAGTACCATATAACCTGGTTTAATACCCCCACAGGCCTCTTGCCTGTGACCGGTCTAATGCGTATCCCTTCTGTCAACTGTTTTATGTTTGTGTTGTCGCATATTTTCTATTTTGTCAGTTGTAAGGTGTATTGAATGCGTGTTTTATTCTTTTTTTTTGTAGAAGTCCTGTACGACTTCTGTACTTATTAATTTAATTTCACAAATGACAAAACAAATTGGCCAAGGAATAACTACACGTAATCAGTTATATGATGAATAAATAGCCCGATTTTTCACCACCCATACACAGTTATGTGACAAAGAAATCGGTATAGTACTATCTACTCATAAATAGTTATATGACAAAGAAATCGGTATAGTACTATCTACCCATAAATATTTATATGACAAACAAATTTACCGTGTCTTCACTACACATCAGAAGTCAAATGCCAAAGAAATCGACCGATTACTCACTACATTTACACATAAATAGAGTTTAACTTTATTTAGTGTGACCACAAACAAAAAACAGTGCCGAACGGCCGCTGGGAGAGTTTAAACTTGCTTCTACGGTGCATCAAACCTCACTCTAACTCTATTGTTATCCCAATTATTGAGGAAAAACTCTCCGCCAAGCTATATCCTTAAAAGGTGAATGGCCACCCTTTTTGAAGTATTATCCGTTAAAAAATTTAACTCTTAAACAACATATGAACATTTCTTGATAGTCCCGGAGAGAAACATATATCTAAAGCCGCTACTAAGTTCTATGTAAAAATAAGTATTATTTGCATGACGTTGATACTACTTTTACCACTGCGTGACTGCAGGGGAAATTAGGTAAATCTGAATTGTATAGCTGCGCAACTATTGCCAGATAATTGATTAATACATTTACCTGTGGATTAATTTACCAGTTCAAAGTTTTCTACGTCATCAAATAAAATCTTATTATCGCTTTTCATAGATATTGTAATGTGTGAATTGTAAATATCTATCGTTGTGTATTGATTTTGATTTAAATAAACATGTTCATGAAACAAAACATGGCCGGAGAACTTTAAGAAACGAGGCAGCATAAAAAGCATCGAGAACAACCTAGTGACAGAATATGTAAAGATGCAATTAATTATAACAAATATCTAAAAAGTAATGCCAGGTGTCTTGTACAATATAATATAAGAAAATCCATCTAAGATTAAAAAATAGTCAAAACAATCCGACAATTGATCTTCTATAATAAAGAATATTATTTGAATAAAATTTATAAAAGTTCCATTGTTACTTTATTGTATTCCCTGTGTGTACGATTTACCCATGACTCGTGTCAGTTTTCAAGTGGATTAAGTGAAAATAATTACATTTCAATACCAGGTAACATGGAACGACGTTATCAAATTAATAATCAAATAAGATTTCCAAAATCGACACAATCCAGTTCATTAACTAAGCGATCGAAACAAGTACTGTATTCATTCATTCAGTTTTGGCATGTGAAAATATTAACATTGATAGACAAAACGAACTGGTCTTAAAAGTAGGAAGGGCGTCACCCTTTCTTATACCGTGTTTGTTTTGGCTGGAAAAGCACGTGTCAAGTTGATACAAATACAGAAATCTAAATAATTAATAGTGTGTTTATCAATAATTGTCATTTAAAGACATAAGTATTATCAACAGGTTAAAAGGAAAGTAAAATCGTCTGACAATAGCCCTCAGTCCGGACGATGAATGGATAGACGTAAAAAACGTTTATACTGGTAAATTGGAGTACTGATTCCCTGGCAAATATTTACACTGAAATTGAATCAGGGGTATACTCTCAAAAACGAAGCGATATACAATGCTATATTATAGTCTAATCTTTGATTGGTTTTATATTATGTTGATAAACTGTTTATGCTGATCTGTTAAAAATGGTCTGAAGAGAACAACTGGCAAACGTACAAAAGATTGACTGATTGAATCGAATTTAAAATAAGAAAAATGTCAGTTGAAATAACCAATGTGTCAACTACAGTTAACGGGAATTTTAACTGAAAAATAAATATAAAAGTCGTATGGTGGCATATTTCTGCCACGAGATAGCTAGATAATTATCATGATTATTTCGAGATTGTAGCATGTATTTTTCGAGATAATAATGCATTTTCGCGAAAGTCTTATAAAATTTGTAAGATAAAATTATCTCAAATTATTTATCGGGTTAAATGCCACGCTAATGCCCACTTCTGCCATCATGATTCTGGTTTCTAGAGAATTATCACGATACCCGTATCATGCTTTCTTTGAGATAGTGATTGCATTTTCACGAAAATCTCTCAGTTATCTTGTTAAATGCCGCGATACTACTGATCATGATAGTTCTGGTTTCGCGAAAAATAACGTTATTGAGTTAACTATAAATATTTACGAGATAGTAACGTGAATTTTCAAGATAATTAGTCAAAATTATTACGAACACAACATTTCAAATGTTAACTATTATGCTAACGTGATGACAGAAGAGGGCAATATCGCAGCACGTTTTGTTAGATAAAATTGTTGAAAATTAAAGAGAAAATATAACATTATCGCGAAAAATACACGATAAATTATCTAGCTATCTCATGGCAGAAATATGCCACCATAAAGTCGAACTGGAAATGTAGCATTCATTTCAACCAAAAGCAGGCACAGAAACAAACAATACAAAGATGACTAAAAGGCAAAGTATATGAACTCATAAACATAAACTGGTTGACAATAGGACTACCATCAGTGGCAACAGAGGGCGCTGGTGGCTTAAAGACTATTGGTCGGCCATCTTTGAAAAAAAATCCAAAATCGATGGGATACGGTCAAGTAAACTTTCAACCAAATATGTGATTTAGGCACGAGCAATGTCAACCATATAATACATGACAGTAATTCAACACTATTGATGTAAACATACTATTAGAAAGAATATTTATATGTCAGAAATTTTGCGTTTTATATTCGAAAAGTTTGGTACAATATTACTCAAAGTGGATTTGTTTTTTATATGAAATAAATTGGTCCATAGCATAGTTCATTTTTCCAGCAAGTGCAGACGAAACATCATTTCTGAATAAAATAATAATGGCTTATTTTATTAAGAAATGTTGTCTCGTCTGCACTCGCTGGATATATAGACTATGCTATAGACCAATTTATTTCACATAAAAACAAAACAACGTTGAGTAAAACTTTACCAAACTTTTCTAATATAAAGCGCACATTTGGCCATATACGTATTCTGTCTAGTATTATACTCATATCAATAGTTGCATAACAGTCATGTACTATACTCAGCAAAAATAGAAACGTCCCACTTTTAAGCTGTGTTTTGCATAGGGTTGACTTTGTTACACTTTGTACACCAACCTAGATACAATTTCATCATTTTATACTTATCACTCAGTCATTCTGATCAATATTAATAATCATTAAAAACCAAAGTTTGTCTGTTGCTGCTAAAACAGGTTTAATTCAAATTGCGAAATCACTATATTTTTATTATAAAGGGAGGTAATCTGAAAATATTTGTTCTTGAAAGCTGTATGGCGCAAAAATGAGTGAAAAGATCAGCGTCTTTTCTCTGTTTTTGTGGTGATGAGGTCATTCTCTGTTTATTTCAATATAACAAAACTGTTAACTCAAAGTTTTAACCACAAGACCCGGAAATGCTGTTTAAACAAAATCAAGGGGAATAAGTTTGCCCACACGTTTGATTCAAAGAAAATTGTTTTCGTGACAGTGCTGGCCTTTAACAAAGGTATTGGCATATAAGATTAAATAAAATATAATTTCGTTGTGTCTAAATCTATGGGTAAAGTTGGGGAAGTTTCTATTTTTGCTCAGTATATATAGTTGACATTGCTCGTACCTCATTCTTACCATATTTTATCTTCCCATTATAATGATACAGTACTAATAAACAAATCCGCGCCACAATATATCCTCTAACAATCTAGGCAACATTAATAGGCATTATAAATATACTCAGTTGGAAAAAAAAGTGGACACTGAGTTTTGTTTAGATTTAATTGTATAAAGTCTTTTTAGAATTAAATTGACAAATTCCAAAATGAATATACCATGTTTTGTACCAAAGTGTTTATCATTCCATTGCCAATATCATGTTTTATTTGTTTTTCAATAGGTCGAATCAATAAGGAACTGTCGCTTGATAAAGAGGATAGGGTGTACAGTAAAATTTTCAGTTTCTTTTGCAACTGAGTAAATAAGCAGCCGTATCGCCAAAACGCATTGCCGAGAAACTATAATAAGACATCCATCGTCACCTATTTGTATGTGTATATAATGAATATGTTTTAAAAGTTATATATCAAAACCTAATAATATAAGAGGTTAATCAGCGATATAAATTTCAATCATTTCATGCGAACATTATTATTAACCTAGCCAATACCAACTGAAAAGAGAAGATTCAAACTGGATACGTTTTTGTAACACCTGTCGGCACACAAAATGTCATTAAAAAGAGTATGAAAGGAGAATGAAAGAGTGCGAATACATAATTTAGAACAAGCGACTATGTTTCTTTTCATGTGGTTGTTTTAATCTTTATCTAGAATGTGGTAAGAATATGCAAATATTCACGAGTTTACACATGTGTGTCTTTACAGCAACCCTTTTCTCCACCTCTATTATACTGGATCCATCCTTACATTTCAATTTCAAAACGAACGTATTCATCATCTAATATAATTTGAACCGGTTTAAACTCCCCAGTGGTCCCTTTTGCCACTGACCGTTCCAAGGCGGTATCCCTGTTGTCAACCCTTATATGTTTGTGATGTGCTTTTTTACTGAATGTGTTTGTAATGTACTTTTTGAACCACATTTGCTTTGTAATACTTGTTGGAGTGACTGTATTATGTGAATGCTACTCTTCCTGTTGGACTTATAACCTTTTCTTTGAGATCTCGTCTCTGCAATTTTATTATTTTATATACAACAGATTACACAACAATAGAAAAAAACTATGAGCATTGTGAAGGAATGTGCCGTAACTAATGGTGTAAGAACTTGTGGCCCGACTCATTTGTATATTTGGCAAAAGCATATGTTTAAACCAATATTCACCGATATGTGTGGCCGTATTCTATAAAATAACCAGGTAACATGAATGAAATATTTCTTGAAATTAGTTATTCAATTTGATATAATGATCATTATATCAAATTATATTCAAATGTTCTGTCTAACAGCTAGATTATTGTTTATACTAAAGGGATAATATATTGTTTTCTAGCTGTGTGTTTGTTTCTCTAGTTGTTATAAATCATTTGTTTTAATTGTGTTTTACACCATGTTCGGAGTTGGTCCGGTAAATATAAACTCTAACGATTTATTTCTGGGAAGAAAACATTCTTAATTGTACATCAAATTCTGGAACGAAAATATTCTTAATTGAACATAAGAAATGGTAGTTTCATCCATATATAGGTCTGGGCTAGAGACAGTTTTACAAAGCACCAATAGTAAATCATTTATGAAAAAGAGAAATAATAACGGACCTAAAACTAAACCTTGTGACACGTCATATCAAGCGTGAACCAATACGGTCGAATCCTGTATCATTCGCTCCCAAACTTTTTTCTCAATTTCAGGAATAGCAATTTGAACATCAGGTTGTCTTGTAGAATTATTTTTGAGGAGTTTCGAATATTGAATATTTTACATTTTCAGTCAGTTAACAGTTACAGTACAATTTATTACGTGAACAATAGTAAGGAGTCATTTTTTTCAATTTTTACTTGATTAGGCAAACATTACCTCACAAAAAATTACCATTGCAAGGTCCGAGTATTTACTTTCATACCCCATCCAACCCCTTCTCCAAGAAGCGAAAACGGTGTTGGCTGGGGTATGAAATAAAACCTTAATTTCTGCTTAAAATGTTTGCATATTGTAAAATTAAAACATTTAATAGGTAATTTTAAACAGGTAATCACATTGTTCAGTAACAAATGTGTTTAAATGTGTTTTATTGTAGAAAATATCCGTTATAAAATCCTGCTTATATAAGCTTTCAAATCGCTTAATGGATTTAAGGCGGGACCACGTAATGCGAAACGAATAATAGAATATTACGGTAAAACAGGTAATTGGTATGGAGAAACTAGATTAGAAACAACTGTCGCAATAGTAAAATAATATGAATATGGCAGGCAATAGAAAGACAGTTATATAATACGTATGTCAAAATACATTTAAACAATTCCAGTATATTACACTATACTATTTTTATTATTAATCATCTTTCTTTAATCAAATTAGCCCCGCGTGGTTCCCGGACTAGAATGGGGCCACTGCTTCATATCCAGACATGTGTGGGGGGATTCATGTTCATTGTGCCATTTTTGCCATGCTCATGGTCTTTATCACAATCCCTTTATTGTTTCAGGTGCTACTTTATTGGTGGCAGAATCCAATGATCGCGGCTCCAGCGGAAAATGGAGTGTTTACAAGAGAATTTGCAGCAACTCTGCATTTCTGTATGTGAGAAGGTTCCAGGCCCATTCGACTCATTGTTATCTAAATTTAAGCGGAGAGTGGGCCTGGAATGTTCATTCCGGTTGGTGTTGGTGCGCCGTAAAACACCAATTCAATTCAGTTCTTTAATCAAATTAGGTGCTATCGAACATGACATGTAGCACTCACAGAAGACAGACATCGAAACATATCACGACGAAAGACAATAAAGATCATAATCTTCCGAGAATGAATACTCTTTGCTTGGATCATAATTATAATACTGAAAACGTAATCCCTTTGAAGCAAAAACACAAAAAATGAGAGAAGAGTAGTAGACGAGGTTTTATTGAGTCTGTTTATGAGAGGTTATATAACGTGCAACACCTTTCACGCCCCCTGGCATCGGCCTAAATGGTATACTACTTTTAAGCAACATTCTTTAAAGCAAGTACATAAAACAAAAGTGTACATAAACGCACATTACGCAATAAAGAATAGAATCTGGGCGTTCCCAGAAATTACCAAAATGAAGTATAATACTGGTTAACCTTTTCATAATTAATATCACGTTTAACATATACTGGAATGGAAAAAAACTGCCTTAGATAATTACCATATTAACATTGTATTTAACATATAATTGTAAAATGTAGTTCCGTTCAGAATACCATTTAAAAGATTTTAATTATTGACGAAATAACAGCTTTGGAACTTACAGGAAAGATTTGTGTAAGTGTGCTGTCATGTTATAAAATAAGCATGTGTACATAAATGATATACAATCAAAAGAGGGATATTTTGTAATTACGCTTTCAAACAAAAGCAACAAAAAACACATGAAAGAAGCATGGTATATTCGGAAATTGAGTATTAACAACTTAATTTAAAATAAATTATAAACCGTTTAACCTTTTCAACGTCTGCAAATCGATTGTTGGCCACACCTATCTATAACTATCGAAGATCATTTATCTACCTATGCTCAAACGCACGTATCTCTTTACCCGTCAAACGTTTTGCTCTATTCTGAAATGTGCGAACGACACACCCAATTATGCATTGATTATGAGTTACTACGACTTACTAATTATGTTTTATTCCATTGTGATTGCTAACTCAAGATAAAAAGAGCTTATAATCATAGTAATCATATCTTACCAAAGACCATACAGCAGTCAATTACGGTTAATAAGAGGAAAAAAATAGTCCTTTTAAAAGGAACGTCTTGCCCTGGTAATTTGTATGTATCGAAGGGATTTCTGTGCAAATACCAATCGAGAACAAGGATCTGTTTGTTGCAAGCTAAGGGGCGTAAGAGGAGTTGCATCATGCATCATCTCTCATGAGCAGACGCAATACAACCGAGTCTACTACTTTCTTTGCTTGCTTGTGTTCTTTTCTACCAAGGGATCCCTTTACTGTAATTATTGGCATTCGCACTATAACGTTCAAAATAGAATACCTCATAAGACGGTGCTAGTGGGCTTGAGAGGTGATGCATCCTATATTACCTCTCTTAAACAGACTTAATTAAGTCCCAACAGCTTTTTTTGCCACTGACCGTTCCAAGGGGGTAGCCCTTTTGTCAACCCTTTTGTGTTTGTGATGTCTTATTTGGCCTCTTATTCATTTTAAATTTGTTCTTTGTTTCTGTGTGTGTTTGTGGTTGATTGTCGTCCTTGAATGCTGCTTTTCCTGTTCGATTTTTATATCTATAATGAATTAAACCGATTCTGCTGCTTTCTTATATTGTTTGTCTCCGTTGCTTCCGAAGTTACTATAGTACACAGTTGGTCTAGTTGATATAATAGGTAAATATAGATGTAAAAATCGAACAGGAAAATCAGCATTCAAGGACGACAGTCAACCACAAACACACACAGAAACGAAGAGCAAATTTAAAGATGAATAAGAGGCCAAATAAGACATCACAAACACAAAAGGGTTGACAAAAGGGCTACCGCCTTTGAACGGTTAGTGGCAAAAAAGGCCGCTGGGGGGGTGTTTAAACCAGGTTCTAGGGTGCACCAAATCTTATACTTACCCTACTGTTAACCCAATAAAACGGGACAGTGTAAATAAAGAAATCCCCGCCTTGAACTATTTTCTAAGGCAGCATTAATAAGCAATATAAGTAAGACACAAAGATGCTCGTGTATATAGAAATACAAACAAATAAAAATAGCCTAGAAAGCCACAAAGAATGTACTCAATGACTTGTCAGAAGCCAGAGCAACAAGAGAATAAACCATTGAGGGCACGACAAAACAAGACTGCAGACAAACATCAAACGTCACCGTCCTTTTGGGCTTTAGGTAGGCGTCACCATAGGGTCTACATCGTGTTCGGTCATCGCACAATTAAAGAGAAAAGCATAATGGCGGACTGTAAATGGGTCCACCACCAAGCATGCAGTGCGTTGCAAAATGATAGGGTCATAACCTCTTTTGATAAACCTTTTAAGGTTTTGAAAGTGGGGTATCAAGACAGTTCATTGAGTATTAACACAAACATGTATGTGTCTCAAAATCGTTTTAACTGTTTTCACAAATGGTGTATTTATTGAACAATCATCTACATTTGTGAGCGCATTTATAAAATAGAGTATGTTTTTACAGTTACCCATTAACACAAGAGACTCTTCCAAGAACTAGGATCTTCGCGAAATTTTTGGATAAATCGACGAATGAATTGGAAATAAACCAACAGATCCAGGGGCGTAGCTACTTGTACGCAGAATACGCTGGTGCGTACACATATGCCTGCAACAATTAGAAAATTAAAAAGACTAAAAATGAAAAAAAGGAGCAGGTTTAAAGGAAAAGTGTTTTCCCATTCAGTTTTCCATGAACATTTCAAAATTCAGGCTAAATCTTCAAAAATTGAACATATGTATTTAAAACTTGAGGAAATACTCCCAATAACAATCACAGAGTATATACAACTAACAGAAAATACAGTTGGGGGTGGGGGCGGTAGGCATGCCCCTGATCCCTCTAGCATACTGTCTCTCTTGCGTACTTTTTCAAACGCTCTAGCTACGTTCCTGAGGTCTATTGATGACCAATGTAACAACATAGTTAAAGTTTTAATTTTAAACCTGTCGTCGCAAAAACGTGTACAAGTATGGGCTTCTTATCTTTGACTTTGGTTTTACAATATCCATTTCATGCAAACACGTGTAAAAAATTGAACAACGTCCTGCCGCAAGTGACTCATTGCTATAACGTCCTGCCGCAAGTGATTCATTACTATAACGTCCCGCCGCAAGTGATTCATTACTATAACGTCCCGCCGCAAGTGACTCATTACTATTATTGATTATGAAAATGACTGGACAATTCAAAAGAGTTATGACCATATCGTTTTGCCACGCATTGCATGTTAAGCGGTTGACCCATTTACATTTCGTCACTATGCTTTTCTCTTTGATTGAGCGTTGACTCGACAAATTGTGGACGGACACTATGGTGACTTTTACCTTAATCCTGCAAGGAATTGTAACGTTTAATGTGTGTCGTAGCTCTTGTCTTGTCGTGCCCTTAAGAGATTAATCTCTTGTTGTTCAGTCTTCTGACAAGTCACTGAGTAATTGATGTGTGGCGTTGATATGCAATACAAATACAAATATTTTTGGAAACGGCCAAACATACCAACATTTATTGAACTTATGACAACAGAACTTATGACAACAGAAAACAAGAGTTTATTAAAGAAACTGTCCGTTTTCATTAGTAAACGTTTTAAAAGAAGAGACGACATGTTTTATAAATAAATATCACTTTTCTCCATTTTTGTCCACAGATATAAATGTGTTCTGATCAGTACTTAGGAATATTAATTTAAAAATATATATTAAACACTTATATACTTAATAGTTGTCAAATACGTTTTAACCAGTAACATATAACAGATGATCTTGAAACTCACCTATGAAATTATACAAATTGTCATTAACTGGAAAATAGTGTGTGTATTTCATATACATGTTTATATGTATGTGAACTGTTGGACGTAATGCCTTATGTTTGAATAAAATATCTATCTATCTATACCATTTTCAGGATAGCTAAAAGTATTGTACTATTGACATTTTAAATTGAATTCTGGTCAACCTGGGTTAGAAGGCTGTCTAGAACAGTTTCAATCACACGGAGACTGCAATATTTGTTGTATTTATCGTGTTCTGCGTTCATTTCAGTGGTTTTGTTTTTATACTGCGGGAATTTCTTTATTTAAACTGTCCCATTTAATATGACTGGCAATAGGATAAGAGTGAGGTCTGATGCACCATAGATCCTGGTAGATCACTGGCCGTTCTAAGGTGGTACCCGTATTCTCAATTGTTTTTTTTTTTCTGTCTCATACTCGCTTCCATTTTTACTTGTTATTGTTGTTTGCTTTAAAAGCGTGTTTTAGGTTGACTATATTTATGACTACTACACTACCTGTTCGACTTTTATACATAGAGGATCTTTCATCGGGAAGTGAGTGCTTTAGCACGAGTGAAAATATGCGAGTTTCCTCACTTCGAGATGAAAATACATCCTATATTTACGACAAACCAACAAATATTCTATTTATTATATACTCATGTCGACAACCTTGAAATGTATGCAGAAAAAACATAATGCGTCAAAACAATGACGTCAATAACGTCAACAACGTAAACAGCGGTATTACGTCATTTTCGGTATTTCACATGTGAAATATGAACAATGAACATATAAAGTTATATCTTAATCATGAAATCCACTATTTCAATGGAAATTATATAATAAATGTTTGTATTCGTCCCAAAAGGACGGTGACGTTTGATGATTGTCTGCAGTCTTGTCTTGTCGTGCCCTCAATGGTTTATTCTCTTGTTGCTCTGGCTTCTGCCAAGTCAGTGAATACCGTCTTTGTGGCTTTCTAGGCTATTTTTTTGTATTTCTATATACACGTGTTTGTGTTTTACTTGTATTGCCTATTAATGCTGCCTTGTTAGTTAGAGAATAGTTCGTTGTGGTGATTTCTTTATTTACACTGTCCAGTTTTATTGGGTTGACAGTAGGGTAAGTGTGAGGTTTGGTTCATCCTTGAACCTGGTTTAAACCCCCAGCGGCCTTTTTTGCCACTGACGGTTCCAAGGCGACAGCCCTATTGTCAACCCATTTGTGTTTGTGATGTCTTATTTGGCATTTTATTCATCTTTAAAAATGATTTTGTTTCTGTGTGTGTTTGTGGTTGACTGTCGTTCTTGAATGCTGCTTTTCCTGTTCGTTTTTTATATGTATATTTGTATTCGTATTTGGATTGACAATCGTAATACGTCCAGATTGCCCCCCAGTTCCTTTAAACGTTATTTGAAAATGTTCGCATGCATTTTCTGTCTGCATATATCATAACTGCAATAATCCTGCTGCAGTTGAATGCACAATTTGTAAATAATAACGATATTTGTTCAACAGATACGATCGTATGCATCTGCATTTATGATCTCTATTATTTAAATAACAAATTATAAAAGACAAAGCAACCCGCTCATCAAGTATAACATACGTATCAATACACGATCTGCTGGAGATTTGGGCGTTACTTAATTAAGAATTGTTGAATTAATTTATGACACCTCAAAGTAACAATACAAACCTTATTCTGTGTTAGTTTCATTTAAATAAGCCATGCTGTTAAATATATTTATTCGTGTATATATTTCTCTTTCTTAATCTCAATATCAAAATTGATATTGAGAGTGATAAATCATAGGCGAGGTTATTGCATTTAAAACTAGGATTATTGTGAAAACTTTAAGAATAATTGAATAACATTATGATAGAAGACAGCCGCAGAGTAAACATTAACAAAACCTATATAAGTGTCAATATATGTGTGTAGAATTGTTGATACTATATACGCATTCTTTTAAAATAATATATTAAAAGATATAAAAGTGACAACGACAACAATTCGTTATTAAGAACGTTAATATGTCAAGAAGGGTGGACATAAAATTGCACTAACATGCCATGTCAAATGTCACGTTTCTTGCCAATCTTGATCAAACATAGTTTTATGTATCGATAATGTTCAGTGATTTTTCTTTGTTAATCCAAGCTTATTTTTTATTCGTTTAACATAAAACAAAGTTGTAGAAAAGAATGATACTGCAGTACTGTTTATATATTTTAATGTATACTGATAAAAAAAAATTGCGCATATTCTAGGCAATGCGTGGCAGAGGTCATTAGCAATATAATGAACATAATTAGCAGATATATGCAGAACACTGTGTTTGAAACGATAATTGCGAAAAAAATGACAAAATGTTTTAATCTACCTGATTTACAGATATTATAATTTCGTTCTTATTTTAATGTAAAGCGAGTAAATTTCAATTTTTTAAAACTTTGGTTCTTCATAACATTATAATGACAAGGAGTATCCATTGATTTTGCGGTGTTTAGCTCTACTGGCCAAGGGCCAGCCGAGCTTATGGGATGGCGAGTTGTCCGTCGTCCGTCGTCCGTCTGTCGTTAACCTTTGTCTCGTTAAGACGAAAGGGCCTCCGATCTTTACTAAACTTTAACAGGTTGTTAATATCAATAAAAGCTCGGGCAAATTTGAAAACCAGCCAGATTAAACCAGTAACAGCGGAGTTATGGTCCTTGATTTAGTTAAAAATGCTATATTGCTATATTTTTCCTCGTTAAGACGATAGGACATTCATTTTTCATCCGATCTTTACCAAACTCTACCACATTGTTAATATGAATGAATGCTCGGATAAGTTCGAAAACCAGTTATATCGGACTAGTACCAGCGGAGTTATGGCCCTTGATTTAGTTAAAAATGCTATATTTTGCCTCGTTAATACGGTAGGGCCTTCATTTTTCATCTGATCTTAACCAAACTTTACCAGATTGTTTAGTTATGGCCCTTGATTTAGTAAAAAAGCTGGTTTTTGCCCGAAACTTTCAAAAAAAACGTAAATGGCAGTCATTCGCTTCATTGATGTAATAAGAGCCATGTTAGCCAGTAGTGCCTCTTGTTATAACTTAAAACCCAGAACTGTTATTTCGTGACGTTAAACCATGTTCTTTAGCATATTGGTATTTTTAAATATGAAATACGCTGTTTTAACTAAATGGGAGATAACTCTGATACTAACATTGGATCACAACTAATTAATGAAAGGGAATATCACCCTATGTCATGCAAATGTTTTATGTTACTTCACATTATAAAACAGCATTTAATTTCTTTAAGCTAAATGTACATAAGGATTTGCTAGACTTATTTTTTTTCAGTATATGTTTATAATTTTATTCAGTTAAGCAAAGAACAATGTCTAAGCTTCTCTTTTATAAATTCTGCATAAGAAAGTTATGTAAAAATGATACTGTAGCACTGTCATATTATAATTTATATGTTTATTTCAGAGTTGAAGTTTACATGAATGAATGACTGCGTCATTAAGACCAATTAAAATTAAATCTGCGTGTTGATATAGTTTCCTAGTTTGTAATATCCAACAGCTTCATTTTCAGAAACGTTTTCATATAGTATGTATGTTATTGTTTATATGTAAATCATCAAGACAAGCATGCAGACACTAATAACCATACACAACATTGATTGTAATGTACAACATTAAACGTGTAATTGTGTCTATTGGTTCGATACTAAACTATGTTTTATTCAAACGAAAAATAGTTTGAATGCTTTGGATAAATCCAAATTAAGACACCCTGAAAGTTTTATCGCAAAACGATTAACGCCAAAGATAGTTCATATAAAATCCTTTATATTCTTTTTTCTTTATGATCAAGTTACGGTATTTTATTATTATTCTAACATTGTCAGCATTATTGTGTAAACCACTGTCATGTAAATATAACATTTCTACTTGCATCGCGTGAGTTATCATATTTGCATGCTAATATTACATAGTTCAACGTACTATGTTATTGTATTATTACTAAAATTGCGTTATTACTATATATCAGTATATATTTGTCACCGTTGTATCTATTTATGAATGAACAGACACTGAATAAAATAGTTGAGGGCAGACAGCATTGTTATGACTAAAATACACTTATCAACAGGCCGTCGGCATTTAATCCAGAAAAGGCTGCGGGGGTTGTCGGACGATGTCGTGCCACACGCTGCGTTTGAACGACAAATCAAAAACATCTAAAGACAATGCCATGGCGGACAAAGAGGCACAGTCATATCAATATCGGCGACGTGCGATCAATGTTTCGATGATACTAATTCTGTTCGAGATGGCTATCAGAACACACAAGTTTCAACGCCATTTCATTGAAGAAACAAAGCTTTTTTAATTAGGCATTATTCAACTATCTTAAGAGAGGCAGTTATAATTTTAACATGATTCATATCTCGGAAGATATGCTATCAAGAATACCACAGTAGGGTGTTAATGGGCTTTTATCAGCTCGTCGTTATCTATTATATCTGACAAACCGAAACAAAACAAATATTTCTTTTATTTTGCATAATATGTCTTAAATAAATCGTTGTAGTTAATATTTGTCTTTCTTTATTTCACCAAGGTTTACATATTAAGCAAACAGCAATGGAATCAACATAGTCAATGTCATTATGGCGGAATGGCAATTCAAACTCTTACAATGAAACAGTCGCAAACAACGATTAACAAGAACATTTCTATTACGACAATAAGCATCTACACCATATAAACAAATTGTGTATACGGAGGGAAATAACTTCACATGATAACCTCTCTGGAACGATATATGCTACTTCCACATAACTACCTCCCTTGAACGACATACATCCACGTAGTTGCTTCCCTGGAACAACATAGTTACATTATGTCGTATATCTTTGGGATACTCCCTGGAACAGCAAATGTTATCTAAACGTGATTACTTTCCCAGAACGATAGATATTACCTCCACGTGGTTGACCCTCTTGAACACTGATATTACCTCAACGTGGTTGACTCTGATATGAACGAGAGATATTATCTTCAAGGTGTAACACGCCAATTGATTTTTGCATTGAGTTATGTATGAATTAAAATTTAAATGTCATGTTGTCATTCATATCTAGGCCCAAAAAAAATTGGATAACTTAAATTCTCATCACAAATGACACATATGATGCCAAAAAATCCACAGAAAAGTGGGGGCCATGTAACTTCTAAGAAAAAACCTGTCTCATGAATGAATGCCACTGAGATGCCAAAATATTGTATTCATACACTCATTTCCACATAAGCAAAAAAACAACAAAATTCACAATTTTAACATGACAATGCTTGAAAAAATGTAACAAATCGATCAACAATGTGATATAAACCAAAAATAGCACTTTAAATTAGTGAAAATGCACTTTTTTACAAAAAGATATGAGAATTATTTACTGACCGTCATTATGCGACCTACCCCAGGCGGACACTTACTGGGATCCAATGGGTGTGCTACAGCTCAATCGGTTGACTCCCTTGAACGACTGATATTAACTCCAAGTGGTTGACTCTCTTGAGAGACAGATATTATCTTCAACTGGTTACCTCCCTTGAACATTCAGTAGTCAGAACGCCCCAGGGGAAGTAGGGTTGTTTGACTTACGCTCATGCGTCTTCTTTTTATACAAACTTCAAATTACTACGTAAGTTCACTTTTTAAAGTGTGTTGTTGCAGGTAATCTTAAAATGTTAAGCATATAATCTTAACACAACACTCAAATAACTATGAATGTGAAGTTGGCAGTAGCAGTAGCAGCAGTAGCAGCAGTAGCAGTAGCTACTGCCAGCAGTAGCAGCAGTAGCCAGTAGTAGAGCACCATCTCAATAGGTATATTCATCGCAAGTACTTTCTTTGCGCAGTATATTGTTTCTACTTTCCCACCATCATGTTTAGCAGTATACTACTACTGCTACTGCTACTGCTACTGATAACTACTGCCAGCAGTAGCAGCAGTAGAGCACCATCTCAATAGTCATCTCAAGTATGTTTTCTTTGCGCAAGTATGTTGTTTCTACTTTCCCATCATGTTTAACAGACAACCCCTTTCGCAACCATCATATGTTTGCTACTGCTACTGCTACTGCTAACTTCACGTTCATCAAACAACTATGTATATTAGCATCTAACAGCTGACATACACAATTAATATATGTCCAGGAAGGCATTTAAACGCTCTATTAGTTATCATTCTCTTGAAACGGGAGAGGGGAGGAGTGAGGAAGTATACGGTAGGGTTAAGATGGGGTGTCAGATATGGCTGGATTTCAATATTTTCCGAACTTTTATTGAAATAAACATCTAAACCCTTCAATCAAGGGCCACAATGCCGACATGTACCCATCCAGGTTGTGGTGAAATACCAAATATACATTGACAAAGTACTGCCAAAACCCAAATATACACTGGCAAAGTACGACTAAAGGCCAAACATACAGAGGCAGAGTACGGCGAATAAATTAAAAAAACACTGACAGATTACTTCTCAATACCGAACATATACATCGGTGTATATACCTTTGAACATTAAAGTACTTTCAGAGTCATCGCCCTCGATCAAAACATAAAACTAATATTGGGTGACTTTAAACACTCTAACAACCAATCGTGCATATAGAATATTGGATGTTTCTTATAGGGCCTCTGTGAATATCGTCAATAATATGCAAAATGCAACACGCACTCGACACACATGTTTAACCCTTAACCCGCTAAGCTCGACTATAATAGCCTTTGCGGCCATTGTATACCCAGATCAGCCGGCTTATCTGGTTTTACAATGTCAGGCTGCTGATCAGTCATTTCCCCCCCCCCCCCCCCCCCCAAAACACACCTTTGTCACAAAAATGGAATTGTCTTAATTCAAATATTAAAAGAACAGTCCATTATATTTATTTAACGAGTTAAGGAGTAATAATAAAGCATATATTGTGTCAGGATTGTGTTGTGTGCAGTGTTGTAATAAATGTAAACTGACTCTCATCATCAGACTTATTTCAACCAAAATTACCACTTGAACCCCAGCGTTCGGTAGTCGCTACCACAATTATGTATACACTGTAGCCAGTTAGTATTTCGTCTGCTTCAAGATAAGGGTTTCAGCATTCTGACCAATCACTGTTCTTATTTTGTATAGGTATAGCTATTAATAGATGCACCAACATTCAACATTTGACAGTTAGGAATAAAAGTTTTGTTCTAGAAAGTATAGTAAATAAATACATTATATACTTATTTTGATATATCTGTATAAAATAATGTTTAGTATATTTACATGCCAAATTTTATGGTTTGAAGATGCTTTATTATTTATAAATTTGTAATTAAACCTCTCTGAGCAACATTATGCATAAAATGATCAGAAAAGTTTATCTGGGGCCATTTTGTTTTTTTTATACTTAACCTTGGCCTTTAATTTGATGTTTAGTAGACGGTATGTGGTATATTTATCGAAAACACAATCTTCAAGTAATTACAAATTGTTTCGCCCAATTTTGCAAAATAAATAACTAAAATATAATTTAAATTTATACTAATATCATTCAGTCATTGATATCCTGTCATCGCCTTATTTTTGATTTGATAAAAAAAATGTTTATACAATCATAAACTAATAACAGCAGTATTCTGGGTATTACTTAATACTGCTTATTATGTTGAAGGCTACGACTTGATTGGGAATATATTCATAATCTCACCCTTTTAATGGGATAACAAAAAACAAAAGTGTTAAGATAGATGCAACCGTGTATAAGCCGGTATAAGCCCTCAGTGACAAACTGTAAATGGGTCAACCACCAAACATGAAGCATGATGCAAAATGACAGGGTCATAACCTCTTTCGATAAACTTTTAAAAAAGATTAATAAAAATATAAAATCAAATCATATGATGAATCTCTTTCATAGCAATACAAAAACAAATCTGCGACAAGAGGTGCATCGTTTGTACCTACAGGGTTACCAACACGTTGTCTATAAACGGTAGTTTCATACCTCATAACAATATTATCTATTAATATGAAAATAAGTGCTTTACAGAATTCTTGGCAAGTCCACATAGCATAATTGTCCAACGTTCCGTTAACAGGCAATATAACATTCAATCAAACAGGCAATATAACATTCAAGTCAAACAGGCAATATAACATACAAGTCAAACAGGCAATATAACATACAAGTCAAACAGGCAATATAACATTCAAGTCAAACAGGCAATATAACATTCAAGGACCACAGTCGTTGATAATGTTGAATGGTAAGGTTTGTTATAGTGTTGAAAAGTCGTAAGTAGTTTTAGATGAAACTTGACGCCTATGGCAAATGTTATCCAGAACGTCCGTGAATTTTTAATTGCCCTTAATAAATTATTTCTAGGGTTATCATAAGTTTTAGCACAATATTAAACCTGGCTTAAACCCCCAGCGGCCTTTTTGCCACTGACCGTTCCAAGACGGTAGCCCTATTGTCAACCCTTTTATATTTGGGATATCTTGCCTTTTATCCACCTTTGTAATTGTTGTTTGTTTCTGTACGCGTTTGTGGTTGACTGTGGTCCTAGAATGCTACATTTGCTGTTCGACTTTTATTTCTTGCATACCGGATAAGGTGATCTGCGTTTTAGATGGGTGCTGGAAAGCCTGATTTGCACCATTCTCTCCCAGAGGCCGTCATTGACCTCTGTCAACGTCTAAAATAGTAGCTTGCGATCACATGGTAATTTGTCACATGGCCATAGCTAAAATATCAAATGGGCGAACAGAAATTCAGCACCGTGACACCACCAACTATTGGCTGCTGATTGACACGTAAACAGTCGGACAGTCGGAAACACGACGTTTTTTCTACATTTTGATATGTATTTTAAGTTAGTAATTTAATTTAAAGTATGTTGTTAAGAGCTATGTGATACTGGAAAGTGCTGGTAAGCAAAATGCTGTACTGTAACCCTATGTGAACGATTATGAATGTTTCGACGGCGGAGTGATATGCCAAAGTACAAACCTTTATTCTACCGCAATATAATTCTGGGCATAAATTACTGTATATTTAATACATTCAAGCCGAAAAATTGTTTTCTTTTGCAATTTAAGCATTTCATATAAAGGTAATTCAGAAACGTATTAGTGGAATCAAGAAAGTTTGCATTTTCATCGTTTTTCATCGTTTGTCAAGATTCTTGGTATTTGATGAGACGTTGAAAGAGATGTATGTGTAAGCAAGGAACGATAACTCTGGGTAGGGATTAGATTTACACATGGAGGGAGATAAACGTCGCGCGCTGGTAACAACAATGATAGTTGCATGACGTCATTGTGTAAATAAACATGCAAAACGTTAGTAATTGGCGACGTCAACGCGCAGAATGTAAGTGATATGCAAGAAAAAGAATCAATCATGGGTATCCGGTTCAGATAGGGAAATTCCAACCCTCGGTCTCGGTTTCAATAAAAACACATATCTTGTACTGGAATACCCAATCTTCACCGGATACCCATGAAAGATTCGTATAATCTACCTAAACCTCCAGATTCCGTTTTTTCCACTGACCGATCCAAGGCGGTACCCTATTGTCTACCCATCTTTGTTTGTGATACCACATGTACTGCTTCTAGCTTTGCTTGTGAGTATTGCTTGTTTTGAATGCATGTTTTTGGTTGACTGTGTTCTGTGAATGCTACATTTCCTATTCGGCTTTTATAACAACTTTTAACACATATCTAACACATATGAAACATATTTAACATTCAATTTTCAAGAAAAATGTTTTAGATGAACATAATACAAATTTAAATTAATCATTCAAAGCTCATGGTTGAAGGCTTGCATAACGCTCATCATGTTACATTTATAATATAACCCTATGTTTGTGTAAAGCTTTTCCGTATCGCCTCTCATACTATATCGGTTAATGTAAAGTCGCTTTACCGTTTTACAAAAGGTAAACAACTCCATTTTAAGGTTTTCTATTTCTTGCTTATTCGGTTATTCTCCTTGTTCATCTTTTAAAGATACCATGATTTGAAATAAATATGAATTCTACAACACAGAAAACAGGATGTTTTGTGATTCTCTATAATCATGATACGTTTTATTTAGCATACACAATAGTATCGTTCACAATGACATTACACTGTTCGGCAAATGTCTGCCTCGAAAATCACAGAAATACTCTTTAATTTGCAAGCTTTAGCGTCTTTCTCCTCAAACCCAATATTCTCCTGAAACTCTGGTATCCAGTTGTGTTCATGTTTCTGCCTCTTTCTTGTAAGTCTTTCCCAAATGTCGGGAATGTTTATCACAAACGAACTTAGCACCATCGACGTACCAGCAAAGTAAAACGATGATTGGTAGTTACCTGAAAGGTCTCTTAACCAACCTGTAAACAGAAATAGAAGGCTGTAAACACAAATAGAAGGTTGATCAATATGTAAAAAAAAAATACTACAATAATGCCGGATACTATGTTAGGCTGCTCTATGAAAATATGCAAAATCGTAGGTCAAAGAAAGCTTTGTTATTTTTATACTAGTTCAGCCAGTATTGAATGCTTGGGTACGAGTTCATTACATATCATGGTTAAAGCCAGCAGCATGAATAAGTAACAGTTTTTGCAAATATAAAAATCATTATGATAATGTAATATGACACCTGTAACACATATAGACGGTAATATTGTCATTATTGCTTAAGTGTCCTTGGTTTATTCTCTTGTTGATCTGGCTTCTACCAAGTAACTGAGTACTTGCTTTGTGGCTTTCTATGCCTTTGTGTTTATATTCATATATACATGATCATCTTTTTGTTATACTTATATAGCCTATGATGCTGCCTAGTTTGTTAGAGGATATAGACTGGCGGCGATTTCTTCATTTACACTATACTATGACAATAGGGTAAGATAGAGGTTTGGTGCACTCTAGGACATGGTTTAAACCCCCAGCGGCCTTTGTGCCACTTATCGTTCGAAGGCTGTAGCTTCTTATTAACATTGTAAGTGTTGCATGTTTTTGGTTAACTGTGTTCTGTGAATGCTACCTACATTTCGTGTTAGACTCTTATATATACTTTTAAATGGATACATAATAAATGAATGAGCTACTGAAATCTCTGATCAACTTCGTTACGGTTTTACTAGTATATCACCTGCAATTGTTTAGTATTTAAAAATACTTGCCTGCAATCGGAGGTCCTAACAAAAATCCAAATCCTTGAAATAAAAGCGCCAAACCAAATGAACTTGATAACCTTTTTACACCTAGTAAATCCACCAAAATGACAGGGGTTAGAGCGTTATAGGCGCCCGCGAATAGTCCAAATATAACAGAATATGTGGCAAAATGCCAATATTTGTTTGCTAATCCGCAAGTTATATTTAAAACGCCGCTTATCAAAACGGATGCGACGTATAAATATTTTCTCTTTTGCTTTAAGAAGGTAATGTCACACATCACGCCGAACAAAAGGCGTCCAATTAAATCTGCAATGCCCATCATAGAAACAAGATAAGCGATATCGACAGATGTCACGTGGTATTGTTTGGCCATTGGAGGCAACATGACGGGCGACGGTGAATGGCCCAATGTTGCAAGCATTACAGAAACACCGAAACACATAAATATCGGGTTCTTTAGCAATGTGTAATCAATTAAATCTTTTACCGTCCTCCGTTTCTTGCTTTCTAGATTCTGATCAATGTTAATTTGAGATTTATCTTTGTCACTGAGGCATTTGATTTCGCCATTTAAATATGTAATACCTATACCGTCATCGACTATTTTCTCTAGTTCGCATTCATTGCTTTTAGTTTCAATATCATTATTCAAATGATCATTTCCTTCTCTATTGTTATCAACTTTATTTATAGTATTTTCTATATTAATATTTTTCGAAGTTCTACTGACATAAACTTCATTACTTTCGTTGCCGCTCTGTTCGGAACTTGATGTTGAACTGTTGTCATTTATATTAATTCCAGAGTCAAATGAGGTTTGACCACAGCTATTTCCATTGCAGTCAGACATATAATTAGCTACAATGTCTGTGTTGTTCGATTCTCCCTTGAGTTCCGGTTTGTTTTGTTTTTGTTTGTGTGTCCTGGGTACAGGTCTTAACAAAGCTCCGCAAACGCACACTAGTAGCATACCACCTCCCATGATACGCATAGTGCCCGAGAATTCGAACTCATGCAATAAAGTGGTTAGAAGCGGCGCAAACGCGAACGTTCCCAAGCCCGCACCAGCCACAGTAATTCCATTTGCGAGCGACCTCCGCTTATCAAACCATTGGCCTACCATAATAATGCTAGGTGTGTAGGCCAACGACTTTCCAATACCTGTAACAAAAACAATAACTGCAATATAAACATATACTACTTGGTTATTGATGATCACAATAAAATACGTTAAAACCACTAACTCAGTTTAATCTATTCACGAAAAACAATGCATATTTGTGTTGCATAAATGCTTTATTTTCTCATTTATAATTCATTATTATTTTTGTTACGAGCTCAAGTACAAGGTAGGATATTTTTAAAGAGCGTTAAGCTAGACCTGTTCTGTACTTTTGGAGCTGTTGTTCTTTTCTTTCTTTTTTAAAATTTTGTAAATCATGCTATAAAACAAATAATTACTAAATTTTATCAAATTTATATTAGTATTACTAAAAAAAATATGATGAAGTACCTGCGATAAGCCCGTATGTGAGAAACAAATACTCCAACTTAGGTACAAACGAGCTGGCCACCCATCCTGATGAAACAATCAGCCCACCTACTACAACCATTGTGCGACAGGAGAAACGATTACTTAACGCACTTGACACTGGAGCTGTATAATTAACGGCATGTATACACAAGATATAAAAGTCGAGCAGGTAATGTATCATTCAAGGACCAGACAACCAAAACCACGTATAGAAACAGACCATAATTACAAAGATGAATAAAAGGCAAGATATGACATTACAAACATAAAAGGGTTGACATTAGGCCTAACGCCTTAGAACGTTAAGTGGCAAAACAAGCCCCCTGGGGGTTTAAAAAAAACTAAGTTATAGCTTTCATGACCATACATTTGCATAACAAGTTCATTTGCGGCATCACTGAATGAATGTTTCATATGAAACTAAAGCATATGATGTGAGTTTTATTTGTAGTTAAATTTACATCAATCAGTCTTCCAGATCGCCTGTATCCCTTAAAAGCCGATTAGCAATATTGCTGTAGTACAAAAGGCAAGTACCAGCATCTGCAGGAACAAACATATGATTGATGTATTATGAAAATATATCCAGATTCCTCTGGTGGAGCCCCAGGTACCCCTCCGGGAAATTCTTGTGCAAGGGTGGACACCTGGGTAGAACCACCGGCATTCCTCAAACCAGCTGAATAGCTTCCTCACATAAAGATGCCTATGCCCAAGAGGGATCGAACCCACAGCGGTGAGGGGTAAGTGATTTCAAGTCAGAGACTCTAACCACTCAGCCATGGATGTACCGTAAAATATCAATCAAAGAACATAGTTTTAATATTTATGATCGTTCAAAGTATAATATACTATTTGCCATAAGATAGCTTATATTACAACATTACATAAATTCGGGGGAAAAACTTATGATAGATAAACAGTTATTAAATTGACATAATGTAGTTTAAAATGGTCTCACCAAACAACAGTCCCACAGAGTTTGCCATTGACCCCACCCAAGCAGTTGTTCCGGAACTTTGCTGGAATAGCTCTAGAAGAGCAACATAAAGCACACCGAATGAGTGTACGGCGCCACAAATCATGAAGTTCAACAAAAAAGCACCTGTGTGAATAAAATAAAAATAAATGTGAACTAAACAAATAATTAAAAGAAAAAGAAAAAAAATAGACAATACATGCAGTGCTATTTAGACTTTTGTTTCATATACATATTTTCTTTGGTACTTTTTAGATGTATGCTTTATGAGAATGGTGACCTTTCACATTGGTGCTATGAACTGCTGTCTTGTAATAAATCGTATTCAATGCCGTTCTTATATGACTATTTACATCAAACTTTAAAAAAGGTTTAATTGCGCGACAACAACAGTTGTAAACTATATAAGTCTAGTTGTAGAGCGTTTGAACCATGATCGAAAATATGTGGATTCGATCCCCACTATAACCATATGTGTCGTGTCCCTGAGCAAGACACTAAAATCTGCATTTGCTAAGTAGAGGTTCTACCAAGGAAGATATCGAGAGTGATTAATATAAGTTCAGAGAGCTTTCGTTACAATCGATGTAACATAAATATTTTAAACTAAAGCACCAAACAAGACTATGTACATGCAAATAAGCATTCTTACCTAATACAACTGCCCATCCCCAACCTCCATCCGGAGCCGTTATGTGATTATCCACTGTGTGTTCGTCGTTCTTAGTTTTGTGTTTCCCCATTGTCCTCGATGGCGTATATGAATGTGATATATCCTGAAAAAAATGTTTAAAGTTTTAGGCCAATTGTTTAAAATAAGATATACCATTGTTTGGTAAGATATTGTATAACTAATAAATAAACCTTTTTGTTATGACTATTTTAAGGAGCTAATTTATAGGTTTTTGTGCTTTTTTTTTGACAATTTCAAAACAAGGTTTTTATCTAAATAAGTTCAGTGAAAGGGGCCTTTTTAGAGTAGATAAAAAATACATTGAAAAATGTTGTTTTTAATGCAAATTGTCTACATCAATTTTATTTTGTACTTCGATCCATAAATTGTTGTATGTCAAATCTTAAGACACTTTGAAAGATACATTCTAAAAATATATTTAGTTATTTTAGGTATTTTAATGTAACAAGGATTTTACATGGGAAAATACATATAAAAAAACATATTTTCTCTGTAAAACATTTTTTTATTTACAACTAGAGAATTTTATTTTACCCAAAAACAAACTTTGGACCAAACAAATACCAAAAACAATAATCCATATTGCACAAATGCGCCTGAATATTGTATATAAGTAATGGAGAAATGTTATGCAGAAATCATTGATGTGCTTTTTGAAAAACATGTTTAACATTTAAACTGAAAACGTGTACGGCCATTGGTGTTGAAGCTTATTCATTGATGATGTTAATATAACACAGCATAGTATGTTTGCCGAAATGTTGGAAACTAATATGTAAATATGTAATAAATCAGGTTTTGGTTCCGCTACTCCAGTCTTTA
The DNA here is from genome assembly GCA_037043455.1 of Cyrtodaria siliqua. Lineage (NCBI taxonomy): Eukaryota > Metazoa > Mollusca > Bivalvia > Adapedonta > Hiatellidae > Cyrtodaria > Cyrtodaria siliqua. The sequence goes on along the minus strand of JAWPHD010003917.1, from coordinate 30,915 downwards.
AAGGCTCTGGGTATTGTTTAATCACCCTTTGGATATGTTGCCTGTTTTTAAATTTAGTCTTTTGACTGTGACTTTTGATAGGCAGGCTTAATAACCTCTGCTCCCAGCTAAAGTCCATTTTGTTTATTTTGCCCATGTTTTTCTCATTTAGGGCAAAGCATTTTTTTTAGAAACCGGGACCATATGCCGCTGACCATGGAATGGTATAAAAAATACCACATTGAAGTTCCATGTTCACCGTCATATGCGTAACATCTTATGGGTGGCTCAAACTTTCGTATTATTGACATTTTAAATATTGAAATATTGAACCCGGGGCTAGAGGGCGTGAACGGTAGCTACATTTTTTGTGTCACTACCGTTTATGAACAGACTCAGTAAAACCGAGATTGCAATATGTTTTATATTTATCGTGTTCGGCGATTTCAAAATGTCTCCTTTCATACTCTTTTGACCGTGTTTTAATATTCTATATTTGCTATATTCACATTTTATTTTATTCACATTTGCTAATTATTAACACAAGGCAATCCGTGCTGTGTATTAAACAAGTGTAATATTTACGTGCAATTGATACTTTCGTTTGAAACAATTAGAGTCTAATTTCGAATAAACTTCAATAATCAGTGAGCTGGGAGCAACTATGCACGCATCCATTGTATCTGAATAGAAAATAGCTATTCGTACCTTGACTTCAGTTTCAATTTTCTTGCATACCGGATAAGGGATATCCATGTTTTACATGGGGGATGGAAAGTCTTATTTTTATGGGTAAAGATAAAAGTCACGCGCGCACCAACATCCGGTATGCAGGAAAACATGCAAAACGTTAGTAGCTGGTGGCGTCAGCGCACTACATGTCTCTGATATGCAAGAAAGAGAATCTATCATGGGAATTCGGTTCAGATAGGGAATTCCATCACGGAAACAAAACACTTAGGTAGTGTCAAAAATATACCCTCAGTATAAGTGTTTTAATCGGAACTTCGGCAGAGCCTCGGTTCCGATAAAACACTTATACCTCGTGTTGGAATTCCCTATCTTCACCGGATACCCATGAAAGATTCTTATAATCTTAATGACAAACTCGTCAACTCATGTTACCTGGTGAGTACCCGAGTTCTTTGTTAATTAGATAAAACGTTTGATTTGTCCGGGGCAAATCTCATATCCTTTCGAGATAACGTTTTCAAATATTTTCTGAAATGCTATTTGATTACTCTCTGAAATATCTACAGTTTCTTCTGAGATGACATTATTATTTATTTCTGATACTACCTAAGTTTTTAACTTTTCTAAAAACAAATCCGTCTGATGTTTTGTTTCTGTGATGATTACTTAATTTCCGCCTGATGCGACATTTAAACTACTAGTATATATCATAATTCATTTTGTGCATAACCTAAAAACACTTGTTACTAAAGAATAGCGCATTTCATGTCAGACATTGTCATATTAATGTATTTATAAACATGATTCTAAGTAATATTTATATTAACTCTGTCATAACGCCATTAATATATTAGTCATGTTAGTTATAAAAGTATCTAACATTGTACTCAAGCGTCATAAGTGACTTATCGCATAATATGTATGTATTTTGTAAGGTTTATTCATTTTGGGATGGCCCCGACCCACATAAACCTATGACGAGGCTAATACAAGTTCTATCTTCTATATACATTAGTCAATGAGACGTACTGGAAACCGTGTAGCACTTTTAATAAATCAACCTGTTCTTCATAAAAGTAGATACAAAGGTCGGTAGACAAATGTAGCATTCACAGAACCCAATCGTGAGAACTACGTTTTCAAAACAAACAACAAATACTACGATTAATAGAAGCAACTTATGCGACACAACGAACATAACAGGGTTGACACCAGGGGTACCACATTGGAACAGCTAGTGGCAGAAAGGCTGCTGTGGGTTTATACCAGGTCTAGGGTGCACCTAACTTCACTCTTTATCCTTTTGTCATCCCAATTAAACGGGACAGTGTCAATAAAGAAAGCTCCCTCCTCTAACAAACTAGATAGCAGCATTCATGGCCAAAATAAGTAAAACAAAAAAATAAAATTGGAACTAGGAATGCTAGTTCAGTGCATAACCGGGAACTCTCCACCTTAAATTCTCGGTAGTGGCAAATCAATGCATGCGATGCGATTCCCGGTCGTGCTATATTATTCTGGGTAAGTTCCGATAGAAGCCGATCTCGAACTGAATCGATCAGTTTTTATAGGATATGGATATCAACAAGGCAGTTCCGAATAACATCGGAATTGTTTTTGATCACAGAAAATTGTAAACGGATATCAACAAACTACAAAAAAAATGAAATGGCTAGATTCACCTAAGTTCGAGCCATTTTTCGTTACAAGTATACAGAAATGCATTCGGTATGGGTACGCAGAAGATACTGTAGACCTGAGTTAAAGAAAATCAAATGATGCTTCACAACTCAATACAACTTACCGAGAATGGAAAAATGGCCTATATAAGCAATGCATTCTGGTCAAAATTCGTATGTCTACTCCAAGCAGGATAAAGAAAGAACGAATTCGACGGCGCGCCATCGCAAAATAGCCACGTTTTCTTCACACAGGTCAATTCCCTTTAACCCTGTATACATTTTACATGATACCCAGATCAGAAATAGTACTATTTATGTTATTCTGTATACATTTATGATACTGTAAATAAATAAAAAAAATGTTTAGGGTATTTGTGTATTTGAACGTTTGACCCCACTCCAAGAGTCCCATGGGCCCCCGAGCGGACGTCCGAGTTACAATTAGTGTATTTGACCTTTTAACCCCACCCCACCCCCATCACCCACTGAGGGACCCTGGGTGCGGAACCAAATATAATATTGCTCTCTCATGACGTCATCATATGATGAAGTCACACCCTAAGATCGGTTGAATTCCGTTCAGTGGTTTAGGAGGAGATGCGGTAACGGACGGACGGACGGACAGACGGAGGCGATTTTAATATACCTTTTTCTCTCTCAAAAACGTGGGTATAATATAATTTTGAAAAACGTCAGTTTGCTCTTATCAATTATGTATGTATTTGATTTATAGCTCCTTCGCTGCCATTCCAACAACATTGTAAACATACAAGTCCCTATTGATACAGCTAAAATAACTTCAAAAAATGAATAAAACAATGAAAATATATCATTAAAAAACAATAATACACAGTGGTTGATTATCATAAAGCTAATGATTCAGTTTCAGGTGGACACATGTTTTCAATTAAATCCGCATTTGTTAGTTCAATAATAGTTTAATGTTCATTCCTTTTCTGAAACATAATTACAACAAGTTGTGCTTATTGTCCTAAAACAATGTATGGTTTGCCATCATTAAACGCATATGACCTGTGGTTTATCTTCAATTGGCAATGTACCGTTTGTCATTTGTACATTCCGTTGAAAGTTTGGTGGTTGATGCACATATATCAGGATCAGTTGTTGCTGAGAACATATCCAGAAGAACGTCTTTAAAACCTCTGTTTTGGATTGCCTCTAAAATCCGGTTAAGCCAAGTGTCTATCGCACACTCGCCGCAATAGAATGGCATCTTCAACTCATGTCATAAACTTGTACATTTTCTTGGTTCCTTTGAATAGAAAATAGTTAAAATTTAGAAATTGGTAAAGTGTTATTGTCATACTCCCCTATCGCTCATACTAAGCGATTTGCTCACAGTAATTATTTTGAACATGTCTGTATTATAGTATTGCAAATGGTTTTATAAACAATTAATACTATCAAATACTAAGTTAACAAGAATACCGTTGGAGTATACACTATTCACCATAGGGATGCTAACTAACAAATGGTGACTTGTAATGAAATGGATTTGATTTGAATGTGTTTTTATTCCATTTTTGCTTATGTTAGGCCATATATGACGGACAATTTGTTGTGGTAGAGGCAGATCAACTCATTTTCTCTGGGTGAAACCAGGACTGTATAACTCCCGCTATCCGCAAGACTCGACATGTTATCACTTGTCCAGCTCCCAGTGGGATTCGAACCCGCAACGGTGAGAGGCGAGACAGTTATAGTCGCAGCGTCTTTACTATCCCGGCCAAGAATATGGATTGAATAGGACGAAATCGCAATGAATAGTATGGTCTAACGGTCAATGCTTTTGGGTAAATTCCTTACTTACACGGTGTATATACATTATGTCGAATATTCCATTGAAACACAATAAGGAACCATAAAAATTGAACCCTATTACATAATGATATGATAATATGAAGACATTTACTTACAAAAGGACAATGTGAGAAAACAAATAGAATTGAATTGAATTGAATTGGGGTTTTAAGGCGCACCAATACATAAAAAGGTTATATGGCGCCTAAAAGACATCGAGATAAAATATGGAAAATGGGCCTAGAACCTTCTCACCCTGAACTGCAGAGTTGCTGCAAATTCTATCGTAGAAACTCCATTTACGCTGGAGCCACGTTATTGGTTTTCTGCCACTGCTCTTTTGATGCGAGCGAGATAGCACCTGAAACAATGCAGGGATCATGATGAAGACCTTTAATGAACATGAACAAAAAATGATAAAATGAACATGAATTTGGGGGGATTCCACCCCTCTGCCTATCCCTCCAAAGGGATCTGCAGTGGCCCTATTCTTTGCCCCGTGACAAAACGGGGCCCCCGAGAACCACACGGGGCCCAATATACTAACCGGAAACCTCAAGAGTAACACGAGCATTGTTTCATTAAATCAGAATACAAAAACTTAAGTGTGCGTAAACCACTGCCCACCTACCCGTACAAGTTAATGTACAGACATTTAAAGACGGACAACGTGAACAAATGGTCACGTAAAACTCGAGTTATTGAGCAGTGGATACAATGTCAATGTCGGGGTTAGTGGTACTGTGACTGACCAGTTGACACACATTCAATATATGCATCTACCTGAAGAATAGCATACACCATCATGCAAAGATTCATTAAGATCAGACTATAATAACTTGAGATATTGAGCAGTAACCAGTTTCAATATCATTATTAGCATGGCCAAATCACACCAAATCAATAGGTGCCTATTCTCGTGTTGTAATTGTGCTGATAGCCTTAGAGGTACATTAAACTATTCTGTATTATAGTTCTCGAATACAATTTATCGCACATGTGTAATGAGACTCAGATTTGAAGACTTAATCGTAAATCAAATTAGATATCCACTTTTTCAGGCGATTTTTATTTAAAGTAAAATTTAAAAAACAACAACAAAAAAAACATTGTTAAACTCAAACAACTGAGAAAGAATATAAACGGCACTTACCATTGCCTAACATCTTCAATGTGTCAGTGTCTTCACTGCAGAATGACTTGTACATATCTGACATCTGTTTTGCCACATGTTCCTGGATAGCTAGTATTTCATCAGGTGTCGCGTCCTTTGATAGTTCAGCAGCCTTTTCCTCGGAACAGAAAAGCAAGTAGTACCATTGGATTACTTTCAGGGCCTGTGAGACGTTTGAACTTTTCATTTCAAAATATATATTTCTTTCAGGACAAGATTTCGGATGTGACGCAGATCTACAGCTTGTGCTGTTAAACAGAAGATACTGGCAAGCATCATTTGTACAAGTTCAATGGCTTCGGCCGTTAGACGAGCACTGACGAGCGCCATAGAGTTTACCTACTGGTTGGAGTTTCAGCACTGAGCACGTGTTTACTCATTGGGTTGACTAAATGGTCTTGTTCGGACATATATGCCGCCATGGCTATGTCGCATCCTTTGAATCCAAAGTCGAGATTTATATCGCATTCACTTGTTTGGAGGTAGTCGTTGACAAACTCTTCAAACTGGGCAAAGAGTAGCTTACCACAGACGCCAAGTAGTTTGTCAAGTCTGATCAATAGCGATGGACATCGTCTCACCCTGGAAATTAGCTGTGTAATAGTATCGGTGCGGTGGTCAATGATCGGGTTATCATTTGCACTGTTCAGTTCTATAGTTATTCGTCGACATGCATCACTCAGCATTTCAGCTACTGGACCTAGCCATTGGGCTGCGCTACGAAGACTGTAGCGATCATGCTTCAGTACACCATACCTGTCAGGTATATGCATGTATAACGCCGTGATCGCCAATTTGCTGTCTTTGAGTATCCCCAACATATTATGGGCTATTTCCCTCTGGACAATATGAGGAAGACAATTATAAATCACGGGGTTGAGACTCTCTGTTATATCGTGTAGTGCCTCTACGGGACTGCCATGTGCAATCATGTGTCAACAGTAATATTACATTTGCGTCATACAGCGTAGGAGCTGCTACTCCTGCGGCAAATGAATATGCGTTAATAAGAGTTAATCCTTCTTTTGGGTCCAGTACAAGTGGGGTAAGTCCAGCGTTTGCCAGTGCCTCCGCACAAGACATAACTTCCCTTTGTGTGTCACCTGTAAATCATCTCTTCCAGTTGTTGTTGCGGCGATATAACCAAGCGGCATGAGATCACCACTAGCGCTTACCGAACCTCTGAGGGGTACACGGGGTATGATATCATTGTTAAGCAGGCCAACAAGCATGGTCGGAACGATTGGTCGAACACCAGAGTATGCCTTGCTAAGACAATTTGCCCGTGAAGCACGTACCATTCCAGCATTTACGAGACGAATTAAGGCTTTTTGGATATCTTCACGTTCCCATGAGCATTTCAGCCACATCCAGTGATTATTCCATATACAACCAATCCATTATCGAGCTTCTTTTTCAGATATAGTTGATTTAGGCCAACTTCTTCTAGGACCTTCGCATCTATAACAATCTTTATATTCTGGTCAATACTGGTGGCTAGTACCCCAGGGATGGTCAGGCTATAACCGTTTATAATAAGTTCATCTTGTATTCTTTTTCTCTGGTTTATGAACCCTTTTGTTAGTTCTACGTGTGTGTCAGACATCTCTTCAAATAGTCTCGATCATCCAGACATCTCGCGAGACTTCTCTCAAAGAAGTCCAAACGATGGTCTGGAGTAAAGCTTCTTAAAAAATGTAAACGAGGTGTGGACAAAAAAAAATCACCTGCCTCTGATTGGTCAACTTCAGTTTGTTATGGAAATCCGTGGGAATCACCCCCTACGTCACGACGGCGTCAAAAAATACATGACGTTACGCGCAATGTTGTGCAATAAAATTACTCCAAACTCACGATTAATGTTAAAAATTAAATTTTAAACATCATTTTGTAAGATTATATTATGTTTTTAGAGAAACTACAATAAAACGAAGTTTATTGTATATTTAATAAGGACGTACACACATCCCATTGGAACTAATGTTGCGCGTAATTCAACGTGCACTTTGATGTTGCAATCAAAATGACGTCACGTCGCAGTCAGTTTTGACGGTTGGCGCCGTCTATCGGTCAACATTTTTAAAGAACAGTGAGTCCAGACGCTCGCTAGCGCTCGCAGTCAGCTTGAGTGTGTCTGGATGACAGAGACTAATCTTCAAAGTATTATACGTCCGTTCTGTAAACTTAAAATGAATGTTATTAATGACAATGTCAGGATATTTTTAAATAGTAGAGATGCGTGGCATTTAATTGTTATTTAGCCAAGAACATTTTATGGTATAAAACTATGTGTGTAAACGTGACGATTTTGGACTTTGTTGTCTGTGTTCTTTTAAAGCTATATTTACTGTTTGACTTGTATACTTACTTTCAATTCATTAAAATAAAAAAAATTAAACTTAGTATTTAAGGGTTGTTACAGACAAACTTAATATACTTACCATGCGTAGGAATAAGAGAAACAACTTGTTTTCTTGAAATACGACGATAAATATTCCAGTTACTAGTATATGGAAGCAAATTAACAGAACTCAAATAATCGAACCTCTCTTCCATTTTTACCTTTGTACCGCGGTTCAAATCATTTGTACCTGTCCAAATCAGACGTACCGTGGTTTAATTTATTGATACCGAAGTACAACTAATCTATCTGCCTCATGCTAATTTAATAGAAATATAGATGAAATAAAGTAAAGACAGTCACACTTAATGTGTTTTCGTGGAACACAGATGACTGAAAACAATACTCAAAAAGCAGAAAACTTGGGGCGTAACTCAGGTAATACACGGTCGATGTTAATGACGTAACCATATGCACATGTTACCATCATAGGTAAGCATCCTGTAAAGTAGTTAAAACTGCGGGAGGAGATAGACGCATACGCTATTTTAATGCAAAATTTGAAGAAAAAAGGTCCGGTAGGAAAATATCGATTTTAATGCCGTATCGATATGCACATCTCATCATCACAGGAAAGCTGTGAAGTGTCGAAACAATCGGTTAAAAAGTGTAGGAGGAGATAGACACTCGGACACTATATACCCACTCACTATTCGGTGGTGGGAGCATAATAAGTTCTGTTTATTATGTATCAATCATTGAAATCAAAATACACCGGTAATTCCCTTACCTAGGGAATCTCCATAATCCCGCCCCGCCCCTTTCACCCACTTCACAAGATGTTTAAGCGACTAAACGGAGAAAATCTCATGCATAAAAAACTAAAAAACATGAACAGTTTCGGTGCTTTGCAACATAATGATAAAATATTTGAATATTAAAACAGTATTCAAATATTTATCATATTTGATATAATTGAATATACATTGCTAGCAATAATTACCGTTTGCATCTTTCTCGGATTGCTTATGTTTTCCGCCATCACTTCAGTACGCATAAGTACAAAACGGCGATTTTAGCACAAAGTATTTTATGTTTATTATTTATTCGTATATCTTGATTTGAACCGCGGTTTAATTGATTTGAAGCGCGGTCTAATTCATTTATGGACATGTTCCATATTGATACTAACACATTTGTACATCGGTTCAAATCATTTGATTTGCGGCTCAAGTCATTTGTACCGCGGTTTAAATTAATTGAGCCGCGGTCTTATTATTTGTACCGAATAACAAATTATACCAACGAAAACATATGTCTGACAGTCAAAAGAAACAGCTCATGAGTTACCGATATTTTTTTCCGCAAAGTGTGTGTGGGGCGAGTGGGTGGGGCGCGGGCTGGGCGGGGCGATGTTGGGTGGCCTGCAGATATTATAACTTAGTATAAAATATTATGTATGTAACGTGTTCATGACTCAATGCCTTGTTTGGTCGGCTACGTCATTAATTTTGTTTATGTCATTAATTTTGTTTATGTCATTAATTTTGTTTATGTCATTAATTTTTGTCATTAATTTTGTTTATGTCATTAATTTTGTTTATGTCATTAATTTTGTTTATGTCATTAATTTTGTTTATGTCATTAATTTTGTTTATGTCATTAATTTACACTGGGAAATAAATGCTCTGACGCTTAAAGGGACACACAGCAATCTTGATTTATATATCCAGTATCATTTTAACTTTTACCCTGGTTACATTTAAATAAATCAAATTTTAAGTATTCACTAGTTCGTCTTATTATACTATACGTTTTAATATATTATTGGTGCAATAATATCAAAACGTAACAATATGCAAAAACAAATTCCTTTATACTATTCTTATAATTAATATTAATGATTGAACAAATGCAAGTTATAAAATCAAGATTGTCGTGTGTCCCTTTAAATGATCGTTCGACGGGTTTAAAGGTCCCGGTCAGATGAAGGGATCAAAGTACGTCTTCAAGAGATATTAAGTGATCACACTTTAGTGTAATGCCTCGAAGAGATGGGGAAGATTATAGCGACCCGATGTCTTGATAAATGCAAAATGAAATCTAAATCATAGAAGGGTAAAAAAACATATTAATTTACCCACAACTGCCTAGTCAGGCTTATCATTTACCTAATATATGTATAGATGCTGTGTAGGACCATAATATTCCCAGATCACATTTTTCACACGTGTGAAGAATAGGATCCTATTCGTCACAGATGTGAAGAATGGGATCTCATTTTTCACACAACACAGTCACATATTTCACATTTCCTGTGAAATTTGTGATCGATGAAGGTTTTTGATGTAACTTGAAATCGCATTCTTCACATTTCAATATTAATGTGCAATTTTACTAAAAATGTGCATTTTTACATATGAATCGCATTTTTCACATATGGCTGGGATATGAACTCCGAAATGTATTTACCGTAAGTCGTATGCTAAATAGGTTCTTTTTCATAGAAACTGATCCATCAAAAAGAGTTAACGTATATTAACTTGCGAAACCTTTTTGGGAGTTGTTGCGGTAGCGCAGTTGGTAGCGTGGTCGAATTTGTTGTTGCTAGGCGCTGTCGCCGTAGCGGTGCGGGTTCGATCCCGGCTAGTGCCAAACTAAATTGTAATTTATGTTCACTGTGGTATGGTACATGTCCGTGTGTTAGCATTTCGTGTGTGGGCTGTAACATTGTAATGAAATGAGGAATTTTAAAATAACTTGGCATAAATATTCACATATGAAGGCGATGTTTAGACAGAGCGCATGCTTCGACCGCCTCGGGTCAATGTCAAGGTCACACATTGATGTTAAAAGACACATTTGATTATATTTCGTGTCCGCTCCATATCTCCTAAATCCCTGAAAGGATTTTCATGAAACTCGGGCATGTATGTCCATCATCTCATCGCGGCGTGGCCGAGTGGTTAGCTCGTTGGACTTGCGATCGGAGGGTCGTACGTTTGAACCCCACTCGGAACACGTCCATGATAAAACTGGTCGGAAACAAAGAAAATAATGAAATAATTATTTTATACATGTATATCAAACAATTATCACTATAACAGAGACCAAAATCCCTGTTGTAGGAGCCAAAATCCATAATCAATGAATACGGGTCTCATTCCGTACTCAAGAGCACCATGTGTAAGAATGGTCGTAGGCAAAACATGTTATCCTTTATAAATATAGACAATTATTATTATCGAGAAAACGTGCAGAACCCATGTTCCAGGCGCATCGGCTCAAGGTCACGGTCACGGTTGAAGGTCAAATATCCTAGCCCAGGATTTGGCTAATATTTCGTGTCCGCTCCTAAACCCCTTGAAGAATTTTTATAAAACTAGGTACAAGTTTTCACCTCATCGAGGCAACTTGCAGAACCCACGTTACAGGTGAGTAAGCTCAAGTTAAAAGGTTGCGGTTGCAGGTCAAAGATTCGAGCCCAGGATTTCGTCTCCGATCCATATCTCCTAAACCACTTGCTTGTAGGATTTTCATGAAACTTGGTTCAAATCTTCACCTCATCATGCAAAAAAACAAAGTCCCATAACTCTGACAAAAATTAAGCGAACAGAACGCAAAGGCGATATGCACAATTAGGTTTGGTACCAATCACTCGTGTGAATCTGGCCAGGGGTTATGGAGACAGACAGACGGACGGACGGACAGACGTCGAAGGCAAAATATTAATAATTATATATCTGCCCCTCAAGATGATGATGATGATGATGATGATGATGATGAGGATGATGAGGATGATGATGATGCCATAAATACGTTGCAACACTAACAGGCACGGACAGAATCTGTGAAAAATGTGATTTTCTTGTTAACCCCCTTTTTGGACAAACACATATGTCACATTTGAAAATGTGAAGAATAGGATCTTATTCTTCACAAGTGTGTGAAAAATGTGATCTGGGAAAATTATGGTCCTACAATGCTGCTTAACTGTCTGACTAGTTTTTGAAAAAAATGTTTTAGAAGTGATCCTGATCATGTATTGATGTTTTGTGTCTGTGTTTATTTTCTCTGCCTCAGCGTTTGTATTGTTATATAACAGGAGGGAAGTAAACGATCCATCAATCATTGTACTTGCTTGAGGAACAGGTTTCAAAGATGTATTTTAAGCGGATGTAAATAACAATTAAATGTTTTATTATCCTCGTAATGTCTCCGTTTGATAGTTTTGTTATTATTTATTATGCTTGTGTTGATCGGTTAGGAAGGATATGTTAATGTGCTGTGTGTGTGTGTGGTTCTAAGGATTATAGTCCCTCATTTTTAACCAATAAGAAGTCCAAAAGGTATAGGTACAATAGAGTCTGGACAAATGTGTTGTGTTTTTTGCATGTATTGTTTGTTACGGGATTTTATATGGAATTTAACATCTCTGGTGTTGTTTAGTGTGTTTAGGTTATAGTACTCTTTTGCAACAGACGATCTGATTGGCAGAACAAGTACATGGAAACTCCCATGTCTAAAGCATACGTAAGCCTCATTTGGATTTATTTCTGATTATTATTTAGAATAGCTTTCATTGATATGATTTGATTCTTTGATATGGCAGAGTAAAAAGGAAAGTATGTTATGTTCATCAATTTGTTTGGGGATTTCCTAATATTGTACTTCGAACACATGGAAGTGGCATTAAAAGTAGGTCGTCATCTGAAAAGAAGTTTCCTTTTATATGTTTCTAACTTGCATCTGTGCAGCAGGATTAGCGAAAGCAAGCTTGTGTTTTTTTGTTTGCATGTCAGATGGGAAAACATTAAACGCTAAGTCTATGGGAAATGCAATAGTGGTCTATGACCTCTAGTAACATAGAACATCTCTCGCGTTCTCTAACACCGGCGTGGGTGGAAACCTACCGTTAGGCTCGATAGTAAGTGTAATAGTATGGGGCCTGCGTGGCCCGGTAGATATCACTATATACTTGAAATCCAGAGGACCCGGGTTCAAGCTTTGTAGGACCATATTTTCCCAGATCACATTTTTCACACACTTGTGAAGAATAAGATCCTATTCTTCACATTTTCAAAAGTGACATATGTGTTTGTCCAAAAAGGGGGTTAACAAGAAAATCACATTTATCACAGATTCTGTCCGTGCCTTTTAGTGTTGCAACGTATTTATGGCATCATCATCATCATCATCATCATCATCATCATCTTGAGGGGCAGATATATAATTATTATTGTTTTGCCTTCGACGTCTGTCCGTCCGTCCGTCCGTCTCAAGATGACCTTGGCCAAGAATACATTTTCTATCACTTCAGAACGATTGTGCTGTGATTTTCAAACTGTGTATACATGTTGTCCACGACCAGTAGGGACATGTATGTTTACAAAAATATATTGTACTTGATACATGTATAGCAACATCTCTTTCCTTGTTGGCTAATGTGACCGCTTTAAATAGGGACATCTTGGCTAAACTATGCGGTAAAACATGTAGGATTGTTCGATTCCGTTAGTCTCTCCTGTTGGTCCGTTTTCACGTGTCTGCTCCATAACTTCCTCATGCATGATGAGGTGAAGATTTGAACCAAGTTTCATGAAAATCCTACAAGTGGTATAGGAGATATGGATCGGAGACGAAATCCTGTGCTCGAATCTTTGACCTGCAACCGCAACCTTTAACTTGAGCTGACTCACCTGTAACGTGGGTTCTGCACGTCGCCTCGATGAGGTGAAGATTTGAACCTAGTTTTATGAAAATTCGTCAAGGGGTTTAGGAGCGGACACGAAATATTAGCCAAATCCTGGGCTAGGATATTTGACCTTCAACCATGACCGTGACCTTGGGCCGACGCGCCTGGAACATGGGTTCTGCACGTTTTCTCGATAATAATAATTGTCTATATTTTATAGAGGATAACATGTTTTGCCTACGACCATTCTTACACATGGTGCTCTTGAGTACGGAATGAGACCCGTATTCATTGATTATGGATTTTGGCTCCTACAACAAGGATTTTAGTCTCTGTTATAGTGATAATTGTTTGATATACATGTATAGAATAATTATTTAATTATTTCCTTTTCTTCCGACCAGTTTTATCATGGACGTGTACGAGTGGGGTTCAAACGTACGACCCTCCGATCGCAAGTCCAACGAGCTAACCACTCGGCCTCGCCGCGATGAGATGATGGACATACATGCCCGAGTTTCATGAAAATCCTTTCAGGGATTTAGAAGATATGGAGCGGACACGAAATATAATCAAATGTGTCTTTAACATTAATGTGTGACCTTGACTTGACCCGAGGCGGTCGAAGCATGCGCTCTGCCAATCGCCTTCATATGTGAATATTTGTGCCAAGTTATTTTAAAATTCCTCATTTCGTTACAAAGTTACAGCCCACACACGAAATGCTAACACACGGACATGTACCATACCATAGTGAACATAAATTACAATTTAGTTTGGCACTAGCCGCGATCGAACCCGCACCGCTACGGCGACAGCGCCTAGCAACAACAAATTCGACCGAGCTACCAACTGTGCTACAGCAACAACTCCCAAAAAGGTTTCGCAAGTTAATATACGTTAACCCTTTTTGATGGATCAGTTTCTATGGAAACGAACCTAAAAGCATACGACTTACGGTAAATACATTTCGGAGTTCATAACCCAGCAATATGTGAAAAATGCGATTCAGATGTAAAAATGCACATTTTTGGTAAAATTGCACATTAATATTGAAATGTGAAGAATGCGATTTCATGTCACATCAAAAACCTTCATCGATCACACATTTCACAGGAAATGTGAAATATGGGACTGTGTTTTTTGAAAAATGAGATCCCATTCTTCACATCTGTGACGAATAGGATCCTATTCTTCACACGTGTGAAAAATGTGATCTGGGAAAAATATGGTCCTACAAAGCTTCACTGTCGCTACTGTGTTTCTTGTTCTTGGGCAATGCACTTTCCCTTAGCCTCTTCCGTCGGATGGTGACGTACAACGGGCGGTCCAGTGTATCGTAGTATTTCCTCCGACCACGTTAAGGAACCATAGGAAGCTATTCTTCCCGGAGTCCTAGGTATCCGCCCCCTCTCCCTGAGCGGCTTAAAACAGCATATAATGTGTTGATCAGCCGTTAAAGGGATACACGGCAAACTTGATGTCTTTATCAAGCATTAAAATTAACATCTCGATTTATTAATCCTGTATCAGTTTGACTTTAAATCTGCTTGCATATATTTAAATACAATTTTGAGTTTTTAACTTTTCTACGTTATTCTACCATAGGTTTTCAATTATTATTTTTTAAATGTAATCAACAGCTAGTAATATGCAAACAAAATTTGCTTGATACAATTCTTATAATTAATATTCATGATTAAACAATTACAATTTATGTAGAGAAACTAATCGGACGCCCTAGTTTATAAAAATCAATATTGCCATTTGTCACTTTAAGCAACATCTTTTCATTTGTAGCTCGGCGACTTTTTTTATGGCCATCACACTGCACTAAACGAACGCTAGCGTGAAAGTCCCATGTCAAAAGCTGATAAATGCTGTCAGCTTGAAAAGTCACTTTAACTGTCATAATTTGTTATTTACTTTTTATTATATTAATAGTATTATTATTATTATTATTCTTTGTTTTAACTGGTATACTATTAATTATTCCCGTTTAAGTGTTACGTAAAACGCCGAACTGACATATTGTAAACAATGAAGTCCGAATGCCTATATATATTAAGAATGAAAAAGTAGTGTTTTAAATGGTGGCTGATATGTGCCATCTCGTCTTTTCGTTATTTCGCTGCGAAATAAAGCTGAGCGAATTAACGCCGGGCGAAAAAACGCCGAGCGAAAAGACGACAAATAGTCAAAACGCCGGGCAAAAAAACGAAAAGACGAAAAACCTGCACGCGAAAAGACGACATTTTATACATTTAAATTTTCGTTATTTCGTGTGAAATTTTTTCGTTTTTTCGTTATTTCACCCGGCGTTTTTTCCGTTTTTTTGCGTGGCCTCTTTTTGCGTGGCGTTATTTCTTTCGGCGTTAGTTTGCGTGGCGTCATTTCGTCCGGCGTCTTTTCGTGTGGCGTTATTTCGCCCGGCGTTTTTTCGCCCGGCGTCTTTTCGCGTGGTGTTATTTCGCCCGACGATATCCAAATAATAAGCAACTCCATACCTATTCATCCGTTGGTCCGGATATTCATCACATTGTCCACATATGCACCCATGTGAACTGCTGTGTTGGCATGGAAGGGGTTAGTGCCATATACAAAACGCTGCACATGATACTTCTAAATCCGGCATTTCTAGAACACAATTCTATAATACAGTTATAGGACTGTCCCGAAAATCTCTGTTTATTGAGAATCTCTATAATTCATCCATGTAATTAACTGACCCCAGAGCAATAAAATACCCATTTTCGCACAGCAGGGCATAAATTATCTGACAGCAGATAGGCACATTTAAAAAATTAGAAATAAGTTCGTGTAACAAAATGCTATCTGCAAATAGAGATAAGGCAGTGATATATACTTCTAACATTTAATTCTGCATGGACAAAGTTTTAGCTCATTAGCTGGCATGTTAGGTAATTTATTGCCATTTTATTGACCTCATGCTGGGTATGCCGACACCAAGCTGATTATCATGTAACTTGAGCTGAGTCAAAACTACTACATTTTTCGGGACAGTCATAAAACTGAATAAATAAATCGGCTGTAACTCTGATTTCTGACATAACAGCCTATTAAATAACTTGTGAAGGTTGTAGTTCAAAAGACAGCAGTATATTTATCTGCATTAACTTGTTTTTTTAAGACATTAACCATTTACTTTCATTGCAAACCACCGGACCAACGGTTGAATAGATATGGAGTTGCTTACTATTAGGTTATCGTTATTTAACTTAAACAGTATTGTGAACTTTTTCCCTCTAAGTATTTTAATGTAAAATATCACATAAACGCGTTTTTAAAATAAGTATTAGTCAAGTGCCTGGTACCACAACAACTATAGTTCGAAATATGTTTGCAGATGCTGTGGTAAGGTTCCCTGCATAACATCCGAACCGGAGTTCCGCAACATATGCCTTCGTCACGAGGCTATTGAAATGGTCAATATTGTGAATTGGGGAGCTTGTACAGACAAATCCCAGTCATACACGCCTTCTACATTCAGGAACCAGACTTATCGGAACTGTATATTGTGGCAAATTGGGAAAATGGGTAAAGGCACACAGTGCCTACGCCAGCGTGTGTTATTCGCATTTGACGATCGATTAGCACGTCCGAATCGTTACGGACCTTCATCAGAGTTTCCTCTGTCTTTGTCCTACTCAGGCATAGTTCACCATCTTTCGGGTTCCAACGTATGGGCTCTTGAACGCCACGCGAAAAGACGCCTGGCAAAAAGACGCCACGCGAAATAACGCCGGGTGAAATAACGCCACGCGAAAAGACGCCATACGAAAAGACGAAAAATAGCCGGGCGAAATAACGCCACGCAAAATACGCCGGGCGAAAAGACACCACACGAAATAACACCGGGCGAAATAACGCCACGCGAAAAGATGCTGGGCGAAATAACGAAAAGACGAAAAAACGCCGGGCGAAATATCGAAAAAACTTCACACGAAATAACGAAAGATTTCCGGTTTTTCGTCTTTTCGTTTTTCGCTCGGCGTTTTTTCGTTATTTCGCCCGGCGTTTTTTCGTCTTTTCGTTATTTTGCCCAGTGTCTTTTCGCGTGGCGTTATTTCGCCCGGCGTTATTTCGCAGAGAAATAACGAAAAGTCGTTATTTCGCCCGGCATTTTTTCGCCCGGCGTTATTTCGCTCGGCGTTATTTCAGCGAAAATTAACCTGAACTAAAACTTTATTAAAAATTATTAAATCTATAAAAACTTCTAGTTCGAAACATCAACTGCAGGCATGTTATGATGTCCTCCTCTATAAAAAATAAGTTTCGTTACTTTCTTATAATAAAGGAAATGAAAAAATATATAACTTAAGATTTAGGGGCAAAACACACACATTTGCAAATAATGATGAAAAAAATATAAACTTTGACCAAAATATATCTGTATATGGTACGTGATAATACAGCAACAATAACTATTCATTTTTTGTCTCATAAGAATGAATACAATGCTTATTTTGGTAAACTTATAAAATCATCGGTAACATATTAGCAAACTGTCCTATAATTTGTCAATTTCTTAACATTTCGATAAAATTCGAACTATGAATTCAACATTTATATGTTTGACTTAAAATAAAACAGACGATCATATTTAAATTTCAAACACAGTTTTAAACAATTACGATATGCATTTAGTGACATTATTTGGTTTAAGGTAAAACTCTACGGCAATATAAACATATAGGTCTAAAATTGGAATCTAGTGGGTACCTAATTCAAAATGTAATTTAAAGCGAACCGCGTGAACTTGTAGATTATTTGTAAATGCATATGTTCTAAACAACAGTTTCACAACATTAAATCACGCCTGTTTTATGATAACCATTTCCGCTGAAAAATAACATCTTAAACAAAAGTGTTACGATATAAGTTGAACACCTCTCGTATACTTAACGCCATTCAAAGTGCAAGTTTTTTGTTTAGTGTTTGTTTTTAATTAAAATGTCTCCAAGATCGATTGCATAATTCCGATTTTACTTCTTTCAATACATGAATTTGATCGGTCATCAGATTTATAGGGAATGTGGATAATTTCTAACATGTACATAACATTACAATCTATCTTGGAAATAAACACAAAATAAAAAAACTTGCACTTTTAATGGCGTTAGGTATATCTTATATTTGTCATATCATTTAACTTGGGACATTGACACGTGTATGTCCAGTGGAACAAGGAGAAAGTTACAAGGGAGGCTGGTTCAAAGGAAAGCTGATAAATTCACAGCATATGGTACAAAAAGAAGAAAAGAAAAGAATACAAGAACGTAGAGTAAAATATGTTTTTAATTTGATAATGAAACTAAGTAGTTACGACCTTGGTCAGTGTTTAACGTTTCACCATTTTGGCTCATCCCTCTCTATTTTTTTTCAGTTTCAGTTCGTTTATATTAAAGGCACACCAGGCATTCTTGAAGTTGCTATCAAGCATTCAAATTAGCGTCTCCATTTATTAATCCTCTATCATGTTGACTTTAAACTTGCATATAATTAAATAAAGTTTTGAAACTATTCCAGAAATTAGGAGTTTTAGTGTTTTTTTAACTATTTTTTCCATATTTTTTTGCCAAAAGACCCATATGTATCCCTTTATTTATTTCAGTTTTTATTATTCTACCGTAAGTTTAAATAAAGTAGTGTTGCAATATAATCACCAGTTAGTAATATGCAAAAACAGTAATATGCAAAAACAAAAGAGTAATATGCAAAAAATGTAATATTCAAAAACAGTAATATGCAAATACAATTTGCTTCATACTATTGTTATTATAATTAATGTTTATGATTAAACAAATGCAAGTTATGTGAAAAACAAGCCGCGAGTTTTTAATAATTCAAGCTTGCGAGTTTCCTATATCATGCAGGGTGTAATATAAATTAAACTTACCCAGTAAACGAATGAATAGAACGTCCGTATAGATGCACATACAATACTTCTTTGATACATTTCGGAATTTATAGAAACCTGCTTGAGGATACGCGCACACGTTCAGCCCATATATCATGTAGTAAGACATGCACACGTTGACGAGAGCCATGATACGACCTGGTACTACATGTTGACGGGAATCTAGTCTAGTCCGGTCACGTGACGTAGAGTTATCGTTCGTACCTTCCTGCGCATTACCGTCAGTCGGAACTGCAACAACGTTCAAATGCTGAATTAACGAGAGCCATGATACGACCAGGTACGTTGTAGATCAGTCAGGAAGTACTTCCGGGTCGTAGGGTGCTAAATTCATTGTTAAATCTAACCTGATGTTAAGTATTATGTCTGTTGTCATGAAGTATTTTGCTGTGTTTGTCAGGATTATTTCTTTGGAGAGTATGATCACAGAGGTTAGGTAGAGATGTGGTTTTGACAGATTTTTTCTTCTTCAAAATACGCATAGTGAGCACCGTGAATGAATGACGCGAAATGTTGAAAAACTGAATCGGTGTTTTATTCCAGATATGAGAAGGTTTGCTAGCCAAATTTGTTTAATTGTGTATTTAAGCGAACGAATGTTGTGGAACTTGTGACTGATCTCCAAATATAGCCTATATTGCATTGTTTTCAATGGGCCGATTTTCACCGGTCTGACACCGTACCGACCAGCATACCATCAATCTACGTTCCGGTCACACAAGTGTTTTGTTTCTTCATTGCAGTCCATTCTTAGAAACTAGTGACGTAAACAACTTTCAGTTGAATGATTAATCTGGTTTAGTTACAAAACATTAATAGCGATAATTTGCTAAGGAATAGCTACTGTTGGGGCAGAAGGAGTAGGGGTACGTGGGTACGTGCATCAGTTCGTTTGTCTGTCACTCTGTCATAATAAATCCGTTTTATTGTGTCTGCAGGGACACGAGATGAAAGAAAAAATATTCTGTTTGAGGGGCGAGCACTGGCTAAACTCACCCCGCTGGAACAAACGTTAGGGTCATTTGATCAGTGATTTTTCATTTGATCTGCGAGTGGGGGTGGGGAGTGGGGAGGAAGGCGGGATAGGAGGGCGAGTGGGCAACATATATGTGTTCAGCCAAATTTGAAGCAACGATACATTGACCATCGGATTTTTTTTCCGGATGCTCATATTACTACGTATGCTAGTAAGAGATAGGTGATTATTTCGCCAACCACGCGGGGTAGAACTTGAACTGTATACCTCCCGCCATCCGTAAGAGTCGACACTTTCTGACTCGACAAGTGACGCTTCCAATAGGATTCATTCCAGTGGGATTTGAACCCGCAGTGGTGACATGTGAGACGTTATAGACGCTGCGCCATGTATACTACTAGTAAACAAATGCATGTATTCCCGCTGTGAAGCAGTGTACGAGATGTTGTGAATGATTAGTTGGTTGATTGTATGGTGTTTTAAGTCATTTTCAACACATGTAAGGTTATGTATGAAGGTCGATATTTTGTGGTGGAGGTAGACCACCCACTTTTCCTGGGTAGAACCAGTACTGTACACCAACCGCCATCCGTAAGAATTGACACTTCCTCACTTGCTCCCAGTAGGATTCGAACCCGCAGCGGTGAGAGGCGAAGGTTTACAATGCAACTTCGTTAAGCATTCGGCCACGAAGACAAAAAAAACTAATGGGACGCCATGAAATTAAAAAAAAATCAGGGTTGCTATGTGTCCCTTTAACGGTATTGTGTTTTCGAGGAAATAACTTTTAAAAAGAACGGAACTAAACCAGAACGTGTGATAATTAACCTCATTAGTGGCAAGCCAGTAAAAACCGGAGTTCGGCAATGTCCTATTTACATGCGCAGTACAACCAAATCAGGTCCATAAAACCTGTATAATAACAGGAGCAACACGAGTGTGACATAAAACGTAATTATCATATCAAATGGTTGATTTACATAGCAACTGGACACATTTATTTAAAAAAAAACATTTGTTAAAAAGTTAAGAATGGATATTATTTAATCTCGGTGATATAATTATAATGACAGACATGCAAACAGACAATATCTGAACAGTCACATGAATATCACGGCCTGATGAATATTTAAAGGGACACACGGCAATCTTAATATTTCAACAAAAAAAAACTGCTCCCCGTTAGTTATTCTACAGGACTTGCATTTGTTCAATTATTCATATTAATTATAATAATAGTATAAATCCTTTTTTTTCATATTTACTAACTGTTGATTATATTGCACCAATAGATATAAACCTATAGTAAAATAAGACGAAAAAATGAAAAGTAAAAATAGTATGTAATTATATGGTAGCTGGTTTTGAGTCAAAATGAAACTGGAATTGCTGTCATTTTAAACAAGAGCTGTCGGAGAACAGCGCAGCTCGACTATTCGATTTTTCAGAGAATAATAAATTATATAGCTAGTATATACCATCAGAAAACAAGGCTACAACAATGTGGGGTGGGGTTGGGGGCACAACATAACTATGTGTAAGAAATGGCCAAAACTACACAGAAATATGTAAAAAATGAAATATAAAAAAATAATAATAATAATTGAGTTTCGAGTTGGGTGCGGGGTGGGGGTGGGGGAGAGGCGGGGGTGGGAGGTGGGGTGGAGTGGGGTGGTGAGGGCAACATATATGTGTAAGAAGCTATGTAAGAGGATGTGTGGGAGGGGGGGGTGGGGGGGGCAAGATAGCTATGTGTAAGAATTGACAAAAAGATCACATACATATGTAAAAAAAAAATAATCGAGTTTCGAGTGTGGTGGGGGGTGGGGGATGGTAGGGTAGAATGTGGGAGGGTGGAGGGGGCAACATATTTGTGTAAGAAATTTCCAAAATAACACAGATATATGTAAAAAAACAACAAACATTAAATAAAAATATTCCAGTTTCGAGCATGGGTGGGGGGAGGGGAAGTGGGGGGGTGGGGGTGGGGGAGGTGATGGGGCAACATGTGTAAGAATTGACAAAAGCAACACAGAAATATGTAAAAAAATAAAAATAGAGTTTCAAGTGGGGTGGGGAGCGGGGGTGACAGGCGGAAGTGGGTTGAAGGGGGGTGGGGGGGACAACATATATGTGTAAGAATTAACTAAAACAACACAGAAATATGTAAAACAAAAAATTAGTTTCTTGTGGAGTTGGTGGGGGGGAGGGGGTTGAGAGGCGGGGGGGAGGGGGGGTGGAGCTTTCAACATATATGTGTAAGAATTGACTAAAACAACACAGAAATATGTAAAAAAAAAAAAAAAAAAAAAAAAAAAATTAGTTTCATGTGGTGTGGGGGGGGGGGGGAGTTGAGAGGCAAGGGTGGGGGTGGAGCGGGCAACATATGTGTAAGAATTGACTAAAACAAGACAGAAATATGTAAAAAAAAAAAAAAAAAAAAAATAGTTTCATGGGGAGGGGTGGTGAGGGGGGAGGAGGGGGGGGGTGGGGAGGTGTTGAGAAAACAGGGTGGTGGGGTGGAGCGGGCAACATATATGTGGAATAATTGACTAAAACACAAAAATCAGAAAATATGTAATAAAAAAAAAAAGTTGTGGGAGGGGGGTGGGGGTGGGGGCTATGGGGTGGGGGGGGGGTGGAGGGAGCCCATGCCCCAATACCGGTTAAGTATGAATAAGATGCATAATGCTATAATAAATCCAAACCAAAATTATAGATATATACATGCTTACATGCAAACCTAAATCTGCCATTATTGCACATTTTATGGCCATCACAATTTGGGTTGCAGAAGACAAAATTATTTATCCAATCCTTTACAACATACTATAAGGAAACCAATTCCAAAATTAAGTTCGCTATGACAAGAAATGTAAGAGATATAGACCTGTAAACACAGCTTACACGCAAAATTTGATGTGAAACACACACATTTTAAGAATCTGGGTTCCATGTGAGCCCAGGGGTTACAGGAACCAAAATTACTTAAGCAGCCCTTAAGATAATACTATAAGGAAGCTAATGGCCGAATTTGGTTGTGCTAGGGTAAGAATTGTAAGAGATATAGACTTGTAAACACAGCTTACACGCAAAATTTGATGTGAAATGGGACACATTTTATGGGTTATCATCATTTGGGTTCCATGGGAGCCCATGGGTTACAGGAACCAAAATTGCTTATGCAGCCCTCAAGATAATGCTATAAGGAAGCCCATGGCCAAATTTGGTTGTGCTAGGATAAGAAATGTAAATGATATAGACTTGTAAACACAGTTTACACGCAAACCTTGATGTGGGACGCCGACGCCGACGCCAACGCCGACGCCGTGGTGATTACATAAGCTCTCTTATTCTTCGAATAGTCGAGCTAAAAAGAAATTGGTGGTCGAGAGGCAACTCGGGGAGGGAGCTGATATCTGGCAATTTTTATTGTGGCCTCATTTCATTTTTTTTATTGATATTTCATCTGTGTATCTAAATTTAAAATCTGAATCTGAAAAAATCGAGTTTAGAGTTGGGGGGAGGTTGTGGGGAGGAGGGGGGCAACATATATGAGTAAGAAGCTATGTGTAAGAATTGACAAAATTAACACAGAAATATGTTGACCAAATCAACACAGAAATATTTAAAAAAAAAAAATATATATATATATATATTGAGTTTTGAGTGTGTGGGGAGTGGGGAGGGGGAGAGGCGGTTAGGGAGGATATTTGTAAGAAGCTATGTGTAAGAATTGACAAAAACACAGAAATATGTAAAAAAATAAATTGTTTCGAGTGGGGTGGGGAGGGGGAGAAAGGCGGGGTAGGAGGGCGAGGGGGCAACATATTTGTGTAAAAAGCTATGTGTAAGAATGGACTAAAACAAAGAACTATGTAAACAAATATAAATAAATATATATATATTAGTTTCGGGGTGGGTTTGGGAGGGGAAAGAGGCGGGGGTGGGGGAAGTGGGGCAACATATATATGCAAGAAGCTATGTGTAAGAATTGACAAAAACAAAACAGAAATATGTAATATGCAATTGAGTTTCGAGTGGGGTGGAGGTAGTGTGGGGGCGGCGGGTGGGGAGCGAATTGCAGGGCAACAAATATGTGTAAGAAGCTATGTGTAAGAATAGACTAAAACAGAGAAATATGTAATATGAGTTTCGAGTGGGGGAAGTGGGTAGGGGAAAGAGACTGGTAGCGGGGAGGGGGCAACATATATAAGAAGCTATGTGTAAGAATCGACAAAAACATAGAAATATGTAAAAAAAAAAATCGTTTCGAGTTGGGGTGGAGAGGGAGTGGGGGGAGGGGGTGAGAAAGGCGGGGTAGGAGGGCGAGGGGGCAACATATGTGCAAAATGCTTTGTGTAAGAATTGACTAAAACAACACAGAACTATGTAAAACATATATATATTAGTTTCGGGGTGGGTGGGGGAGGGGAAAGAGGCGGGATCGGGGGAGTGGGGCAACATATATATGTAAGAAGCTATGTGTAAGAATTGACAAAAACACAGAAATATGTAATATGCAATTGAGTTTCGAGTGGGGTGGGGGTAGTGGGGGGGGGGGGGGGGCGGCGGGGATGGGGGAGCGAGGGAGCAACAAATATGAGTAAGAATTGACTAAAACAACACAGAAATATGTAAAAAAAAAATGAGTTTCGAGTGAGGTGGGTGGGTGAAGGGAAGTAGGAGAGGCGGTTTTGATGGGGATGGGGCAACATATATGTGTAAGAAGCTATGTGTAGGAATTGACTAAAACACAGACATGTAAAAAAAAAAAAGGTTTCGAGTGGGTTGAGTGGGGTGAGTGGGGTGAGGGGGAGAGAGGCGGATGGCGGGGGTGGGGGTGAAGGGGGCAGCATATATGTAGAAGAAGCTATGTGTAAGAATTTAAAAAAAAGTGGAGGGAATGGGGGCGGGGGCTGGAGGAGCCCATACCCCAATATGGATGAAGTATGAATAAGATGCATAATGCTATAACAAATCCCAAACCCAAAGTATAGATATATACATGCTTACATGCAAACCTGGATCTGCCTTTATTGCACATTTTATGGGCCATCACAATTTGGGTTCCATGGGAGCCAAACCAATTCCCAAATTTAGTTCAGCTAGGACAAGAAAAGTAAGATATGTAGACTTGTAAACACAGCTTAGACCGCAAAGTGGAGCGCTGTGGTCTAGTGGTATTGTTTTGTATCCAAAAAATTATCGCCCCAAAATTAAGGCATAGCCAAACATCATGCGGTTTGGGAATTTTTTCTACTTAATCACTGAACCTTACCCTGCCCAAAAAGGTTACACTATTTCTTTTTCTGTTGTATTAGATATATTTTTAATTTTTAGTTAAATATCCCCCAATGTATTACACAAATCAGCGATTTTATTCAATTTTTTAACATTTTTACCCTAAATCTCAATATTTAAGTATCGGATTTATAGATTATATGATGGGACACGTAGAGATGCTTTCCGAGAAAGATTCCACCAATTCAAATTGGTTCTAATATATTCCATTCTTTTTCTAAAAAATAATTCCAGATTTCAGCGATTTTCGTCTAAAAACGCAGTGTTTCCCCCAAAACGCACTAAAGCCCCAACGCTCAGATTTCCATTTTGAAACTTACTGTATGTTCTTTCAGAAAATTATACCCTACAAAATTCAGGGGGTGGGGGGGGGGGGGTTCTCCTACAAGCTCACAGCATATGATGAGGGGAATATGAATGCCTTCACCTCGCGCGAGAATATCACGGGAATTTAATTAAAATGCAAAATGACAATATGGAGGATATAGGAAATAAAACTTAATTCAAAACATAAATGTGTTATTGTGTCAATACAATTGATAAAGATGCAGGTATAACAAACATTAATTGATCGATCTGTTAAGCTAAATTATCGAAAAAAAGTCGACCCGACGCAGCAAACATCGTTGAAAGTGCATGACTGTGTTTTTAGTAATCCCCCGGTTTTCACTATAGGAGTTCCTCTGACCCTTATTTGTCACACAAAATAAAGAAGAAAAAAGGCTTTTAGGGTAAGAGAAGGTTCGGATTACCTCAATTGTCATGATATGAAGACTATGAAGACTAAATGCAAATATTATTTGAACAGTTGGTGTGTGTTTTTATGCGCCCGAAGGGATGGACGGATCTTGGTAAGTTTCGCGGTCCATTTACGACTTTGATGAATTGATATCACCGTGCAAAACGCGACTTATTACAGACATACACTACTCAACTTTTATATAATCGGACACCCGTTTTTTTTGAAAATAACACAAATACTAAAAACTGGAAATCACCGAAACACATACCAATATTTTATTAAGTTTATCAACAAGTTTTATAAATCGCTAGCGATATTTGTTTAACGACGCCAGTTAAAATTCAAATTGAAAATATAAATTATTAAAAATTATATAATTCTTTGAAAGGTGACCGATTATAAAAAATAAGTTGAATAGTGTACTTTCAGAGATATCCAAGATCCCGGACCAGTATACTTGTATATTGACATTATATAGTATGAATGGCAGTGCATGCAGACGGTGGGGAGCATGGGTTGGCGATCCTTGTATGTGTAAGGGTGGGTGGGGGCCAAAAACAAATGTATAAATGGGGAGGTGGAGGGTGGTGGTTGAGGCGGGGGGTGGAGGGGGGGGGGGGGTAAAAAAATAATTTAAGTAAGTAGGGGTTAGGAAAAATCACATCCCACATAAAATCGTGTTTTTCATCTTCCAGTTAAAGACATTTGATTGGAAATAGTTGTTATAGTGAGAATGTAAGTATGTTTATCTGAATATGGTCCCATATTGGATTTACACTTTCAAATATTCCGAAAGGTAGGGGTTCGGATGTTAGGGGTTCGGCGCGGTATTACCTTTGAGAATGATAAAATATGAGGAGGGGGGGGGGGAGATTGTGTGTGGTGGGGGTGGGTGGGGGTGTGGGGGGGGGAGATTGTGTGTGGTGGGTGGGTGGGTGTGTGGGGGGGGGGGAGATTATACACATTTTTAATATTTTTAAGCAAAAGTAGATTAAAGTTCATTTTCCAACGTTGGTTACACTGAATGATAATACTCGATTTGGACAACTGGGAATATAGAGACAAATGAACTTATAATTTAATGAAACAGGATTACCATTCTATATACCAACGATATCTTCATTTGAAAATTTGAATCTTTAATAAATCGCTAAGCGCACTAAACACTTTGTCCTTTATTGTTTTTCAGGATCAAGAATATTTGTAATATTTAAACGGAATAGATAGTTGCTGAAGCTTGGAATTTATCAGTTCGTCAAACCGACCACAATCGAAAAGAAAGTTTTCAGTATTTAAATGGGACAGAGCAAGAGGGACAATCTTTATCTAAATCTTGTATAATATGGCTCCCCATGCTCGCCGGTAATATATTATATCCCATTTGCAGTCTGGTGATAACTTTATTTATTAATTTACTGGTTGAAAAGGTTCATGATTTTTAAAATTATTGCTAAGTCTTGTAAGAGTATTGAATTTGTTTGTTTGATCAGTTAAATAGTGATTTAGTTTCAGGTTGATTGTTTTCTGTATGATGGAGAAGATTTCTGAAGGGGCTAAGGGGACAGGCTGATCAATTAATATATTATTTAGTCCTGCCTTACAGGCAAGGTCTGCTTTTTTGTCTCGCCTTTTCGAAGAAAAAAAGAGACAGATGTTGCTTTTCGGCGGCGGCGAAGGCATCAACGTTCAAGTTTTGCGTTTAGGTCATTTTTTCACAGACTGTATGCGCTAGACGTTTCAAACGTTGCTTATAGTTATATCTTGGGTGGTACATCGCAACGTGATAAAGAAATGTCGAAGAAACCGTGACCCTCCAAGCAAAGGGCAGATAACCTTATACTTTTTACCTTCAACTTTGGCGTTTAGGTCACTTTTTCACAAACTGTATGCACTAAGACCTTATTAAACGTTGCTTATAGTTGTATCTTGAGTGGTACATTGCAACGTGACAAAGCAAATGTGGATGTGACCTTGACCCTCCAAGCAAGGGGCAGATAACTTAATACTTTTTTGCCTTCAACATTTGCGTTTACGTCACTTTCTCGCAAACTGTATGCACTACAAACCTTTCAAACTTTGTTTCTAGTTAGTTGTATCTTGGGTGGTACATCGCAACGTGACAAAGCAAATGTGGATGTGACCTTGAACCTCCAAGCAAAGGGCAGATAACCTTATAATGTTTACCTTCAACTTTTGCGTTTAGGTCCCCTTTTTCAAAAACTGTATGCACTAAGACCTTTCAAACTTTGCTTATAGTTGTATCTTGAGTGGTACATTGCAACGTGACAAAGCACATGTAGATGTGACCTTGACCCCACCAAGCAAGGGGCAGATAACTTAATATTTCTTACCTTCAACATTTGCGGTTAAGTCACTTTCTCACAAACTTAATGCATTAACTTTTCAAACTTCGCTTACATGTAGTTGTTTCTAGGGTAGTAAATCACAACGTGTCAAAAAGCAAATGTGGATGTAACCTTCATCATCCAAGGCAAAGGGGCATATAACTTTAATTGTTACATTAACATCACTTTCTCATGAACTATAATTATGCACTAGATGCTTTTAAACCTAGTTTATAGGTTAAATCTTTGGATGACAAAACAATCTATTTTGATATAGTTGTGTATTGTGTAGTGCATCTCATCTCTGACCTTGACCTACTTTTCGGAGCTGATGATCTTCTTTTTTTTTTTTTTTTTTTTTTTTTATTTTTTTTTTTATATAGAATGGCATACAAATGCCACGTAATGTCATCGCAGCAAACGGTAAACTCCATTGTTTTAGTTAAAACGTTTAAAAACTTTCATTTAAGCATCATTTATCTTTTATTTCTAAGTCCCACCCCCGTTAGGCGAGACATGTGAATTCGGCGATTTGTTGTCATTTCCAAGTATTTGGACATGGGCCCGAAACCACTCAAATGTAATGAGAGATTCGAATCGTTTATCTGAACTAAAATATCTGAAATAAGGTCCGGCCTTCATTTGCTTGTTCCATCCCTTATTGCCGTTAAACTAGATAGTGAGTCCGAAAATATAACTGAGTTACGGGGGTTTGTTTTTATAAATCATTTGAGGGAATTTTTTATTGCAATCAACTCGGCGGTAAATATAGATAACAATATGTAATTCTTTTTATTTTTGTAATATTTAAAATTGGAATGACAAAAGCAGATGCTACGCGTCCTTACCTTTATACTGATTTTAAAGGTTGTATTAACACATATAAAATCGACTGACTGTAGAGGGTCAATCACTTAACATGCAGTGCGCTGTAAAACCAAAGGGTTATATCCTTTTCTGACGAACCTTCCTGATTAAATGTGTAAAGCGGTCAGGAAACCCGTCAGACCCCTTTAACTTTCGAAGTTTATAGACCACATCTCCATAAAATGAGGGTTGTGATATGCCTAGTCGCAGAAGTGTCTTAAGGTTGGTGTTGTACTTTTCCAGCAGGCCCTCGTTACGGCGGTAGAATTTAGAGAAAGATCTACGTAGTTTGTGATAACGAAACCCTGCTGAAGAAGTTTACTTGTAATAACTTGGATTTCGTACGCTCTAGCAAATCGAATGAGCTGGGAGATATACACCCGTATGAGATAGCACGAGGTGCATCTCCATCCAGGTGTGGATAGTTAACGATTTTAAAATTGAAATCATCTCTGTTATCATAGATTTTAGTATGAATACAATCATTTGAAATCGAGAGATGAAGATCGAGAAATCCGAACTGTTGGCTTTATTCAACGTGAGCTCTGATGGATAAATGTTAGTAACCATCTGTTCTTCTCTGTGTAAATGGAACAAGTATTACGCCCAAGTTTCGAGTAAGGATAATCTTCCAAATCTACAAATGAATTTCAAGATAATTTCGAAACGGATTTTAACAATAGAATTAACAACGAAAATCATGACGATGCAGAACCCCACTCTTATTCATCCTGTTAATATCCGCCTTGGGACCTGACAAAATCTTCTATCGGTTATTTAAATATATGCCTGAATCCACCCTCAATATTTGGCTTCTTCTTTATAATACAATTTGGACATCTAAAACTTTTCCTTTTTCCTGGAGACTGGCCTGTGTTATTCCAATCATGAAACACAAGTTTAACTTCTCACCCTAGTAAATTAATTGAATATATGGTCAAAAATCGATTAGAAAGCTTCCTAGAATCCAAACATTTATAAATAAATTTCAATCTGACTTTAGGAAGGGCCGAAGTACACATGATCAGTTGGCCAGATTACAACATGATATCATATTTGCCAAAAATATTTGCCATTCTGTAATAGCTATATTTCTAGATTTACAAGCAGCATTTGACCTTGCTTGGAATATTGGTATTCTTTCCAAATTATTTGACCTTGGAATTAGAAGAATCTGTTTCTCATACATTAAGGCATTTTTCCAGGATAGGAAGATACACGTTAAGGTGAACGACTCACAATTAAACGACTTGCCAGATATTGTCAAGGACACTGGCATGGTCGTTAGTCAATTTGCCGACGATAGTAGCACGTGGGTATCAGGCAAACATTTAGATAAATATATATACAGTTTT
>JAWPHD010003916.1:0-201977 GCA_037043455.1 Cyrtodaria siliqua | reverse complement strand
GTTGTTTACAAACTATATCTCTTACAATTCTTACCCTAGCACAACCAAATTTGGCCATTAGTTTCCTTTTGCATTATCGCAAGGGCTGCTAAAGTAATTTTGGTTTCCTGTAACCCCCCTGGGCTCCCATATTCTGATAGCCCTTAAAATATGTCTGGTTCACATCAAATTTTGCGTGTAAGCTGTGTTTACAGGTCTATATCTCTTACATTTTTTGTCCTAGCTGAACTAAATTTTGGAATTGGTTTCCTTATAGTATGTTGTAAAGGGTTGGATAAGTAATTTTGTCTTCTGCAAATTCTCGGCTCTCATGGAACCCAAATTGTGATGGCCCATAAAATGTGCAATAAATGCAGATCTAGGTTTGCATGTAATCATGTATATATCTATAATTTTGGTTGGTATTTGTTATAGCATTATGCATCTTATTATTTCACCCATATTGGGTCATGGGCTCCCTCCCCCCCCCCTACCCCCGCCCCCACTCCCCTCCACACCTTTTTTTTTTTTTTTCATTTTTTTTTTTTCATTTTCTGTGTTGTTTTAGTCAATTCTTACACATATATGATGCCACCCTCCCCGCCCCACCACTCCACCCCCCACGCCTCTCACCCCATCACCCCTCACCCCACCCCCACCCTGCCCCATACTTGAAACTTTTCTTTATTTTTTACATATTTCTTGAGCTTTTTTTTACACATATATGTTGCAACCCTCCCCCCCCCCACCACTTCAATTATTTTTTTTAAAAATATTTCTGTGTTGTTTTAGTCAATTCTTACCCCCCCTCATCGCCCCCCTCCCCGCCCCCCCCCCCCCCCCCCCCCCCCCCCCCCCCCCCCCCCCCCCCCCCCCCCTCCCGCCTCTCATCCCATCCCCCCCCCCCCCCGTCCCTGATTGAAACTATTTTTTTTTACATATTTCTTATTGTTTTAGTCAATTCTTACACACATATGTAGCCCCCTCCCCCCACAACCCCCCCACCCCAACCCACTCCCACATCTCCCCACGCTCTCCCCCACACCCCACCTCCACTTGAAACTTTTTTTTTACATATTTCTGTGTTGCTTTTGTCAATTCTTACACATATATGTTGCGTCTGACATAAATCTACACGGACTTACAGTCAGACAGTGTTAATGTGTCGGAACGTTTGCTATAACTATACAGTGTCTCACAGTCAGACAGTTTTAATGTGTCGTTACATCTGGCGTGTATAAACACGGTCTCAGATACAGTTTTAATGTGTCGAATATTCTGACAATTCTACACACTCTCACAGTAAGACAGCGATAATGTGCCGATTTTCTGACATAAATCTACACTGTCTCATAGTCAGACAGTGTCTGCGACAAGGAAATTCTGACATAAATCATCTACACGGTCTCACAGTAAGATAGCGATAATGTCGCCGATTTTCTGACATAAATCTACACTGTCTCATAGTCAGACAGTGTCTACGACAAGGAAATTCTGACATAAATCATCTACACGGTCTCACAGTCAGACAGTGTCTACGACAAGGAAGTTCTGACATAAATCATCTACACGGTCTCACAGTCAGACAGTGTCTACGACAAGGAAATTCTGACATAAATCAGCTACACGGTCTCACAGTCAGACAGTGTCTACGACAAGGAAGTTATGACATAAATCATCTACACGGTCTCACAGTCAGACAGTGTCTACGACAAGGAATTCTGACATAAATCATCTACACGGTCTCACAGTCAGACAGTGTCGAGGCAGGACAGTGTCTACGACAAGGAAATTCTGACATAAATCATCTACACGGTCTCACAGTCAGACAGTGTCTACGACAAGGAAGTTCTGACATAAATCATCTACACGGTCTCACAGTCAGACAGTGTTAATGTGTTGGATAGTTGAACACATTCTACACCGACTCACAGTCGGACAATTGTAATGTGTTGAAACTTATGACTTCTATATACACGGTCTCACTGTCAGCCAGTGTTAAAGTGTCGGAATGTAGTATGTTAGCACCTAAACGTTTGTATTATTATTTGTGTTGTATCATCTGTTGGTATCAGATGGATTTTTAATTAACGTTTACAACCAAAATAGAGCATTCAGTGATAAGGAACACGTTTAAATACATTCTGAAGCATAAACATTTGATATATGCCGTGTGCTGCTACCCAAATTTTGACATATTGGTACCACTCAAGCCGGCAAATTCTAATATGCATTTTCGGAAAGGTCAATGTCTTACGCTTCTTTTAGCTAGGATAGTATTTTAGTTCGGTAGGTTAAGTGTGTAAAACTATTGTTTCATAAAGGGAGGTAATGTTTAAGAAAATGTTCTAAATTGATATAAAAATGGATGTGTGGCATGGATTAACTCCACGATTTTTTTGTGTGTGTATTTGATTGCATTCAAAATGGTTACGTAAGTCATGTAAACATATAACAGTTCAATAGTTCAACCCTTAAAAACGTATAAAAAACATATAGAAGCAAACATTTAACCATTTTAATCATTAAACGCACATTCTATCGAAAGAAGATAAAGATAACCAAACAAATTAGAATGTATTATTCTTTTTAAGCAAATTACATGCTAATATAGTTTTTTACATTCTATATATACGAAACAATACTGCCGTGAGTCCCTATAATGGCATAGATGTATCTCTCTGAGACTGACACCAAGAGTGCCGTGAGTTCCTATAATGACATAGATGTATCTCTCTGAGACTGACACAAGAGTGCCGTTGAGTTCCTATAATGACATAGATGTATCTCTCTGAGACTGACACCAAGAGTGCCGGAGTCCCTATATCAAGCTGAAATAAGTGTTGCTGTTTTTATCAAAAGCATTAACTACTCAACAGTGTTCACTGTGAAACTTGGCCTAGGTCTTATTGATATAATCCTTGGCGGGCTGAAGTTAGCATGATATTCGAGATTCGTTATTCAACAAAAAAAATCTGAATATCGAAAAACAAAACTCGAGATTCGTTATTCAACAAAAAAAATATGAATATCGAAAAACAAAAAACTCGAGATTCGTTATTCAACCAATAAAATCTGAATATCGAAAAACAAAAAAAACTCGAGATTCGTTTTTCAAAAAATAAGTTTTGATTGTCGACAAAACAAAAAACTCGGGATTCGTTATTCAACAAAAAAAATCTGAATATCGAAAAACAAAAAACTCGAGATTCGTTATTCAACCAAAAAAATCTGAATATCGGAAAACAAAAAAACTCGAGATTCGTTATTCAAAACATTAGTAAACTCGAGATTCGTTATTCAATAAAAACAATCTGAATATCGAAAAACAAAAAACTCGAGATTCGTTATTCAAAATATAAGTTTTGAATGTCGAAAAACAAAAAAACTCGAGATTCGTTATTCAACAAAAAAATCTCAATATCGAAAAACAAAAAACTCGAGATTCGTTATTCAAAAATAAGTTTTGAATGTCGAAAAACAAAATAACTCGAGATTCGTTATTCAACAAAAAAAATTTGAATATCGAAAAACAAAAAACTCGAGATTCGTTATTCAAAAAATAATCTTTGAATGTCGAAAAACAAAAAGCTCGAGATTCGTTATTCAACAAAAAAAATCTGAATATCAAAAAACAGATACTCGAGATTCGTTATTCAACAAAAAAAATCTGAATATCGAAAACAAAAAAACTCGAGATTTGTTATTCAAAAAATAAATTTTG
This sequence comes from Cyrtodaria siliqua, assembly GCA_037043455.1. Lineage (NCBI taxonomy): Eukaryota > Metazoa > Mollusca > Bivalvia > Adapedonta > Hiatellidae > Cyrtodaria > Cyrtodaria siliqua. The sequence continues at coordinate 198,274 of JAWPHD010003916.1, read as the reverse complement.
AATGTCGAAAAACAAAAAAAAATCGAGATTCGTTATTCAACAAAAAATCTGAATATCGAAAAACAAAAAACTGACATTCGTTATTCAACAAAAAAAATCTGAATATCGAAAAACAAAAAACTAGAGATTCGTTATTCAAAAAATAAGTTTTTAATATCAAAAAACGAAAAGATCGAGATTCGTTATTCAACAAATAGGTTTTTAATATCGAAAAACATAAAAACTCGAGATTCGTTATTCAACAAATAAGTTATGAATGTCTAAAAAAAAAAAAAAATCGAGATTGTTTATTCAAAACATAGGTTTTGAATATCGAAAAGTCGATATTCGTTATTCATTAGGCATCATTCCGTATGTGAGATTTGGTCAAACGTTTTCTGAGAAGTTACTTAAACTACAAGTCTACGATGGACAAAAAGCGGACGAAGAGTGACCCCAATAGTTTACTTCAACTCTGAGCCGAAGTCTCTGGGCCATCGGCTCAAGTGAACTAAAATTATTCAAGACCTCGACCTGAGGATGTCTATGCCACCAATGAATACATATGAGCCATTATCAAACAAACTAAAGTGAGGTAATCAGAAAAAAAAGTTTACTCAGGTTAAATCACCTCTCAAGGTTATGTTTTAGCAAAAACAAAACACACGGAAAATATGACTTTCACTTTGGTAATACTGGTGTTAAGTAATGTCTGCTAATGACAACAAAACATATGACCAAAGAATCAAAGAAATGAGGCATTCAGTAGAAATCTGAGGTTAAGTTACCTAACCAGTGCTAAGTTTTGTGACAATAACGCAAAAGATGACCTTGACCTTGTTAGTATTGGTGTTAAGTGATGAGCACTACTGCCAACAATGCATATGTAACTATCAAACAAAGAAAGGCGGCACTCAGAAAAAGTTAATTGAAGTTATAAACAAGGTTAAGTTATCTAACCAAGTTTAAGTGTATGATTATAAATCAAAATATGACATGACCTAGACATTGGTAAAGTTAGCGTTAAGTGCTGTCCATCAATACCAACAATACGTATGACCAACTATCAAGCAACGTGAGACATTCAGAAAATTTTAATTGGAGTTAAGTAGCAGCAGTAGAGTCAATAGTCATCGTAATTATGTTTTCTTTGCGCAAGTATGTTGTTTCTACTTCCCACCATCATGTTTAACAGACAACCCATTTCGCAACCATCATATGTTTGCTACTGCTATTGCTACTGCTACTGCTACTGCTACTGCTAACTACTGCCAATAGTAGTAACAGTAGAGTCAATAGTCATCGTAATTATGTTTTCTTTGCGCAAGTATGTTGTTTCTACTTCCCACCATCATGTTTAACAGACAACCCATTTCGCAACCATCATATGTTTGCTACTGCTATTGCTACTGCTACTGCTACTGCTACTGCTAACTACTGCCAATAGTAGTAACAGTAGAGTCAATAGTCATCGTAATTATGTTTTCTTTGCGCAAGTATGTTGTTTCTATTTTCCCATCATCATGTTAAACAGACAACCCCTTTCGCAACCATCTCATGTTGGCTACTGCTACAGCTACTGCTAACTACTGCCAGCAGTACCAGCAGTAGCAGTATCTACTGCAAGCAGTAGCAGTAGGTAGTAGAGCACCATCTCAATAGATTTTCTCATCGCAAGAATATTTTTTTTGCGAAAGTATGTTGTTTCTACTTTCCCACCATCATACCCCTTTCGCAACCAGCATATGTTTACACAACCGTTTCTACTGCTGTATGATTGAAAGTTCGAAAGTATTAAAAAAGACGTCTGGTCGTCGGATAACGAGTGTTGCTGGCGAGCAGATTCTAGATTACTATAGTTTCGCGTGTACCTCTAAAATTAAAAAGAAACAACGTTTTATCGAGTGAATATAAACAGTTACCATGTAAACACAAAATCCGTGAGACCGTATGTCTATGAGGTTGATCTTCCCGCCGGCGACACTCGTTATCTGACAAAAGACCTATTTTGTTTAATAAGTTTCAACTGTAACGGTTGAGAACGAAGTGCGAAAGAGGTTGTCTATAAAACATGATGGTTAAAAATGGAATGTAGAAACAACAATAGATGTTGATGGTAGTGCTTCTACTGCATTTACTGCTGGCAGTATATACTGCTACTGCTGCTGATACTACTAGTAGTAGCTACTGCTACTGCTCCTACCGCTAGCAGTAACTTAAAAGTCACAGCATTAACCGTAGGGAAACAAATATATATACTTCATATTGGCGAAGCGGTTGTGTTATAAAACATGATGGTTAAAATTTGAACGTAGAAAAAAAAAGAATACTTGCGAGATGAGAAAGAATACCTACTGAGATTATACTGCTTCTACCACTGCTACTGTCCTACTGATGCTACTGCCAGCAGTTAATACTGCTACTACTGCTACTGCTAGCAGTAGATACTGCTACTGCTGTTACTGTTACTTCTACTACTAGCAGTATCTGAAATGTTACAGCAGTAACGGTAGAAAACAAAACATATAAACCATGATATTATTTGGCGAAGCAGTGTAAATATATGATGGATGCGGAAGCTTTTTTCTGTAAAACGTGATGGTTAAAAATAAAAGTAGAAAGTACTGTTGCTACTGCTGCTATTGCTCTACCGCTGCTACTGCTAGCTACTGCTATATCTTCGCCGTACGTGCGCCCAGCGCCCTGACACTGTCTTTACGTCTGTGCCTTGGTTAGATACTGCTACTGCTGTTACTGCTGCTACTGCTGAGGGTTGTGTATAAAACTTGAAGATTAAAAAGTGAAACTAACTGCTACTATGACCAACTGCTACAGTTGTTACGCTAACAATAGCTACTGCTACCTCTGCAAATGCTAGCTGTAGCTACTGCTACTGCTGCTAATACTAGTAGTAGCTATTGCCACTGCTGTTATTGCTCCTACTGCTAGCAGTAGCTGAAAAGTTACAGCTATAACGATAGAGAACAAAACATATAAGCCATGATATTACTGGGCGAAGCGGTTGTGTAAATATATGCTTGTTGCGAAAGGGGTATGATGGTGGGAAAGTAGAAACAACATACTTGCGCAAAGAAAATATTCTTGCGATGAGTATATCTATTGAGATGGTGTTCTACTACCTACTGCTACTGCTACTGCTGCTACTGCTGCTACTGCTGGCAGTAGTTAGCAGTAACAGTAGCAACCATAGGATGGTTGCTAAAGGGGTTGTCTGTTAAATATGATGGTGGGAAAGTAGAAACAACATACTTGCGCAAAGAAAACATAATTACGATGACTATTGACTCTACTGCTGCTACTGCTGTAGCTACTGCTACTGCTGCTACTGCTGACAGTAGCTACTGCTACTGCTGCTACTGGTGGCAGTAGCCACTGCTACTGCTGCTACAACAGTAGCAGCAGTAACAGTAGCTACGGTTACTGCTGCTTCTGCTACTGCCAACTTCACGTTCATCTACTGAGATGGTGCTCTACTGCTCGCAGTAACTACTGCTACTGCTGCTACTGCTGGCAGTAGCTACTGCTACTGCTACTGCTACCGCCAAATTCACGTTCATGGTGAAAGTCATATTTTCCGTGTGTTTTGTTTTCGCTAAAACATAACCTTGATAGGTGATTTAACCTGAGTAAACTTTTTGTTCTGATTACCTCACTTTACTTTGATTGATAATGGCTCATATGTATTGTCATTTGTGACAGAGACATCCTCAGGTCGAGGTCTTGAATAATTTTAGTTCACTTGAGCCGATGGCCCAGAGTTGAAGTAAACTATTGGGGTCACTCTTCGTCCGCTTTTCGTCCATCGTAGACTTTTAGTTTAAATAACTTCTCAGAAAACGTTTGACCAAATCTCACATACGGAATGATTCCGGATGTATAACAACTATCGAGTTTTTTGTTTTTCGACATTCAAAACTTATTTGTTGAGTAACGAATCTCGAGTTTTTTGTTTTTCGATATTAAAAACCTATTTGTTGAATAGCGAATCTCGATCTTTTCGTTTTTTGATATTTAAATTGTTTTGGTTGAATAACTAATCTCGATTTTTTTGTTTTTCGATATTTAATTTTTTTTTGTTGAATAACGATTTTTTTTTTCGACATTCAAAATTTATTTGTTGAATAACCATTCTCGAGTTTTTTGTGTTTCGACATTCAAAACTTGTTTTTTGAATAACGAATCTCGATTTTTTGGTGTTTCGATATTCAGATTTTTTTGGTTGAATAACGAATCTCGAGTTTTTTGTTTTTCGATATTCAGATTTTTTTGTTGAATAACGAATCTCGAGTTTTTTGTTTTAACTTGTTACTTGAATAACGAATCTCGAGTTTTTTTTTCGATATTCAGATGTTTTTGGTTGAATAACGAATCTCAATTTTTGTTTTTTTGATATTCAGATTTATTTTGTTGAATAACGAATCTCGAGTTTTTTGTTTTTCGATATTCAGATTTTTTTGTCGAATAACGAATCTCGAGTTTTTTTGTTTTTCGATATTCAGATTTTTAGCTCGACTGATCAGAGATCAGCAGAGCTTATGCCGTGGTGCGGCGTCCGTCGTCCGTCCGTCTGTCCGTAAACTTTTATTTGTAGCGACAACTTCTCTGAAACTACTGGATGGATATTCATGAAACTTTACAGAAATGTTGCCCATAAAGTCTAGTTGATCCTAGCAAAAATTCATGTTGATGTGAAATCCAAGATGGCCGCCAAAGCTAAAAATAGAGTTTTAAAATACAAGTTTGTAGCGACTACTTCTTGAAAACTATAAGTGATATTGATATGGGACTTTTTCTAAAATGATCAGCATGACATGATGTTGATCCTTGTCAAAAATCGTTTTGATTCAATATTAAACATGGCTGCCAGCGGCCATCTTTGTTTACATAGAGTTATGTAGTAAAAACTTGTAGCGACTACTCCTCTGAAACTACTTGGCGGATTGTCATGAAACTTTACAGAAATGTTGCTCTTGAAGTCTAATTGATCCTAGCAACTACAAACGACTTCTGACCCTATGATGACGCCTACCTAAAGCCCATTGGAACGGTGGCGTTTGATGTTTGTCCATGATCTTTCTTGTCGTGCCCTTAAAGGTGTATTCTCTTACTGCTCTGGCTTCTGCCAAGTCATTGAGTACCTTCATTGTGGCTTTCTAGGCTATTGTTTTTTTTGTATTATATTTACACGAGCATATTTGTGTTTTACTTATATTGCCTATTGATGCTGCCTTGTTGGTTAGATATTAGATCATGGCGGGGATTTATTTATTTACACTGTCCTGTTTTAGGGTAAGTGTGAGGTTTGGTGCACCCTAGAACCGGTTTAAACCCCCAGTGGCCTACTTTGCCACTGACCGTTCCAAGGCGGTAGCCCTATTGTCAACCCTTTTGTGTTTGTGATGTCGTTTGCATTTTTTATTACTTTTGCCTTTTCGTTTGTCTGTTTGCGTGTTTGTTTTTGTGTTTTGTGGTTGACTGTCGTCCTTGAATGCTGCTTTCCCTGTCCGATATCTTTATCCTTCTTGCTATGTTTTAATCATAATTTAAAATATCATAACTATTCCAAAAATCAGCGATTTTAATTCATTTTGTGTTGATTTCACCCCAAAATTTCAAGATTATTCATTCCAAATATTTGTTTTCATGAACATGTATATAACATAACTTTAAGGACTTTCAATCTCCTTATATTGTAATGCGAATTATATTTTTAGTGATTTTGGTTCAAATTTGCAACTTTTGGCCCAAAATATCCCAGTTTTTCCAAATCTCTGATCCTTTAGAATTTTACCCATATCTCAGGACATCTTTAGAAGACTGAAAACACTTTAAAAACTTCTATTTTGTTTAACTGGAAGTGTCAATATTTTTTAAAATAATTATTCCAAATATCATCGATTTGTATGCTTTTTTTTGCTGATTTCTCCCCAAAATGGCAAGCTGTATACATTTCGTTCATTTCAAATATTATTTAATTTATACTGTATGAATATAACAGAAAACTTTCAGAAGCTTCAGCTCCCTAATATTGCAATGATAATAATATTTAACAAATTATTCCAGTTTTTAGCGATTTTTGTTCAAATTTGCATGTTTTTGCCCAAAAATAATGTGTTAAGCTACCGTTTCAGAAAACCTATCCGGGCTATTTCTTTTTTACTAAGATATATGTAAAAGGTGGTAACATTTAAAATTTGCCAGCTGAGTTGGTAGCGAAAAGTTGAGTAGTCCATGGTCTAATAGTGTTTAAGTAACATTAATAACGTTATCTATAATATGCAACTATAGATGTATCTACTATGTATGCGCTGTATAATAAAATAAGGTTAGCATGTGAAGGGACGTAAATGGTAAGAAGTTATAAACTGTAAACAAGGTATTGTTGTTCAGATGTAACGACGTTTTGTGTTCCGTAATCAAAATATATTTGCTTCGATTATCGACAGTGCATTTGTTGTGGTTGTACAATCTTTTTGATAATAATTAAAGTCCTGGGTAGTCCATAATTGTATTTTAACTAAATAAGAATAACGTTTTCCAAATGTAATATTGTTTTATTAAAGTACACATCCAGATAACACTTCCAAGTAAATTTAAAGTAAACCTTACAAAGTTCTTGAATAACAGGATTCCATAGTAATGATATGAGACGGTCGACGGACAGTAAGTCCGGGCGTATCTCTTAACAGCGTAACTCTAACTGACCTCCTTCATGACTGGCTGTAGACTGTTCTTCCTACTGATCTTCTGATTTTATACCGGAAATATGAACCCATTGGTTACCGTTATAGAAACAGTTACAAACAACATACATAATAAAATGTCCCTTAACAAAGTTGTTTGTAAGAGTTTATGTCATCTCAGTACTAGTCATGAAATCAGGTGACCACAACCTTTATTATTATGAAAATCTGCTTAAATTATACAATAACATGTTAATTAACTAATACTGACATCTGCACACTGTTAGGCAATTAATAAACCATAAACCTATCAGTGAACTACTAACAACGTAATATCGAAAACGTGTATATTGTAAGCGGATAAAAGAGTATGTAAGGTGTGAAAGATAGTCTGTAAACCTCTGTTACAAAAACTATAAATGTGCCAACACCGTGCCAATCAAAGCTTTCACCCTAGATGTAACATCAGTCACCATTTGGCAAATATGCATTATAAGTAAGTAATTGTAAGTAAGTAATATTTTATTAAAGTGTCACATATCAAATACAGTTACAATTACAAATAATATACAACATTGTCATTCGATATCCTGCCATCATAGGCATATGAGACACTATAAAACTCAATAGTACATGTTCAAACATAATACAAGTTACATATGTACTGCATTAAAAATATTCAGTAATTAAAAGCTATTATTTAGTATTCGTTTACACATAATTAAAATGAAAACTACAATTAAATTCCAAACTCTCATTTTTAAGAAAACAAACATTTGTTTTAAACTTGCTCACCTTAGATAGCAAATTACTTTTATAATATATATATTAACTTTATTCAGCATTTAACATTCAGTACAACGTTTATAACCTACACACAATACATATTCAATACAGTGAGAACATCAAAAACATGGCATACAAAATCTACATTGAAGTTTACAGAGAAGCGTTATAGCTTTTTTTTCTTTCTTTCTTTCCTTCCCTTTTTTTTTTCTTAAATGGAAAAAAGGTTGAAATGTAGTAAAGAAATTGAAACTTGCATTTCATTTCGAAGTTTAAATGCATAATAAACATATTTTGATAAGTTTATAATTGTTCTGTTCGAGTTATTAGACATTAACGCGTCACATTTGTTTATCGTGGGCCATCTGCAAAAGTAAGGTTTAAAATAATTCTGTCTTAAGTGTCTATATATTGGACATACAAGCAAAAAATGGTATTCGTTTTCTACTATATTTTGGGTACAATGTATACATTTCCTATTTTCTCGCGGGATATTTAGATATCTACCATTTGCAATGGCTAAATTGTGAGAGGAGAGTCGAAATCTACCCAGTGCTATTCGGAATTTGTTGTCATCTAATAGGTTCAAATATTTTTCCATATCAAAACTGTGTTTATAGCGGCAGTATGATTCTAACCTGTTAGAGTTATTGATATTTGAATACCAATTTTGATGATATGAGTCAATCAAGCGTTGTTTTATTAATTCAAATGGAATGACAACTTTAATTTGATATGCCCAATTGGAACCGTTATAATTATTATGATTATCAACATCGTTTTTCAACATTATATTATTTTTTTTGGCCAATATATTTCATAAAGATGTAATATTTTTAACCAATATCTGAGCATATTAAGTTTTCTCTTTATAATGAGTGGTACTCGGCCTAATTCACCGTATAAACCTGTGAGATTGGTAGACTTCTTGACCCCTAAAATTCTTCTACAAAATTTCGTATGGATAATTTCAATATCATTAGCCTCGTGCATTCCCCAAACTTCTGAGCTATAGTTTAATACAGAGGCAACTAGTGTGTCGAAAAGTCTACATTTTTCTGATATTGGTAAGTTTATTTGACTTAATATGGAAAATAAATTATGCAATGCGAATGAAGCATGTTGTGTCAACCTCTTTTGCGTTCTTAACCAATTTCCATTTTTGAAGAAAAAAATGCCCAGATACTTGAACGAGGTGACAACTTCTATTATGCTATCATGAAGGTAGAAATTATATTGTGAATGACGACCTCTTTCGAATATCATTATTTTAGTTTTTTCTGTATTTATCTTTAGGCCACAGGTCCTACAATATACTTGAATGTCATTTAGTAACGACTGTAAAGAAGCGGGGGACGAAGCAAATACAACCGCATCATCGGCATATAACAGCATAAATAAGCTCAAATTGTCAGTACAAAATATGTCATCAAGGTCTGAATTTACTTTTTCTGAGATTTCATTAATGAACATCATAAATAGGATGGGCGAACTTGGGTCCCCTTGCTTTAGGCCGACATATGAACTTATGGGTTCTGATAATGTTGATGTATATCTAATGCGCGATTTGACAACGGTATACATTGATTTAAGTGCTCTAACAATGTTTGAGCTTACATTTTCTAAAATCAATTTATGCCATAACAATGATCTTTCTATTTTATCAAAGGCCCGTTCAAAATCTAGAAATGCACAATACAGTTTCTTTCCAGAGTGTAACACTTTTGAAATAATAGAATGAAATATAAAAATACAGTCTACCGTTGATTTTCCTTTTTGGAAACCAAATTGATTTTGTGCTATCTTATCGTATTTTTCTGCCCATTTATTTAATCTATTTAATAAAAGTTGAGAATATATTTTGCCTAATACATTAATTAACGTAATACCCCTGTAGTTTTTTGCCTCATTTGCGTTTCCGCTTTTAAATAATGGTCCAATAATTCCATCACCCCAAGAAACAGGGTAATCACCGTTATTAAACATTTTATTGAATAATTTTAATAAAAATGGCGATATTATATCATACGTTGATTTGAATATTTCAGAAATTAAATGATCAATTCCTGAACTTTTCTGATTTTTCTGTGAAAAAACGGAAGCTCGTAATTCTGCTTCAGATATGTCTAAGTCTAATTCAGCATGAAGCACTTTCGTTGTGTCGGCTTCAAATTCTGGCTCGTTTGCGTTTCCATATATCGATTTAAAATGATTGTATAAATCAGTTACATTTAGATTTTCAGCGTTTGGTACATTTTTTTGTATATTTTCTTTATGTTTTTCCAGAATTTTTTGGGTTGTTTTTTGGCTTAATTGCTTATTTGCTTTCCTTCTTTATATTTATATTTGTTACGCGCTTTGTGTTTAACCCGATTGTATTTAGTCCGCGATGATGTAAAAAGTTGCCTATTAGTATCATTTTTGTTTTTTAAAAAAGTATTTCTCGATTTTTTAAATTCCTGTTTCGCTGTATAACAATCTTCATTGAATCATTCTTTACCATGAATATAATTCACGTTTGTCTTTTTAAACGTTTTACCAAATACAGTAAACGTATTATCGTACATATAATTCGTGAACGAATCGACAGCATTGTCAATTGCTGTGTTGTTTATACTATCGGTCAATCGCTGTATTTCCTCGTGGCTTTTCACGAGATTGTTTCTAAATATAGGTACCTTTGAATTGTCCCATACAATTTTACTATAAATAATAGTTTCGTTACTATCGTCCGATAATTTCGGATTAGTCTGCGTACATTTAATTTTTAAGGAAAGATACAAAGGAGCGTGGTCTGAAAACTCGTTAAAATCTAGAATTTGAAAATCGGCAATGCAGTCTTTATCGCTAAAACGAAACAACAAATAATCAACAACGCTCATACCTCTGCTAGAACAGAAAGTATACTCTCCTAACTGACAATCTTTATGCATGCGACCATTTGCTATAATTAGACCGGACATTTTACATAATTCTATTAATCGCCGTCCATTCACGTCTAGCAATAATACAGTGATGCATATTTGCAATGCTAAAGGGCATTATATGTCAATTAATGATTTTAACATTATTTTATTGCCAATATTTTACATACAGGGTGATATTAACATATAGACGATAGAAATAGTATAATGACAAATGGTTCGAATAACAAGTTCAACAAACATTAGATTAAACCCTTCCCAAAGAATCAATTAAAGATATGTTTAAATTACCGAAAATACTTACTTGTAAAGGAAAGGAAACGGTGAACACGAGCATTGCCTATACATGTACATATTACGTCTTCTGAACTAAAAGTATGACCTTGACTTTGGTTTTGGTATTAGTACGTGAGGCACCGTGAGGAACCGTCTTAATGAGAACATAGTTAAAGCTGTTACAAAACATTATCGCATTCCGTTCCAAAGTTACAACATAGACACACATTGCCTATATATGTATATAGTATGGCATTTTGCATGACATTATGACCTAATGTTAGGAGAGGATACAATATCTTGTTGAGATATGTAATTCTGTCAAGTGTAATGAAATTACCAAAATACATTTCAAAATAATATAGTGAACACGAACACTTGCCTTTATTTGGGTGATCCAAAATTGCGTAGACTTTTGCTATGAACTCTTTATTATTAAATCGTTAACAATTAAAATGTACACACTATTAGGTACTGTATCCTTTATGGGAGAGTTGATATCAGTTTATAATTAAAATTATATTAAGGCCTTTTATAAATGATAGTAACTAGCGCGAGAGCGGGGCAGTCCAAATCAAGCTTGTGTTGTTTTTTTCAAATATAAACTCGTATTGCTTACTATTATTACATTGCTACATCTTTCTGTAACTCAGTACATGTGCCTTATTGCACTCAGGTCACGTGGCCGTTTTAATGACATAAGAACAAATGACCTAGTCTGTTTTATAAGAAACCCAATGTATTAAGAGAAAGTGTAGAACCTGGTCAAAATATTTGCTGCCATCAGCAGGGCATTCTGGAAAATCGTATTAAGTCAGTCAGTGAACATTAGGTATACAGGAAGTAAATCACTGGGGTATTCATGCCTGGTGTAGCAGTCAGTGAACATTATGTTATATTTTCGAGTTGTATCTCAAATTAGATATCCACTAAGCGTGGGGTGTAATCAGTAGACACAAATACGTGTTACTAGTTCAACCATTTATTAACAACTGCCTGGACAGTGCCAGTATAAAGATACATGTAAGATCTTGGCATGCGCAGAGCATAGCACAATATACAACATCCCCTTTGTTTTGAAAGAAATGATAATAATAATGTAAGAATGAAATTGCTATAACATTAAGGCAATTAGTAAACTTTACATGTATGAAATTTATAATCAATATTTATTTGAAATTCAGATAGCGTATAAACATTTTATTGATTTAAAGTTTTTATAAGCAATGTCCAAGGCTATTAGAATCATTGTTGGCTGAGAACAGTTCTACGATTCGCTAATGAGATAATGATCTATACTACGCTATTTACACATAGCTTCACTGGTCAGTCAATATTTTCCCACGGTGTTAAGTACCGTTGTTCACCTTGTCCATTCATCTCCGGAGTACAGTTTATTCGGCTTGACCTCACGACCTGATCTCGTTGTACAAGAATTTTGAATGTCTGGTAACGATTCTTGAGAATTTATTGCAACATTTTGGGGTTCCGCAGGGGGACTTATGCTTGGATGTTGTGATTGTATTGGAGGAGGCAATTCAATATGATCAGCTGAATGTCGGTCAGTGATTTTGTTCTCGTTCGTTTTGTTTATGAATCGCCTATTTCTCCTGTAAACTGCTCCATTCGGGGTTTGTACAATGAATGAGTGTTCGTTATGTTGAGAAATAACCTTGGCTGGTTCCCAGTGTTTCTGTTTCTGTTTTTGGACACGTACTGGGTCCCCATTTTTGAGTGGTGTTAATGTGCGTGCAGTTTTGTCATAGTGCTGTTTTGATTTAATTTGCAGTTCTTTCATTTTTTTTCTAGCAGTTTTGGGGTTGACTGTCTGTGGTGAAAGTTGTGTGTTGGTAGATGGGAGAATTGACCTTAATCGCCTACCCATTAACAGTTGTGCGGGTGACCATCCACATTTGAGTGGAGTGTTCCTATACTCTAATAATGGCAAATACGGATCTTTATTGTCATCTTTTGCTTTTTGCAGAATGCGTTTTGCAATTTTGACATATATTTCACTGAGACCATTTGAGCTTGCATGTGTTGGGCTAGAAGTTTCATGTTTGGTTTAATGTTCCAGTCTTTGAGAAATCTCTGAAACTGGTCACTTGTGAAGTAGGCAGCATTGTCGGTTTTCAACTTCTCGCAAATACCGAATCTACTCAGATGTACTTTAAATTTCCTGATGATCGTAATACTTTTCGTGTTGGGTAACAGGTCAATTTCAAAGTACCTGCTGAAGGCGTCTACTAGAATCATGAACTCCTGACCATCCCATGTAAACAGATCACATGATAAGTTTTGCCAAGGTCTTTGGGGCACATCATGGGGGTGTAATGGTTCTTTGACATTAGAGTCTTTGTGCTTGTTGCAAGTCGGGCAGCCTAGCACGTGGTCGGATATTTGTTTATAGTCATTTAGGGCCAGAACATAATGTCTCTTGCACGTCCGGTTGTTTTCTCAATACCAAAATGACCAATGTGAACTGCAACAATCATTTCCTGTCGCATAGAGTTTGGAATGACCATTTTCTGTCCTTTGATTATTATGTCATTTTCACAAGACAACTCGTCTCTGTGATTCCAAAACACTAAGATTGTATTTGGGCAGTCTTTCCTATAGTCAGGCCAACCTTTCAAAATGACAGATTTCAGTGTCTGCATTTGATTGTCATTGAGTGTTGCGTCTCGGATTTGTTGGATTTTATTGTCACTGATAGGTAAAGACTTAAGTACAGTATGTACATGTGTGTCCAGTCCTTCAATCAAGCCTGGGTACGTGTCGGTTACGTAATTCCTGCTAAGAGCATCTCCAAGCGGAATAGTTTGACCTCTGCAATGAACTACTTCAATGTCATAGTTTTGTAACTGGAGAAGCATTCTTTGCAGTCTAGGTGGGGCGCTACACAGGGGCTTTTTCATGATTGACTCAATCGGTTTACAGTCCGATTCAACAACTGTGTGCCGTTCATAAATATATTGTTTGAAGCGTGTGCAACCAAACAAAATGGCTAGCATTTCTTTCTCTATTTGTGCATACCCAATTTCTGTCGACGTCAGTGTCTTAGAGGCATATGCTATTGGTTTGCCGTCTTGTAAACAGCAAATTCCCAAACCTTTCGAGCTGGCGTCCACTTGGAGCCGTACAACCTTCTTTGGGTCATAATAACTTAGCACAGGAGCTTGGGTAATGACCGTTTTGACCTTTTGGAAGGCGTCTGTCTGTTCGCAATCCCAGCGAAACTCAATATTCTTACGTAACAGAGCTCGCATTGAGCCTGTTATTTCGGCAAGTTTTGGCGCGAATTTGGTCAGATACGTTATCATGCCTAGCAACGATTCCAGTTCCGCTCGGTTACTAGGTGTTTTCATGTCGAGAATTGCGCTAATTTTCTCAGGACTCGGTTTCAGTCCGTCAGCACTGATCACGTGACCAAAGTACTTGACCTCCGTCAATCCTATTTGACATTTATCTGGGTTAAACTTTAACCCGGTTTCTTTGGCCTTGTCTAGGACGTTTCGGAGATTTTGGTCATGCTCCGAATGTGTGCGTCCAAACACAATTAAATCGTCCACTATTGAGCTTACGCCCTGTAAGCCCTCGAATATTTCGTCAATCTTTCTCTGAAAGATGTCCTGGGACGAACGAATACCCATGGGTAGTCGCAAGTAGCGATATCGGCCAAATGGAGTATTAAATGTCGTCAAATATGTGGATTCGTCGTCAAGTCGTATTGAAAAGTAGCCTTGGGTCGCGTCAAGTACACTAAAGTACTTTGCACCAGCTAATTTTGACGTAATGTCGTCTATGGAGCGCATGGGATAGTGAGGCCTGCATATGCTGTCATTTAACGCTTTGGGTCTAAACATACCCTCAACTTCCCGTTGGGTTTTTCAACGCAAACTAATGAGTTAACCCAACTCGTCGGCTCCGTAACCTTGCAAATAATGTCCTTGGATTCCATTGAATCCAACTCAGACTTCAATTTGTCTTGCAGCCCAAAAGGAACTTTCCTTACGGGGCATACCACGGGGATTGCATTTTCCTTTAAATGCAAAGTACTTGCTCCTGGGAGCAAACCAATCCCTTTGAATAACTCTTTGTATTCATTGAGCATTGTGGCTTTATCTAGACCAGGGTCAGTCGGATGGGAATCGGTCTTATCAATTGAGTGAGTGAGCTGTATCAGACCTAAATCTAAGGATGATTTGAGGCTCAAGAGAGGGGGTGCAGAACTCTCCACTACATAGAATTTAGTTTCAATTGACCTATCCCTGTATGAACAGTTCAAATGTACTTTTCCAAGCACAGTCAAGCGGTCACCTGTGTATGATGTCAATTTGGCATCGGAGGCAACCAAGGGGTGTTTGATGTTAAGCTTTTTGAAAATGCTGTGTGGAATGCAATTTATTTGCGAACCTGTGTCAATCTTGCAATCAATCTCGGACGAATGTTTTACAGTACCAATTTTAAGTTTATCAAAGACTTGATCAGGCTGAGAAGAAAATGAATTTACCGTGTATACGTAGAATTCATCATTGGTTTCATTTTCACTGTCATTGTCCAAATGGTAATAATCCTCGCTAATCTCGTGCACTGACTTGCAGACTTTGGAAAAATGGTTCATTTTTAAACATTTGTGACACTTTTGTCCCCTTGCTGGGCAGGCTGCATTACTGAAGTGTTTTCTGTTCCCACAGTTCCCACATTTCGTCGGCTCTTTGGTCCCTTGTTGCTGGTCGGTGTCTGTTCTCCTGTCCTGGTGTGACGTAACGCTCCGTCCCCGCCCCCTCGGCCGTTGGTGACTACGATTACGCCGATTGATAGCATCTACAACTTGCTGCGGTGCGTGTCCTATGGCCTGCGCCTGTGACTGTCCCAACTCGTAAGTGTGCGCGACGTCTATACACTTTTCTAGTGTTAAAGTTGACCCTTCCATAATAAGTTTTTCCCGGATTTTTCCTGATTGCACACCGAACACGATGTGATCCCTGATTAATTCGGGTTGGATGTCATTAGGGTAGTCACAGTCTTTGATAAGTGTTTTCAATTCCGTAACAAATTGTTCAAACGGTTCCTCCTCCTTCTGTATTCGCGTTTTGAAAAGATACCGGTTGTAGATAATGTTGCTTTTCGGCTTACAGTATTCCTCAAATTTTTCGTAATAGTTTTTTAGTTCCTTCTTTTCGTCTGCAGAAAGTGTCCAAGTTGAATAAATTTGACGTCCTTTTTCTCCTGTCCATAACATTAAATAATTACAATGTACTTCTTCCGTCTTCGAAGCTAGTGGGCCTTTGAACATGAATTCCGCATGGTCCCGGAATTTCTTGAATGTATTGTTTAAATCCTTGGACTCCCAATTCATTTTGGGTGCGTGATGGTTAAGATCCATAGTTATTAATTTTTCTGTCTAGAACAACTTAATAACAATTTAATCACTATAATTATGTAGTTTAGTTAATTAGTTAAATTCCAACTTTGCAGAACTAAACCACTTCTGTCACCATGTTATATTTTCGAGTTGTATCTCAAATGAGATATCTACTAAGCGTGGGGTGTAATCAGTAGACACAAATACCTGTTACTAGTTCAACCATTTATTAACAACTGCCTGGACAGTGCCAGTATAAAGATACATGTAAGATCTGGGCATGCGCAGAGCATAGCACAATATACAACACATTAGGTATACAGGAAGTAAATCACTGTGGTATTCATGCCTGGTGTAGCAGTCAGTGAACATTAGGTATACAGGAAGTAAATCACTGTGGTATTCATGCCTGGTGTAGTTCATGCCTGG
The DNA here is from genome assembly GCA_037043455.1 of Cyrtodaria siliqua. Classification (NCBI taxonomy): domain Eukaryota; kingdom Metazoa; phylum Mollusca; class Bivalvia; order Adapedonta; family Hiatellidae; genus Cyrtodaria; species Cyrtodaria siliqua. The sequence continues at coordinate 181,808 of JAWPHD010003916.1, read as the reverse complement.
TGTAGTCGAAAAGAGTTCCCAAATATATAACCCCTAACTTTGTTTGTGATAAAAGGCATTTTTGAGTATTCAAGGCCTGTTTTTCTGGCTGAAATGACTTTATTGACTTGTTTGTGATAGCTTAAAACCATTTGCATGGTTGTATGATGATTTTATTTATCAACTTCAACGTTTTGAAAGTGAAAGTAGAACACATTTAAGAGGTGCCGAATGAATGCAATTTGTTCACGGTGTCAACAAAGATCAAAATGTTATTTTCTTATATGCCACATGACCGCTACTATTCTCAGCAGTTTTCTAGAGAGGCAGGTCTCATCACTAAGAACATATAAGTGAATCTTAGTTTGAATTTCATTTTGAAAAAAGGCTAACTAGAAAGCTTGGACAATATTGCATTGGACTCAATGGGATTTGATTTACTTCCGGTACACCATTATCATTAGCAATGGTTTCACATTAAGCCATATGCGGAAGGGTGATATAAATTATATTGGACGGCTTAGGAAGCGGAGAGTCAGTTCTAATAAAGGGAGCGGAGAGTTAGTTCTAAATGGGGAGCGGAGAGTTAGTTCTAATATAAGGAGCGAAGTGTCAATTCTAATATGGGGAGCGGAGAGTTGTTCTAATATAGGGAGAGGAGAGTTGTTCTAATATAGGGAGCGGAGAGTTGTTTTAATATAGGGAGCGGAGAGTCAGTTCTAATATAGGGAGCGGAGAGTTCGTTCTAATATAGGGAGCGGAGAGTCAGTTCTAATATGGGGAGCGGAGAGTTAGTTCTAATATGGGGAGCGAAGTGTCAGTTCTAATATGGGGAGCGGAGAGTCGTTCTAATATAGGGAGCGGAGAGTTGTTCTAATATAGGGAGCGGAGAGTTGTTCTAATATAGGGAGCGGAGAGTTAGTTCTAATATAGGGAGCGGAGAGTCAGTTCTAATATAGGGAGCGAAGTGTCAGTTCTAATATAGGGTGTGGAGAGTTGTTCTAATATAGTGAGCGGAGAGTCAGTTCTAATATAGGGAGCGAAGTGTCAGTTCTAATATAGGGAGTGGAGAGTTAGTTCTAATATGGGGAGCGGAGAGTTAGTTCTAATATGGGGAGCGGGGAGATGTTCTAATATAGGGAGCGGAGAGTTAGTTCTAATATGTGTTGCGGAGAGTCAGTTCTAATATGGGGAGCGGAGAGTTAGTTCTAATATGGGGAGCGGGGAGATGTTCTAATATAGGGATCGGAGAGTTAGTTCTAATATATGTAGCGGAGAGTCAGTTCTAATATGGGAAACGGGGAGTTAGTTCTAATATGGGGAGCGAAGTGTCAGTTCTAATATAGGGAGTGGAGATTTAGTTCTAATATGGGGAGCGAAGAGTCAGTTCTAATATGGGGAGCGTAGAGTTAGTTCTAATATGGGGAGCGAAGTGTCAGTTCTAATATGGGGAGCGGAGAGTTGCTCTAATATAGGGAGCGGAGAGTTGTTCTAATATAGGGAGCGGAGAGTCAGTTCTAATATTTGAAGCGGAGAGTAAGTTCTTATATGAGGAGCGGAGAGTCAGTTCTAATATAGGGAGCGGAGAGTTGTTCTAATATAGGGAGCGGAGAGTCAGTTCTAATATAGGGAGCAGAGAGTTGTTCTAATATAGGGAGCGGAGAGTTAGTTCTAATATAGGGAACGGAGAGTCAGTTCTAATATGGGTAGCGGAGAGTCAGTTCTAATATAGGGAGTGGAGAGTCAGTTCTAATATGGGGAGCGGGGAGTCAGTTTTAATATGTGTAGCGGAGAGTCAGTTCTAATATGGGGAGCGCAGAGTTAGTTCTAATATTGGGAGCGGAGAATTAGTTCTAATTTAGGGAGCGGATAGTTATTTCTAATATAGGGAGCGGAGAGTCAGTTCTATTATAGGGAGCGGAGAGTCGAGAGTTGTTCTATTATAGGGAGCGGAGAGTCAGTTCTAATATGGGGAGCGGAGAGTCAGTTCTAATATAGGGAGTGGAGAGTTAGTTCTAATATTGGGATCGGAGAGTTAGTTCTAATATGGGGAGCGGAGAGTTAGTTCTAATATGGGGAGCGGGGAGATGTTCTAATATAGGGAGCGGAGAGTTAGTTCTAATATGTGTAGCGGAGAGTCAGTTCTAATATAGGGAGCGGAGAGTTAGTTCTAATATGGGGAGCGGGGAGATGTTCTAATTTAGGGAGCGGAGAGTTAGTTCTAATATGTGTAGCGGAGAATAAGTTCTAATTTAGGGAGCGGAGAGTTAGTTCTAATATAGGGAGCGGAGAGTTGTTCTAATATAGGGAGCGGAGATACAGTTCTAATATGGGGACCGGAGAGTGAGTTCTAATATATGTAGCAGAGAGTCAGTTCTAATATGGGGAGCGGAGAGTTAGTTCTAATATGGGGAGCGAAGTGTCAGTTTTAATATAGGGAGCAGATATTTAGTTCCAATATGGGGAGCGGAGAGTCAGTTCTAATATGGGGAGCGAAGTGTCAGTTCTAATATGGGGAGTGGAGAGTTAGTTCTAATATGGGGAGCGGGGAGATATTCTAATATGGGGAGCGGAGAGTCAGTTCTAATATGTGTAGCGGAGAGTTGTTCTAATATAGGGAGCGGAGAGTCAGTTCTAATATGGGGAGCGGAGAGTCAGTTCTAATATGGGGAGCGGAGAGTCAGTGCTAATATGGGGAGCGAAGTTTCAGTTCTTATATAGGGAGCGGAGAGTTGTTCTAATATAGGGAGCGGAGAGTCAGTTCTAATATAGGGAGCGGAGAGTCAGTTCTAATATAGGGAGCGGAGAGTCAGTTCTAATATATGGAGCGGAGAGTCAGTTATAATATGGGGAGCGGAGAGTCAGTTCTAATATGGGGAATGGAGAGTCAGTTCTAATATATGTAGCGTAGAGTCAGTTCTAATATGGGGAGCGGAGAGTTAGTTCTAATATGGGTAGCGGCTAGTCAGTTCTAATATGGGGAGCGGAGAGTCAGTTCTAATATGGGGAGTCGAGAGTTAGTTTTAATATGGGGAGCGGGGTGATGTTCTAATATGGGGAGCGGAGAGTCAATTCTAATAGGGGGAGCGGAGAGTCAGTTCTAATATGGGGAGTCGAGAGTTAGTTCTAATATGGGGAGCGGGGTGATGTTCTAATATGGGGAGCGGAGAGTTAGTTCTAATATAGGAAACAGAGAGATAGTTCCAATATAGGGAGCGAAGTTAGTTCTAATATATATTCAGTAAGGAGTAGTCTAACCTGTGCTTACTTATCTCATACATTAATAAAAATACAAAACTTACTAGATTTCTTAAATTACACATAGTGTAACGTAACGGAAACAAATGCATATAAAATAACATTTGGAACCAAACGTGTACATTGACCTTTGAGGTAAAAAACTGATTTTTGCGCACGACACCCCTTCTTCTAGAGATAATTTGTATAACTGTATCACATTATATCAATCTATTCGTAAGTTACCGCGTGTTATTATTAATGCAACATTTACGTAATAAAAACGTCGTGTGTTTCGTGCAAACGAAGTCGCCACCATTTCATAATTAGAGACAAAAGGCGTTTATTTTCTTATTACAATTCATTACATTAGAGACAAAAATGCGTTTATTTTCTTATTAGAGATAACAAGCGAATATTGTATTATAAAAGACAAAAAGCGTCATCAGAGACAACAATTATCTATGGTCTAATTAGAAGGGAAAGAGAATATGAGCGTATTAGAGACGAAAGCGTCAATGGTCTGATTTGAGTTGAAAGCGTCTAAGGTCTTAATTATTAGAGATGAACGTGACAAAAAGGGTATATTGCTTTCTTAGAGATAAAACGATGTTATTGTCTTATTAGAGATAAAAATCGTATACTGTCTTATTTGAGATTAAAAAAGGTTATTGTTTTATAAGAGATAAAAAGAGGATGTTGTCTTATTAGAGACAAAAAGTGTATATTTTCTTCTTTGAGATAAAAAAGGAGACTACTGTCTTATTAGAGATAGAAAGAGGCTATTGTCTTATTGAGATAAAAAAAGTATATTGTATTATTAGTGATAGAAGGCGTGTATTGACTTATTTAGATACACATTATAATTTGATTATATAAATAGAGACAAAACCCCCCGTTTATCTTATTAGAAACAGCGACCGTCTGTGGTCTTATTATAGACTCAAAAGTCTATAATCTTCAGTTGATATAATCTGATTAGAGACAACACGCATATAAGGTATTATTAAAGAGAATACGCGGATATGGTATTATTAGGGACCACACGTATATATGGCATTATTAGACAACACGTATACCTTATACGGTATTATTAGATACAACACGCAGATATTGTATTATTAGAGACAGCACTCACATATGTTATTATTAGACAGAATATGCGGATATGGTATTATTGGGACAACACGCGGATATGGTATTATTGGGACAACACGCGGATATGGTATTATTGGGACAACACGCGGATATGGTTTATTAGGGACAACATGCATATATGGTATTATTAGAGACAATACGCATGTATTGTATTATTAGAGAGAATAAGCGGTTACGGTATTATCGGGACAACACGCATATATGTTATTATTAGAGACAATGTGCATATATGTTATTATTAGAGAAAATAAGCGGATATGGTATTATTGGGACAACACGCATATATGTTATTATTACAGAGTATACGCGGATATGGTATTATTGGGACAACACGCATGTATGTTATTATTATAGACAACACGCATATATGTTATTATAAGAGAGTATACGCGGATATGGTATTATTGTGACAACACGCGTATATGTTATTATTAGAGACAACACGCATATATGGTATTAGAGAATATACGCGGATATGGTATTATTCGGAAAACAGGCATATATGTTATTATTAGAGACAACACGCAGATATTGAATTATTAGAGACAACACGTATGTATATGCATATGTATCACAAGAGAGAATATTCGACAACGCGTATATATTGTATACATTGTATTATTATGGAGAATACCTTTATGTGGGATTATTAGAGGCAACACGAATATAATGTTTTATTAGTGACTACACGCATACATGGTTTTATTAGAGACAGAATGCGGATATGGTATTATTAGAGACAATACACATATATGGTAATATTAGAGACGAAATTCGAATATGGTATTATTAGAGACAATACACATATATGGTAATATTAGAGATGAAATTCGGATATGGTATTATAAGAGACAATACATATGTATGGTAATATTAGAGAAAAAAGCGGATATGGTATTATTAGAGACAACACGCGGATGTGGTATTATTAGGGACAATGAGCATATATGGTAATATAAGGACAATATGCGGATATGGTATTATTAGGGACAATACCTGGATTGGGTATTATTAGGGACAACACGCATATATGGTACTATTAGGGACAATACCCGAATGTAGTATTATTAGAGACAACACGCATATATGGTATTATTAGTGACAAAACGCGGATATGATATTATTAGAGACAACACGCGTATGGTATTATTAGAGACAACACGCATACATGGTATTATTAGGGATAATACGTGGTTGTGGTATTATTAGAGACAACACGCATATATGGTATCAATAGGGACAATACGCGGATGTTGTATTATTAGAGAAAATACGCGTATATGTAAATATTAGATACAATACGCATATATGTAAATATTAGAAACAAAACGCGGATGTGATCTTGTAACATACAGCAAGCGCATATTTACAAAAAAAAAAACAGCAACAAATAAACGTGTATTATTCTAGATATGTATGCTTCACGTGCAGGTCTACGGTGTATACAGGACATGACATCACAAGGCAACACGGAGCTACGAGTAGATCTGGAGGCGGCAGACGGGTCTACTGCGTACGAAACGTACCAAAACTTTTCTCTATCAGAGGTCAATTACACCTTACATATAGGACAGTCAGAAGGCACTGCAGGTAAGTAACAAATTACAAGTAAAATACGGTTCATTATGGTGTATAGAATCATCTGTAGTACAGTATCATTTTTTGTTTCAGCTCATGCATTTTAGATTATTTTAAAATTTTCCAAAGTTGACGATATATCGTGTAAGCATACATTTGTGCAGCAGTGAAATAATTTAATGCATTCTCCATGCAAAATGTATCACTAAGTGTAATACCTCTCAGAAAAAAAAGATTCTTTACTGACCGAATGAAGTGTATTCTTTAAAAGACAAATTCATACCGTCACAATCAAATGAGATATGAATATTTGCTGTTATAACAACTTTTAGATACAAAAGACAAAATGTAATCGTCAAATAAGTTAACTTGTTAAATGTTGGCACTTCTAGGAATACAATAAAATTATGTAAATATTTTGTAAAAAATACAGTAATAGGACAATCATTTCAGACATTTGCTATCATACAACTGAAAGAGTAAATATAAATCAGAAAATAATTTGGCATTTTCCTTTCATTTTGAATTTAGACATCCCATTAATTGTAACCCACGGACGGAAGATGTGATTTAGAATCCATGATAATAATGATTAACATACGCGTACTTGCATAGTGTAACATTTCTATTAATCTACAAAACCCATTTCATAACATGTTATTACTTTCCTTAATGTATACATATATCATTATTAGCAACTATTAGCACATTCCGACAATTACCATCTTACGACATATGTATAATATATGTGATATTGTTTTAATTATGCAATGTGGTATATGTCTACATTCTAGGTGATACATTAGGTCTAATGGCCCACAATGGAAAAACTTTCACCACGTATGACCAGGCCAACGCTTTCAACTGTGGTGTTGAGGCTCACGGAGGCTGGTGGTTTTACTGTTCACAGTGGTGGCATGGCTTGTGCGCATATGTAAATCTCAATGGGGATTACGCAACACCCGGCACGGTATCGCATTATCACAACGGACAAGGTGGTGTGATATACCATGACTTCAAACAATATCAGTCCTTGAAATCTACGAAAATGATGTTCAGAAGAAATTAACTTTATACATGCACAATAAGTATTATGCAAATCATTTATTTGTTGAGAAGATGCTGATCATTTTTTTTATACCATAAATGGTCTACTGCAACTGCTGACGTACCTATAATGTTTGGTTAATAACAACTGCTGGCTTACCTATAATGTTTGGTTAATAACAACTGCCGGCGTACCTATAATGTTTGGTTAATAACAACTGCCGGCGTACCTATAATGTTTAGTTAATAACAACTGCCGGCGTACCTATAATGTTTAGTTAATAAAAACTGCTGGAGTACCTATAATGTTTGGTTAATAACAACTGCTGGCGTACCTATAATGTTTGGTTAATAACAACTGCCGGCGTACCTATAATGTTTAGTTAATAACAACTGCCGGCGTACCTATAATGTCTCTGCTGGCGTACCTATAATGTTTGGTTAATAACAAATGCTGGCGTACCTATAATGTTTGGTTAATAACAACTGCTGGCGTACCTATAATGTTTGGTTAATAACAACTGCTGGCGTACCTATAATGTTTAGTTAATAACAACTGCTGGCGTACCTATAATGTTTGGTTAATAAAAGCTGCTGGTGTACCTATAATGTTTGGTTAATAACAACTGCTGGCGTACCTATAATGTTTGGTTAATAACAACTGCTGGCGTACCTATAATGTTTGGTTAATAACAACTGCTGGGGTACCTATAATGTTTGGTTAATAACAACTGCTGGCTTACCTATAATGTTTGGTTATTGGGAAGGCACCAACGGACAAACACCTAAGAAAATGTTATCATTTATTAAATTGTATGGCAAATATTGGGCGCGGCTCCAAATAGCGGGCTGCCGGCAACACATACATATTAAATGGCAGCCCTAAACATGTATAACAAAAGAGGGCATGGCCCATAAGCGTGATACCCTTAAAGAAGCCTCAATAGGCTTAAACAAGAGATGAAGCCCCAAAAGGCTCAAACAAAAGCGGGCATGGCCCAACGGCCGTATACCCTTAGTGAAGCCTCAAAGGGCTTTAATAAATTGTTCATTCAAAACTCTAATGCTAATGTAAAATGTTTCTTCATTTAATCACTTGAACGTTATTTCTTTTGTAATGTTTACAATAATGTGCACGACCGAACTAGGCTTGCTGCTCCATCCTGGGGAACAGTGGTTGAAATTGAAATTTACTAATTATAACATTGCTAATTGTCATTAAATTTGATTTCACTGAACTGAAGGATTCGCTGACGGCTTAATATTTCATGTTGTAATCCTGACCCTGGGAAGCAGTGGTCAAGTTTACATTGAAATTTACTAAATCTGAAATTGTTAATTTTTGGCCAATCTTCTGGGGCCGCACCGATCTCATAGTATATCGTTCCGCTTCTGGAGCCGCACCGATTATCGACCTTCTGGTATATCATTCTCCTGTCAACTCCGCGCCGACACCGTTTATCAGGTATATCGTTCTGCTTCTGGATCCGCACCGATTACTGAGCCTCCGGTTTATCGTTGTGTTTTCGAATCCACGCTTGTTTTGTAACGTGGACGTTCTTGAAATGATATGCGAAACAGCAGTATTTTTGTCTTAACGGAGGATTTACAATTGTGGCCAACAACAACAACGAAACGGATGGAATGTGTTGAATAGTAGTGGATCAACTGATTTAACGAGAATGACAAAGATCAACCTCACTAAAAAAGAAAGGGTGAGGTGGGTGGGGAAAAATCAGTTTTATACTCAAATGAAAAAGTACCTGACCTCATGTTGCTTCAGCAAGATAAAACGAAATATATAGACAGCGCATGCGCAATTAAATGAAAATACCATAGCAGATCTAGCTTACGAAACATTTGGTCCCTCCCAATAACTATGGCTATAACTAGTAATATCCCTTATTATTGGGAAGGCACCAACGGACAAACACCTAAGAAAATATTATCATTTATTAAATTGTATGGCAAATATTGGGCGCGGCTCCAAATAGCGGGCTGCCGGCAACACATACATATTAAATGGCAGCCCTAAACATGTATAACAAAAGAGGGTATGGCCATAAGCCTGATACCCTCAAAGAAGCCTCAATAGGCTTAAACAAGAGATGAAGCCCCAAAAGGCTCAAACAAAAGCGGGCATTGTCCAACGGCCGTATACCCTTAGTGAAGCCTCAAAGGGCTTTAATAAATTGTTTATTCAAAACTCTTATGCTAATGTAAAATGTTTCTTCATTTAATCACTTGAACGTTATTTATTTTGCAATGTTTACAATAATGTGCACGACCGAACTAGGCATGATGCACCATCAATAAGCCCCAAAAGGCTTTAATTTTCATGCTGTAATCCCGACCCTGGGGAACAGTGGTCAGTATTACATTGGAATTTACTAATTATAACATTGCTAATTGTCATTAAATTTGATTTCACTGAATTGAAGGATTCGCTGACGGCCATATGGCAGCGATCAAAATGAATTTTGATAATGCTACAGAGCAGCAATCAAAAGAAATTTTGATACTGCCACCGCCAAAAGAAAATGATTTTGGCAAAAGTGAATCCTTCAATGCCTAAGAAAAGAGGATATATCATTGTATGAATATGTAACTCGCCTACAGTACTGTATATTATAAAAAAAAATATATATCATAACGTGTGCCGCGCCCTACCATAATTCAAAACGAATGCGCTTTATATAACTTGCAAAGGAACATTTCTTGTACTGGCACCATTAAGTTACAACTGGTATATCGCTTGTAATGAAGTGCAACAACTTTGCAAGTGCTAGTCTGACTGTGCACAACAAACTGCAAAACTGAGTTAAATGAACCAACATTAGAGTGGGTTGGACTGACTTCAATCATCCCCTGACTTTAAATCCTAGTATATAGCACCATAGCTGTGCAATCAAAACTGTACACCAATACATCGGACTCTAGGTTCAAACTCCTATGTCGGCTAGGAGCCGCTAAACCTGCTCAAGATCGTAAATGGGCGTGGTGGGGCGTAGGTGTCTAGGAGCCGCTAAACCTGCTCAAGGTCGTAAACGTGTTGGGTGTGTATGGGGGGGGGGGGGCGAGGGAATGGGGGCTCACCACACGACACGCTGACCAATGTAAAATACTTGGAGCGTCACCTAGGATAGCACGTATTACTGTGCAGAATGAATTTCTTTGCAAATAAGGGATACTTTTTAGGCTCATTAATTATGTTTTAGAATAGAAAATATTAATATTTGTCGATTTTAAATCGGACACCTAGACCCCCATGAAAAGCCTGATGTACTCCCTTTAAACTCAATAATCGTGTACACGGATGTATGGTCAAGTGCCAATAACGCCCTAACTGGGACAACTGTACTGATAAATGTGAGGTATTCGGTCACAGTGCAAGCTTGGTGTCTAATTACCTACTCACTCCCTGATCATAATGAGGTCAGCTGCAAATCTCGCAAGCAAATAAACTAAAAAATAAAGTTAACACATGCATTACAATCTCTACACCAGACATACGGTCCAGAATTATCAAAATATTCTGTGAACAGAAATGATCATAAAAACAAACAAAAAACAATACCAAAACAACAACAGGCAATAAGAGGATTTGCCTCCCTAACGAGATAACAAGACAGCATCATGCATCGACATTAAATTCCTCGACTGACAAAAGCTATATATACAAAATCGGATTAATTTCAAGCTATCATGAGAATAAATTATGGCGAGATACCGTATAACAACAGGGCATTAGGATAGAACAAACAGAAATAAGAAGTCAACTAGATAAAAGTGAGAAAAATCAGTTGTATACTCAAATGAAAAAGTACCTGACCTCACGTTGCTTCAGCAAGATAAAAGGAAGTAGATAGACAGCGCATGCGCAATTAAATGAAAATACCATAGCAGATTTAGCTTACGAAACATTTCCCAATAACTATGGCTATAACTAGTAATAGCCCTTATTAATAACAACTGCCGGCGTACATATAATGTTTAGTTAATAACAACTGCTGGCTTACCTATAATGTTTGGTTAATAACAACTGCCGGCGTACCTATAATGTTTAGTTAATAACAACTGCTGGCTTACCTATAATGTTTGGTTAATAACAACTGCTGGCGTACCTATAATGTTTGGTTAATAATAACTGCTGGCGTACCTATAATGTTTGGTTAATAACAACTGCCGGCGTACTTATAATGTTTAGTTAATAACAACTGCTGACGTACCTATAATGTTTGGTTAATAACAACTGCTGGCGTACCTATAATGTTTGGTTAATAACAACTGCTGGCGTACCTATAATGTTTGGTTAATAACAACTGTTGGCTTACCTATAATGTTTGGTTAATAACAACTGCCGGCGTACCTATAATGTTTAGTTAATAACAACTGCTGGCTTACCTATAATGTTTGGTTAATAACAACTGCTGGCGTACTTATAATGTTTGGTTAATAACAACTGCTGGCTTACCTATAATGTTTGGTTAATAACAACTGCCGGCGTACCTATAATGTTTGGTTAATAACAACTGCTGGCGTACTTATAATGTTTGGTTAATAACAACTGTTGGCTTACCTATAATGTTTGGTTAATAACAACTGCCGGCGTACCTATAATGTTTAGTTAATAACAACTGCTGGCTTACCTATAATGTTTGGTTAATAACAACTGCCGGCGTACCTATAATGTTTAGTTAATAACAACTGCTGGCTTACCTATAATGTTTGGTTAATAACAACTGCTGGCGTACCTATAATGTTTGGTTAATAACAACTGCTGGCGTACCTTTAATGTTTGGTTAATAACAACTGCCGGCATACCTATAATGTTTGGTTGATAACAACTGCCGGCGTACCTATAATGTTTGGTTAATAACAACTGCCGGCGTACCTATAATGTTTGGTTAATAACAACTGCCGGCGTACCAACAACTGCTGGCGTACCTATAATGTTTGGTTAATAAACCAAATGACATGACACAGACACTTAACGTTAATAGCAGGCCATGCAATCTACCGAAATGGTATGAATTTATTGTGTAAGTAAATCATTGTTTAAGATGGATCTGATTTATTTACTTATATCGGACATTTTAAAATATAAAACATTATGCTACTTGAATAGTCTTTGAAATGGTTCGTTATTCTAAAACCACATTGAATAATGCATCGAGGAGACAATTGACACAACTAGTAGGTTTTTTAAAAGTGTCGTTGTTGATTTAACATAATAACTGTTGTTTTAAATATAACAAAATGGTGTAAGCCAGCTATGTTTATTGGCACATCCTTTACTGTAGACACGATTGTAAGATTAGTATTAGGGATTTCCACCTTTCAGTGGAAAGACCTCTTGCGTTGTTCTGTGTATTCTATCTTCTGTCTTCTTCTTCTTCTTCTTCTTCTTCTTCTTCTTCTTCTTCTTCTCTTCTTCTTCTTCTTCTTCTTCTTCTTCTTCTTCTTCTTCTTCTTCTTCTTCTTCTTCTTCTTCTTCTTCTTCTTCTTCTTCTTCTTCTTCTTCTTCTTCTTCTTCTTCTTTCTTCTTCTTCTTCTTCTTCTTCTTCTTCTTCGTTTATATGAACATCTTGTTATTATTGTATATCATGCATTTATGATCGGATTGAATGAAACTTTCACAGATTATAAAGTTCAGGCTGTAGTTGTGCCAGAACATAAAATGGAGTCATGATGTCATCATAAAGATGCCACCAATGACGTCACACGTTAATGAAAATTACTATTTTTCGCTACTGACCGTTTTTGTTGAAATGTTATTGAAACAATCATAAAAGCCATCGTTAAAGTGAGAAAGGACCATCGTAACGTCATGACGTCATCCATTATGGCTGTAAGGGTCTCACACCTCAATTAATTTTCCCATAGGGTTACTGTACAGCCTTTTCCAACATCTGAGCTTCAAAGCAGGGCAGCAGACAGTGTTGTTGGTTAATATCGTCAGTATAGCCAAGACCAGCAATTTAAAACATAAAATACATAAGTTAGCCAGTTTTTTTTTTTCTCGCTCATGTTATGTGACCCTATAATTCATACACTAGCCAGCTGAATATGTGGTGATTAGGTCAAACACTTCTGAAATTTGAATGAAACCTTACATCAACATGGGATTTTCTGTATCATCTGTCTTTCCGCACTGCAGATGTATGCTAAAGCAAAGAAAAACCTATTTTTTCAAATTAAAAACTGCCTAAAATTGAGAAAAAAATAGAATTATTTTCTGTTTTCCTTTTGTCTCTAGGTCCGTGCGCTTTCAGGGGAGATAATAGAGGTGTGAGACCTAAGCCGACGTCAAATGAAATATATTGTAATCGCTATTTGTCCTGCATTTATGATCGAATTTAAAATGATATATTCACATTTTGTAGTGCTCATGACCTAGATGTGCATTAACATCATTCGGAGTCATGACGTTATACAAGATGGCCGCCAATGACGTCATGATAAAAATCTTGTTATCGCTAGATCTCATATATTTATGATCGGATTTGAATGAAACTTTCAAAGATTGTAAAGTTCAGGATCTAGTTGTGCAATAACATAAAATGACGTCATGACGTCATCACAAAGATGCTCCAGTGACGTCATTAGTAAATGAAAATTATTTATCTATCCTTTCTGACCGTTTTTCTTGCAATTTCATTGATACAATCATAAAGGCCATAGTTACAGTGAGAAATGACCATCATGACATCATGACGTCATCCATTATGGCTCCACCTGACGTCAAATGAAATATATTGTAATCGTTATTTCTCCTGCATTTAAGATCGAATTTAAAACTATATTATTCACGTTTTTAATGCTCATGGCCTAAATGTGCATTAACATCATTTGGAGACATGACTAATCTTGTTATCGCTATAGATCTCAAAAATTTATGATGGGATTTGAATAAAACTTTTAAAGATTGTAAAGTTTAGGATGTAGATTTGCAAGAACAGAAAATGGCGTCATGACGTCATCAAAAGGATGGCCGCCACTGAAGTTATGAGTTAATTAAATTTATTTTTTTTCCCTTCTGTACGTTTTTGTTGAAGTTGTATTGATAAAATTATAAAGGCCACCATTTAAGTGAGAAATGACCATTGTGACGTCATGACGTCATCCAATATGGCTGCAAGTGACGTCAAATGAAATATATTGTAATCGCTATAACTCCTGCCGCATTGATGATTGAATTTAACATTATATATTCACGTGTTGTAGTGCTCATGAACTAGATATGCGTTAACATCATTTGGAGTCATGACGTCATACAAGAAAAGTATTGTATCACAATTATTCATTTTGCCTTCTCACTGTTTTGTTTCATTCTTATTGATAAAAGCATTGATAATATTATAATGGCCATCATTTAAGTGAGAACTGACCATCGTGACGTCATGACGCCATCCAAACTGGAAAGTCCATTTGATCAGGTCCTGTCCTTATTCTTCTTCTTCTCCGTGGCACTTTTCACAGTAATCTTTGTCACAGCGTGTCAAAATTGTATACAGTGGTAGGGCTCAGTCTGGAATAGTGCACTGAACATTTTGGTTTCATTACATCATCCAAGAAGGCCGCCAGAGGCATTATAAGTTTTACATAGAGTTATATAGGAAAATGTTATTATTCCACCATATACTTTTCATAGCAATATGTGTCACAGCGTGTTCTACTTTCAACATTTCATATATCTTAGTCTGTAAAAGTGAACGCTAAATTTTGAAGTCATGACGTCATCCAATGTGGGAAGACCGTTTAAACAGGCGCTGATCATAATCTAGTTATTATCATGTCAATACGTGTATCTTATACATTAGTGTCATATCGCTAATTAAGAAATAAGAGATTTGGAATATGATGGACGGTGTTTAAAACATGTAGCTCATATTGTGCCAGTGTGGAATGTTACATTTTATTTTTAGCCGGGTCTTTTGAGAAAAAAAATCGGCTTATAGATTGGCGTAAACTGGGTGGGCGGGAGGCGGGCGGCTGGCGGCGGGCGGGCGGGCGTCCACATCTTGTTTTTTCTATATATCTCAGCATTACCATGTCCGATTTTCATCAAACTGTAACAGCATCTTTCTCTCATCAAGCACTGACCATACCCAGAAAACTAGGTCACTATGACCTACTTTCTCCAAAATATGCGTTACGTTAACCTTTTTGTTTAAGTTTGGACAGTGGAATAAAGTTTTTGTTATATCTCAGAATTACCATGTCCGATCTTCATCAAATTTTAACAGCACCTTCCTCTCATAAGGCACTGACCATACCATGAAAACTATATCACTGTTACCTGCTTTCTCCAAAATATGTGTTACGTTAACCTTTTTGTTTAAGTTTAGACAGGTGAATTATGTTTTTGTTATATCTCAGCATTACCATGTCCGATCTTTACCAAACTTTAACCGCACCTTTCTCTCATCAAGCACTGACCAAATCCTGAAAACTAGGTTACTATGACCTACTTTCTCCAATATATATGTTATGTTAACCTTTCTAACTTTGTTATACGGACATCAATATCTCGGTATTGCCATCTGCAATTATTATAAACATTGGACAATTCTAAGTTGCTGACATGTAACAAACATCATGCGCTGAAAATGAAAACTAGGTTTTCAACATTAAAGCATCCTCCCACTCCCAAAAAAACAATCTATATAGAAAAGCTCTATTAAATAGTTTCACCAAACACACAGGCACTCATCTTTCACATTTTGGACGACCAGGCGTGAGGGTGGGTGAGTGTGCGTGTGTGTGTGCGTTCCTTTGTGGGGAAATGTGTGGGGGAGGTTTGTGTGTTGGTGGATGGGTGGGGTGTGAGTGGGTGTAGGGTGTGTGCGTGTGCGTGTGTGTGTCGGAGGGGGAGGGGGGGGGGAGCGGGGGTGGAAGTGTGTATGTCTGTGGTGTTTATATTAAATATAATATCCACCAGATTCCTTATAGGAAGTAATACAAGCCAATAATAAGATTTTTAACACGTTTGGTGAGTTAAACAAAAGCACTGTAAACTACAGAGAATTATGTTGCATTGAAGACGGCTTGAACATTAGTAAATGCTATTATATATTATATAATCGCAGACACAAAATTTTCATCACTACCAAAACCTGTGTTGGATTCAAGCAAGGTCCGCGATGTAATTATATATATGTTGGATGTTTGAGTGATAACTGTGAAAGTAAATATAGTGTAAAGAATTGTGGAATCGTTGTGCGTGTTTACTACTTATTTTAACTTATTGGAATTAATTATACTTATATTATTTACTAGGCATTCTTGAATTCCTTCTAAGTCGATACAACCTTTACTTCTAAATGTATACATGGAACTTCGACTCGACCGAATCAAATATTAAATATGTACGAACATCTGGAATTATTCCAAAATATTTAATCATGTTCCTACCTACCTTGGCGTATTGTTGAAACAGCTCGAATAATGAATGTATCACACTGCTCTCAACAATACTAGCATTTAAATATGATTGCTGTCGCATTAGTTATCACTAATGCACGTTAAATATAGGACATATTTAACTGCTGGGTTCGAGTATAGGAAAATCCTTCACGAGATGATAGGCGTGTGGTTCTTTCTACTCTCGAAATGATACGAGTAAGAGAAAAAGCAAAACACGCCTACCATCGAAATCCTCAATACGTTAGTGACGTCAGGACTCACCATCACAGTTAGTTATGTTTGAGTTCGGAGTTAGTAATCAATATTAGCGATTATGGATTTTCTTTCAGTTGGAAATATTGAACTGTCACCCATATACATGTATTCTATGTATTAATTATACAATACAAATATATTGTTATATACATATTTATAATTCATTCGTGCATTTATACTTTGGTGTAATTGTACAACTATAGCTGAGACTCAATTCGTTGGAACCTTTGCTATTCACTTGGAGGAAATAAAGATGATACATACATATTGTGTTTTTGTGTGTTTAAACCAAGAACAAAAATAAAATTGAATTGAATCGTATTTGAGTTTATAGTCGCACCAACAGCAAAGGTCATATGGCGACTTTCCAGCTTCCACTGGTAGAGGAAGACCCCAGGTACCCATCCGGGCTTTTCGTGCAAGGGCTGGCACCTGGGTAGAACCAGCGACGTTCCGCAAGCCAGATGGATAGTTTTCTCACATAAAGATTCCTAGGCCTACAGCGGTGAGGAGCAAACGATTTCAAGTCAGAGACTCTCACCACTCGGTCGCGGACTCCCCATGAACAACAATACAAACTATGAATGTAATATAATGCGGATATATGCTAAAAGAAGACAAGAGCATAAACAATATAAACTCTAATGGCTCATTCAGGTCTGATTGGAGGTGTAACACGTCCATTGATTTTTGCATTGAGTTGTGTGTGAATTAAAATGTAATGCCATGTTGTCATTCATATCTAGTCCCAAATTAAAAATGAATAACTTAAATTCTCATCACAAATGACATATATGCTGCCAAAAATCCACAGAAAAATGGGGGTCATGTATCTTCTAAGAAAGAACTTGTCTCATGAATGAATGCTCCCTTTAAATACATAAACACTGAGATGCCAACACATTGCATTCATACACTCATCATTTCCATATAAGCAAAATAAATTGAAAACTCACAATTTCAACATGACAATGCTTGAAATATGTAATAAAAAAGATCAACAATGTGATATAAACCAAAAATGGCACTTTAAATTAGTAAAAATGCATTTTTTTTACAAAAAGAAAGGATAATTATTTACTGACCGTCATTATGCAACTACCCTCAGGCGGACACTTCCTGTGATGCAATGATTGTGTTACATCTGGATATATGATAATGTTGTGTGTCCACATGCACACATCACTTGTCAACAGTAACACCGTTTTCAACATTTTATTAGAGGTAACGTGTTCAGAATAACGACAGCACTGATTTAAAGGGATTAGTGGAGACTTGGATGTAATTTATAACAAGTTCATATTTATTGACCAATAACTTTCAATGCAAAGATACTTTCGAAAACCCAGGAGTGTTACCCAGTTACTGCGTTATTGAGTATTTGTTCATAGAATAATGCAATGCAGACGCATCCTCATTGATTATCTAACACATAACAAGACAAAATTGCTTCAGTTATTTCTTTGTGGTGTTAGCTGTGCATATATTTCAATAAATATGTCAGCATGAACCACATTATATTTAATCGATATTTATGTTGAATCTTCGAGATTGACAAAGTTATATTATACAGCGTATGAAATATGTAGTGTACTAGAACCTCTGAACTCCTAAAATGGTGCACCAGACCGAATGATATATACTACTCAAAATTTGCTAAAGATCATTTTTTTGCTGTCTAAATTTCTTGCTGAAATAAATAGGATTATTTCTATTTTACATGCAATTATTTAGGGCAGTGTATGGTCATGTGATCTTGATTCAAATTGTGGAATTGTTGAAGTATCAATGAAATTAAATATCGTTATTGTGAATTAATTTCTAATAAAATTATATGGAAGAATAAAAGTGATCCTTAGCAAATTTTGAGTAGAATTTCCTCCATATAGGCTATACAATGAATCTTACTTTGCGTATTCCGAAATAAAGTTTTGCATCGATTACAAACTTTCCTATATCTAACTGTGATAGCCATCTTTCATTGTGACCACTAGACATGGGTCTATATCCCTGTAATTGAAACATGTCCACTAGACCCCTGTAATTGAAACATGTCCACTAGACAATCTCTGTAATTGAAACATGTCCACAAGACTTGGGGCTATATTCCTGTAATTGAAACATGTCCACTAGACATGGGGCTATATCCTTGTAATTGAAACATGTCCGATGTTGCCCTGGTCAGTCTTCAGAACATCAGAAAAAACACAGACAGTGACATAAATGTTGCTTACTCAAAGCTTAACTTCGAGTTGTTCAACTCAAATATTGCAATAGTTTAATCAACAGTTTACATTTATAACAAATTATTCACTTTCTAAATTTTATATTTTTGTCAGCAAATAACAATTACCTATAAAACATAGCAAAGCAGTGTGACCTACATGACGCAATCACATAAAGTTCCATGCACATAATATATCAACTATTTTGCCGAATTAAGTTCGAATGCATTATTAACTTACTGTGACTTTGACCTTTGACCTATTGCTATGATGTCACTTGGCATATTTACTACTACTAGCAGTAGTATTAGTAGTAGTAGTAGTAGTAGTAGTAGTAGTAGCAGTAGTAATAACAATACTACTAGCAGTAGTAGTAATGACCACAGTCGCGTGTTCTATACACATTGCAGATATTTCACACAACACTCTGCATAGATATTTAAGCACCATCTATAATCAATATCTAAAGGTCAAAATAATACTCATCATTTACAAAATATACGAATGTTGTAATGAAATAAAATTGTGTACTTTAATGTCGAAACAATTTAGCGTAAAAAGTTTAAAAAAGAAAAAGAAAAAAAGTAGAAGTATAAGTAACTAAGCTCAGGGGAATCTATTCGTATGCTACGAAACGTAATCTGAACAGTTTTAACTCAAAAATATCCCGCACAGGAAACCCACGAGAAGGATATGTGATAGGAATAAATCCAAATGTGAAATGTATCGGAGATGGGACTTTGTGGCAAAATAATTCCATTTTTTTTCTGAATTTGTAAATCATAGACAAATGATCTGTTCTGTTTTTCTTTTCCTTACATAAAAGCCGTATACTTTTCCATGTTATTTGGTATAACATGTATTTATTTCTCAAACTTTCCAATGTGTTGCATTATAAAATGTAAATCATAACCTCTTGAATTATGAAATACTACAGGTACTTTTCTAGTCAATCTGAAATTAACATTACATTTATCATGCGCACTTCCTCTAAACATTCCAGTTATGTGACAATGATCTCTAACCAACCTGTCTCCCTTCACACAATTCTTATTGCGAATAAGACATTTTTAGATGCCCTAAAAAAAATCTTGTGATTCTGTCATTGTTAAATCTTTTTTAAAATGCTGCGACATAGTTTTCCTGCAATATTTTTCTTCTTCTATCATTTTTTTCTATAACGTATAAACAGCGTTTGTTCCTCTGTATGTCACAACTGGTTTAGAATATGTATCATCATAGCAACAAACAACTTTGTATCCGTTACCACAATCAGTATGCTTTTGATATGCAAAGTCAGCATAAATAACAAAGGGAACCATTAATTGTCTATCATAGTTTTTAAACTTAACCTTCCCGTTTTCTTCTGGCTAGTTTATTGCTTGCTTGCCGTTTAGTGAAAGACAATCCGGTTTACGCTTTTCGAAAACGTTTCCGTTTTAAAACACAGTAAGCATATTTTACAGAACCATTTTTTCTCCTCGTGTGATGTTTGATTAACCTGTTAAAATCATTTATCCAAACATAATGGTTTTTTTCTTTCTCGTTAATTAAAAACATGGCACAAGTATTTTCTCCTTCATTTTTTGATATATACAAAGGATATAATTGCCCATTTTCATACCCGAATATATTAAAATGTATATTGTTTTGATTTTCTATTTTTGTGATCTGTTTTATGGTAACAGGAAATGCCATTCCCTTATAATTAACATTATCTATATGTTATTTATACTTTGATATCATTTGAGTATTTTATTCAACAGGAAATGTATACGTTTATAGTGACACCATCTTTTCGTTTCTTATATTAATCAAATATTTTCTAGAATTACAAAGTTCTTTCGGTAATTGTAAATAGGAACTACCTCGTAAATGCTTATACTTTACTCGATTTACATAATGCGCATCAACTGATTCAATTGTCCAACCACTTCCCATTTGAATCCAATTTTCAATTATATTTACAATTTCATCAGCTGCCTTCTCTTGTGCTCTTTAATTTCATTCATGTCTTTAATTAATATTGCTTTGAAAGTAAAATAAGCTGTTTTGTATGAAGTTATAATGCCTCTGTCTTTATCTCTGGACGATATCTTTAAAAAAGTAATTTTCAAATCAACTCTCATTTTAAAACCGTTTGTTCGTACTAATTCAGTTTCATGAAATTTTGAAACTATTTGTTTTTGTTTTCCAAAGTTGCGCATGCGGGTCTATTTTATCTACAATGTCAACTTGAAAAACTTTGCTATATTGTCTTGGGGATTTTTCAATTTCTCTCTAACTCATTATATAATATTACATTGATATTTTTTTTTTAAGCCTATACATTATTATATCAATTCCGCGATCCAATATTGTGTTATATTGTAAAATATGTTTCCTTATCTATGCAGTTACTAGCTGCAAATAGGATTGCTTTCTTACACTAATCATGCAATTTCTTTATATCGCTCTTTCTAATTGTCCATGATATGTTTAGCTTATGTGCTTTAGGGATTATCTTTTCAGCTAACCCATCTAAGTTTACACGAATTATCATCTCTTTGTCAAGTTTACTTAAATTTTTAAAATCAGTTGTTGAAATTTGTTTATTGCAATCTTACTTATTTTTTTTTTAATGTTTTGCTCCATTTATAATATTACATAAGATAATTGTTCTTTAAGCCTGCATTTATTTAAATTAAAAACATAATGCTATATTATAGTACAATGAATTGCGAAGGTTGTAAAAAAGCTTTAGATATTATTGATCTCACTGAAGTATGTTTAGATATGTAATTAATAAAACGAAACACTGTCAATATTGCGCAGGAAGTAAGCTTGTTACAAGTGTATTTATGCATGCATTAATTGTAATGGTACATGTGAAGTGTCTCCGTGGCCGAATGGTTAATGAAGTTGCGCCTCTCACCGCTGCGGGTTCGAATCCCATTGGGAGCTTGATTTGTAAGTGAGGAATTGTCTATTCTTACGGTTGGCGGGAGGTGTACAGTACTGGTTCTCCCAGGAAAACTGGGTGGTCACCACAAAAAAAATCAAACAAACAAAGAAAACATGCGAAGTTTATGATGAAGAACGTATCTGTTTTAACTGTGGGACACATAATGGATATGATCTTATTACAGCTTATAATTACAATCAAGAGAAAAGTTTTTATCATAGAAAATATCATTTGGAAAAACATTTGATAAAAATATAATTTATCTCTTGTCGAAAGGCAAAGATTTGAAGATTTGTTTTACAAAATTGTAAAGATTTTAGACAAACTAGAAGGTCGGAAAATATCAATCAAATTTGAATACATTTTTCAAACAAGAACGAATTCGACGACGCGCCATCGCAAATACCCACGTAGGCCCGCCCCATCCACCATAACACACACACATACAGGGGAACAACATACTATTTATTATACACTGTAATCCCTTCATCAAAATGTTCGTTTGAGACATAATTAAAAAGAAAATTGACCCCTAATACCCTCCCCCCCACCACCCACCTCATTCAACCCCAACCCCCAAGGAAGACGTCCTTAGCTTTAAATAATAAATCATTTGACATGCTGTGTATCTCTTTCATAGATGACTACTATACCAACTAATGTGCACCAACTAATGTGCATAATTATGGAAAAATAACACTGTAATTGAATCAGTAGTGTATTTGATGCCCCTTTACCCAAAACCCAGGCCCCCACTGATGACGTAGGAGGAAACAAATGTATACAGTGTAATCCCATCATCATAATGTTTCATTTAAGACATAATTACAAAAAAAAAAAATCTCCCTCCCCTGAATCGCGTATTCCATTTACTGTCTACAGAACAACTGGCATTTTCAAATAGTGTAAATATATGCCACAATATTATATCAGACAATAATGTGCTAATATACTCTGACGTATGAAAAGGTACTAGAAACAAAACCAATATCCTGCTAAACTGTCTATGTCTTTTACCGGCAGATATTTACTTCAGAACAACAATTTAAATATGCAAAAAATTACATCAAATAAAATAGATTCGACTTACCCCTGCCGTTACTGGTACTGGTCACTACTACCATGGAGAATGGTTTGCGATCCTGTGACAATTTCTGATCATTTCGACACCAATTTATACAATGTCTACATGGGTACCTGACTGAACCAATATACAAATGTTATGTTCTTCGAACTGCTCGGACTGCACGTAATGACGTAGTTTTGAACTCTATCTTATATAAGCAATCTATATATTTAGTCAGGCCCACACTGGTAAATCCTGGCAAATTTACTCATAATGCACAGCATGTAAAATCATAACTTTCTTAATACTTGATGGATTTTGATGAAATAATAGCCAAAACAACTTTCGATTATTTTTATCTATATTTATTCTTTATTAATAGAATGAATCTATTAAAATATAAATTATTATACGCATCGATTAAAAGTGATGCGCTTGGCAAACATCTATCAAAATTCCTATTCAAAATCAGGTAAAATGAGGCCCCGACAAACACAAACTCTAAGTATATTTGCACTCATTTTGTTACAGCCATGTATAATTATAGTTAGACAATTATTTAATCAATTATTCAAAACATTTAGAAAATAACTGTTCATGTTCTCCAGATGATATTTTACCTATTTTTAATAATTCATCAATTAAGCTAATACCTTTATTTATTAACTCTGGACTATTATTTCTGATTCGATACATCCACATACTAACTCCAGGTCATTAACCAAATCATCATGACTATGGTAATATTCAACACAACCTCCTAAAATCTTCTTACACTTTGAAGAACTTTTATGAATTGGTAAACCAGATAATTCTGTCAGTTTTTTAAAAGTATTTTGAGACAGCTCATTATTATAGCGCTTTGTTACCAAATCGATAAAATCGCTGTCTACTTTCTGATTTAATGCAACTGTCCTTGTCTAGCAATTCGTTTGTGATGACCAGTAAGTTCAGGTAAATCAATTTGTAACATACCATAATGACCATCTTTACTAACGTTATAAGAACTTCTATTTTGTTGTAATCCTTCTCCCGAAAAAACATAAGCATGCTTATGCATACTTTGAAGTATATCTCTATAATGTGCTAATCCATCTGTCTCTTTTTGAAAAAGCTCTCTTTATTGCTCAAGGCTTTGCTTTTGTTTACCATCTTTTTTTATTCTTTATCTGTCTTGTTGGACTAGCTTTATAACCTCACATTTCACGTATTTTTCTAGAAGCATCTTTAATTGTTTTGGCTATATCATTTCCACTCGTAATTAGTTCCGATGGCAATGGGAGGTTATATTTCTGTAGCACATTTGTAAAATTTTTCTCTTGCGCAGGCTCCGCATCAGCTGATTCAGCTATATCAGCTTTACCAGGCTCCCCATCAAATAACTGAGGTAGCCCCTGATTCTTTCAAAGCCTCACTAGCAATAGCTCTAGGAAGAGCAGCTAATTGTTGGGTCATTTCTGGAAGAGCAGATAATTGCTGGCTCATTGCTGGAAGAACAGCAAATTGCTGGTCATTTCTGCTTAGTTAACTGTTCTGACGGACTTTTTATTTCGCTCGTTACCGGTTTAAACTTATTGTAAAAATCACGACTAGCCCCTTTTTCTATTCTTTTCTGAATAATTTTATTTCAATATATTTAACAAGTTCACTTGATGTTTGCATTTTACCTTCTAATTATTTCCGTTTTAACAAAGATATGTATAATATAAGTTAGATAAAAACAAGATAAGTTAAGACAGTTAAGATAAGTTAAATTAAATATGATATAACTATTTCTTATTTGATTTTTTAACTGTTTTTAGCTGGTTGTTTCTTTGCTTTAATTGGTGGTTTCTTCTCCTTAGAAGCTGAATTCTTTTTCTCTATCTTTTCTATTGCAGCAATACTTGCTCTTGCCCTTTTCTCATTTTCTGCTATTTTGCAAGTCTGTTTTTCAGCCGTGTTATTTCCTTTTTAAGTTTTGCATTTTCTAATTTATTGAAATATAAGATTCCGCTATGTACTATGCTTAACCCTACAAGCCAAACTTCAAGACTACCTGTTTTTTTTATTTTCTTTGGTGATTTTGCTTCTTGTGGTATTTATACATCCTTTACTACTTAAACCAAACCATATTATCTGACTTGACCAGTTTTAAAACATGTCTTCTTTCGTTCCTAATGTTTTACCAAATGGGATTTTTTTATTCCGCAATAAACTTTAGACATAATATATATAATAATAATGAGATAATACTAATATTATGCAAGTATTATTATAATTGAAATTCCAACCTATGATATGATACATATAATAAAAAAATTATGGAACTTTATGCCAGACTGTTGTTTTAGAATCCTTATATGTGGTAATTCAGGTTTCGGTAAAACAAACACATTAGATCACATGTTGTTAAAACCTTTAGTGTACTATGACAAGATTTACTTGTTTGCTAAAATATTTAAAGCAGTCTAAGTACAAAGACTTATCAGAACGTTTTGATAAAATAGCAAAACAGAATAAAATTTCCATTGAGGATATACTAGAATGTTCAAATGATGAAGTTATCCCTGTGAATGACTTAGACTCCGAAACTCAAAAGGTAGTTATGTTTGATGATTACGTTTGTGAACGTAATCAGAATTATATTTTTAATTCTTTTATGCAAGGCAGGCATAACAACTATTGTGTAATTTATTTAACACAATCTTATTACAAAAACTCATAAAGTCATCCGATTAAATTGTTCTCATTACATCGTCTTTGAAACTCCAAGTAAAATGAAATTAACATGCTTTCTAGAGAGCAAGACGTAAGTAAACATCCGTAAATAAAAAGCAACTGACAAACCTTACGACTTTCTGTATTTGGATCGCACGAGGACGCTGATTAAAAGGATGTCCAGGCTTCATAACAGCTGCTCCCAACTAAATTCCAATTTTTTATATTTCGCTCTTCGGGGCAAAGAATTGTGTTATATACTAGGACCATATGCCGCTGGACATGTAATTATGACAGTAAAATTAGCATGTCCACCGCCATATGAATGCCATTCTCGGGATGGTTAAAATTCTGTACTATTGATTTTATGAATATTGAGTTCTGCTCAACCCGGTGCTAGAGGGCGTGAACGGTAGCAAGCACTTTTCACTACCGTTCATGAACAGTCTTAATCAAACCGAGACTGCAATGCAATATTTCGTATTTATTGTGTTCGGCCGTTTCCAAAGGTCCACTGTCATACTCCTTTTTATAGGTGAAATTTAATCCTAACCTTATATATAATGGGACCTTTAAATGATATTTGAGCGAGGAAGTTAATTCGAGCAGTGTTAATATTACAAATGTTGCTATTGTATTGTCAGCGTTTGTAAAACAGAAACACCTGGTTAATTATCTTCACAAGGGTAAAAAGAAGGACAATATTTTAAAAAGTGACCTTAACATGGATAGATTATAAATGTCGCTACTCCAACTGATGAATATGATGTAGCAACAAAACATTTACTTTAAGAAGAATAAGAAAGACTATAAATGATTTTAATATTGACAAAATTCCGGTAATGATTAAACATTTAACAACCGGCGTGAGAGGTGTTGCACTTTATATTACCCCTTATGAACAGACTCAATAAAACCGAGTCTGCTACTTTTATAGCTTGTTTGTGTTTGTTGCTTCCAAGGGATCCACTTTTCAGTATTTATTGACATTCACACTAGCGTTTGTTTAGTGCTGTGTGGCGCCCCGTAAAAAGTCGCCCGACTACAAATCAGTAGGGTTATTACTTACTGGTCCTTTGGGATCATCAAGCACAATCTGTGTGGCTTTAAAGTAGAATATCGTTGCTAGTAGACGTGAGAGGTGTTGCACTTTATATTACCCCTCATGAGCAGACTCAAGAAAACCGATCCTGCTACTTTTATCTCTTGTTTGTGTTTGTTGTTTAAAAGGGATCCACTTTTAAGTATTTATTGATGACAAAATAAGTCAAGTATTAAAACAGTTACAAACAAACCGTGAGAAAATTTGTGTTATTCAAAACGGTTAAACAGACGAAATAAAACGTCTGGGCGGTGCTTTAAAAGAGTTAGAAAAGAAAGAGGGATTGACAAATGATGAAAACTACAAAAGATTAAATGAACAAATAAAAGTGGTGTTGAACGTATTAATAAACGGATCGCAACAATTAATCCAACAAATGTCAGACAACAATGAATTAGAAACTGCTATAAATGAGGTTTCAAGACAAATGATGAAATAGAAGAT
This sequence comes from Cyrtodaria siliqua, assembly GCA_037043455.1. Taxonomy (NCBI): domain Eukaryota; kingdom Metazoa; phylum Mollusca; class Bivalvia; order Adapedonta; family Hiatellidae; genus Cyrtodaria; species Cyrtodaria siliqua. Next base: position 154,644 of record JAWPHD010003916.1, on the reverse strand, counting down.
AGCGAACAAATGATGAAATAGAAGATAGCGAACTCTATAAAAAGTTAGGGGGAAAAATACAAGCTGACGTTGATATTATTAAACAGCGAATTCAGTGCATCAATCAATAAATGGTAATTACTAGCAGGGCTTTTGATAATGAAATAGCATTTATAAAATAGTTTAATCAAAAGTCTGATAGTCGCCACACAGCGATAATTGATGATTTAAAAGTTAGAGTAGACAATGTAAGAAAGACAAACATATCGGACAGGGAAAGCAGCATTCAAGGACGACAGTCAACCACAAAACACAAAAACAAACACGCAAACAGACAAACGAGAAGGCAAAAGTAAAAAAAATGCAAACGACATCACAAACACAAAAGGGTTGACAATAGGGCTACCGCCTTGGAACGGTCAGTGGCAACAAAGGCCACTGAGGGTTTAACCCGGTTCTAGGGTGCACCAAACCTCACACTTACCTTACTGTCATCCCATAAAAACAGGACAGTGTAAATAAAGAAATCCCCGCCAGGATCTAATCTCTAACCAACAAGGCAGCATCAATAGGCAATATAAGTAAAACACAAATATGCTCGTGTAAATATAATACAAAAAACAATAGCATAGAAAGCCACAATGAAGGTACTCAATGACTTGGCAGAAGCCAGAGCAACAAGAGAATAAACCATTAAGGGCACGACAAGAAAGATCATAGACAAACATCAAACGCCACCGTCCCAATGGGCTTTAGGTAGGCGTCATCATAGGGTCCACAGCCTGCCCGGTCATCGTACAATAATGTAAGTCGGATTATAATGTTTGAAACAACAATAGATGATGGAAAAAGTATTATGAAAGGTGATACTGGTTATGCAACGTATCGAACTCAAAACTCACTTGAAAGATTCCTTTTAAACTCGTTTCTCAATTCGTTTACTTTTGCAACCAATCCATCTATAAATACGGAAGAATATTATAAAAGACTTCATCTGAATCAGCGCATTTGAAATTAAAAGGGAAAGCCGTTATATATTTGAAATCGAGTTTACTTTTAAAGAAGCAGATGAAGACAGTTTCATTATTAGTCAAACAGCGGATAATTATAAGCATTTTTATCCGATAATAAAAAATGACAAACGAATATTAAAAGACACATTTGAAGCATAATGCCAAGCAAATTGACAGTTTTACTTGCAGATCATTCATAAAAACTGGCATTACTCAAGTTTCTATTTTGAAAAATCAAGTTTTAAGCTGTTTTATTTAGGTAATTAATTTTATCTACTTATTTTTTGTATAATAGAAGAAAAAATTGTATTATCATCAGAAAAAGCTTCAATAATTAATAGCTCAAATACACCAAGCAATTTTACAACTGTATTTGATAGACCAGTGATATTCGACAATAACAATCAGTATGGTTTTGGCAGTGAAGTAAGAAGAGAGTGAATGGGCACATAATCGAATCTCGCACGATCTCGTATGGCTAAAACGAGAAAGATAAGCGTCTCTGTACATGATCAGAAATTTCATCGTGATCGCTGGGCGCTCTTTAAAAATGCTTATAACTGCGACAGGTGCGCGGTTAACGCTATCAGTCAAATGTTATGAATATAGCGGAATGGGTTCATTGTACCGGTAATCAGATTCGCGTTAATCTAGTTGTAATAAAGATAAACTTGTTACACCTTCGTTGCTATTTTGACGCTTCAATACATACACATATTCTTTCAAGGTTTATTAAAATCAAGGTTTATTTATTGGCAAATGCTGGTTAGCGGTAGATGACGATTTTTATTTTGAGTGTTTGTAAAAAGGGGCGTTACCATTAAGTTAAGCGTACTAGAGTTACGAGTGATTTCTTTTTGTATTGATTTCGAAACATATTTTTTTAAGATGTCATTAATAAAAGGGAATATATATAAAATACATTATACATGCACACAATTTCGATATTTTGAGAGGGGGGTGGGGGTGGGGGTTGGGGGGGGAGGGGGTTGATTGTTGTTGTTTTCTTAATGTGTATTAATTTATAGAAATATAATATAATTACAAAACTCTTGTTTAACCACAGACCTAACCTAATTATTAGTAAGTGCAACTGGTCTGTGGTTTATCTAACTTCTTTTTTTTTTACGTTTCCAATTATTAATGTTCTCAATTCACACTAATCTTTTTTGATTGAATTGTTTTTTTTATATATTACATAATAACACATTTTTAAAATACTAGCATCCGTCTAAGTGGAACTTTTAAATATCTTGTAACATGACACAGTAACTCGCAACACCGAATGAGATATTTTTGTATAAAAAAATAATATCACATGAAAAAATTGTAATTAAACACGTAAGTGGGTTTTAGCAGTGCAGATACATCAGTTTAGCATTAGTTATATTTTCCTAATATCGTCATATTAAATCGGCATAAAAAATCAATTTGTTACTATGATAATTTGTTAAATAAAAATGAAACATTAACACACTTATGCGTGTGTTTTTTGACAAATCCGAATGAACATAATCTATTTCTTATGTGTTTAGTTTCATAGATGCATATAATATAAATAAAATTGAAAAATAATAATATTACACAATCATGGTATATATTCGATGTCAACACACCACGGGTGGCCAGTGTTTGCCAGTGATTTATGGCCTCTTTGATCTAAACAAACATCCTTCTTTGGACGGCCAATTAGCCACGGGGCACCGTATAATTATGATTGGAGAAACCCTTTATATCTTTTGATCGCAATAAACAACTGCCATAAAACCCTGCGTTAACCTTTTTTTGCGTGATTATATATCTATGCACAGACATATTAATAAATTAGGTCTGTGATCTATGTAGGTCATATGGGTTTGAGACCTTAAAGTAAAAAAAATACTATCTCCAGGACGCATATGGTGAAATGCATTGGAAAGCGCTTAATTGATACAGACATTAAAAGTTGTTGTTCGTTGTTCAACTGCTGGAAAGGACATTTAATTAACCAAAAGAGCACCAACACAGATGGGTTGAATAAGAGTTTTTAAAACATAATTAAAGCGTTTACATTAACAAAAAGTGTTTCACTACATTCTTTAAATCATATTTCTCGACAGCGAGGTGTTTTTATTGGAGGAATTAACTAAAATTAAAAAACCTAAAGCGGATTCCTACAGCATCGTCGTTGGCTAGAATCGGCCATGTATGGCCGTTTTGGTCGACACTCTATGTCGTCTTTAAGACAAAATATTAGACAAAATTAAGGTTTTTACATAACAAAAAGTGTACCACTACAGCCGTCAATCATATTTCTTGACAACGAGCTGTCTATTTCCTAGGAATTAACTAAAACAAAAAAAATGTATAGCGAAGTCAAACAAGATGGCATTTCATAATCTGATTGGATGGAATCGGCATGTATGGTCGTTTTATTCGATATCTATGCAGTTGTTAAGACAAATTATTAGACAAAATTAAGGTTTTTGCATAACAAAAAGTGTACCACTACATTCTTCAATCATATTTCTCGACAGCGAGCTGTCTATTTTCTAGGAATTAAATAAAACAAACAAATTAATAGAGAAGTACAAAAGGGTGCATTTAATCGGCATTGGCTAGAATCGGCCATGCTGGTCGATATCTATGCAGTCTTTAACACAAATTATTAGATAAAATAAAGGAATTTGCATAAAAAAAGTCGACCACTACATTTTACAATCACAGTTTTCGACGGCGAGTTGTTTATTTTTGAGGAATTAATTAAAACAAACAAATGTATAGCGGATTTGCGCCATCTCGACATCTCTGATAAACAATACTTTAAAGAACACGGCCGACCAACAGTTTGTGCATTTTAGTTTATATCAATCAATTCACTGTAAAGAAACGTAAAAATACCCAAAATGTCAATATCAACTATTAGTAATATAACATCAAACAAGTTCTGTGAAGTAAGATGACCTAATAATGCAAAACAGTCAAATCTTTTACAATTTCACAAAGCAGAGCACTTCACCGATGGAAAAAAAAATGGCGGATATTCAGAAAAGTTTACCGCTAAAACGAGGTTCCTTCCACTTCTCGAAGCCATACGAGATTTCAGTCAGCTGCGCTATATCTCCATTACGGGTCACCATTCACTCTCTTCTTACTTCACTGGGTTTTGGACATGATACATGATACAATTAATTCTATGACTTACTCATGCTATAATATTAGGGAATATTTTAATAACAAAGTGATAAGGTATCACAATGGAAAAATTTGGAAGATATTTTTAAAAATGGAAATTATAGTTACGCTGATATCGATAATTATATGAATTAGCTGTAAATGGTGCTTTATCTGCTGACTCACATTTCAATAAGAATTGAGTTTGATTTATAAAGATTCAAATGTTTAGTTACCAGCCAGATTATTTTTTTTACTTTTCTTTAAAGCCAGGATTATTATTTTTCCTAGTACAATGGCCAGATTATTTTTCCTAGTACAATGGCCAGATTATATTTCCTAGTATAATGGCCAGATTATTTTTCCTAGTACAATGGCCAGATTATTTTTCCTAGTACAATTGCCAGATTATTTTTTTCAGTGAACCTAGAAGCCAGAATATTTTTTTTGGCTCTTATTAAAGAATATCCTACTTTATTTGATGGATAAAAAAAACTCTATTATTATGCTGGTATTAATCTTTGTCATTTTCTGCTTTCCACGTGAGCTCCCTTTTGCTCTTCTGAATTAAGTACGGATTTAATTTTGTTTTGTTTGGTCGTGTGTCGTATTGCCTTGCTCTGTGCATGTCTACCATGTTCCACTCCTTTCTAATTCACTCTGGCAGACAGAGCATAGCTTTGCCTGTAACCTGGCATTGCATGTGGCTGAAGCTGCTTCTTAAGCCCACTTCCTGGTTGATGATGTTCACGCAGTCCATCATACAAGTACCGGTAGATGAGGGTCACAGTGTAGTGGTGGAACATAGAAATCGGTATTGTAATACTTGCATTAAAGTGGCCTCCATTTCCATATGTTATAGCTAGAAGGGAGTACTTTAGAAACCAAAACATCGCATTAAGGATGCACGAGGTAGAGAAGGAGTATAAAGATGTACTTTTGATGAATCCAATTGATCCCGTACCATATGAGAAGAAGTATGACCGAGTTCCTGAATGTACTGAGAAAGTTAGGTTTCTGAATGAATGGTGCGAGAAGGGAGTTCAAAAGATAGAGGACAGAATACAAGATGTAGAAAACAAAAATGGATTTAAAGAAGAGGAAGATTTCTGGAAAAAGGTTCAGAGGACTGATGTATATGATCGCTTGCAAGTTCACAAGGCTGGTCCAGCTATCTGATGTGTATATTGCCGAGTTTGGAGAACGCCACACAGCAAAGCAGAAGGTGGTTCGTAAAAGGCAGAAAAACAAAACAAAAGTGGAAAAGAGACACATAAGGTCTGCCCAAAAGCTAACAGGAAAGAAAGAGCCGGCTGCAAAAAAGTCAAGAACGATGTACAGTTTCTTCAAAGACCTGGCCAAGAAACCTGACAAGCCTGTAGTTTATTGCCCACCTATTTCGTGTGTTGCTTGGAAAATGATGTATTAAACAGTGCTTTAAAGGGAATGTAGCGACACAGCCAAACTAACTCCAATATTGAGAGTTCTTAAAAACTTGGAGAAAGGTGAAAAAATTATCAAAATCGGATAATAAATATAAAAGATATGACCATTTAAAGGTTATTCTAAAATGGATAAGGGAGCCGCCATTTTGAAAGCGATGACATCACAGTTCTAAATGACCATATATAGAATATTGATAAATATCATTTAAAACAAAGAAACTCACTATAAATGAATGCAAAATCCTTTACTGGTCATATAAATAACTATTGCCATTAAGAATACATATTTTTCATACAACTGGCGTCATCTTTTTCCTATAAATCAGTACATTTTCATATCTATAAATATTCCATATATGGGCATTTAGAACCGTGATGTCATAGCTCTCAAAATGGCTGCTTCCATATCCGTTTCAACAGAAACTTCAACTGATCATATCTTCTTCGTTTATCATCCGATTTTGATAATTCTTTCATCATTATTCAAGTTTTTCAGAATCCTCAATAATAAAGATGGTTTGGCTTTGTCGCTACATTCCCTTTAATGTTAGAGAATGGTGCTTTTTATGGATTTGATCTATACATGGAATAGATTGAAGTGTATAAAGATGATGACTTTAATATTATTAAAAAAGTTAGTTTTAATAGCAGCAGAAAGCTGCATATCACTTTCCTTGATAGCATTACTTCTACGTTCTTTATTGTCGTGTATGAGAGCAAACATACAGTAGCAACAATATTTAATATATATTTATAAACCGGTATGTACATATGAAATAACTTCTAGTCATCATCTTAAACATTCTCTTTATACACACTGTCTGCATGCATATTAAGCATCATAGTATATCAGTTTATATGTTCAGTGTTTATTTTTTCTACATGTTAAGCATTTCACATACCAGTGACTTGCTGTAAGCCATTTACATACATATTTAATTAAGTTTTGTTCCTATACTAGGTATGTCTGTTTTACGCCACTAACTTTCTTTTATTAATTATAGGATTAACTGTATTGAAATTTTGAATTTGCAACGGTATATCGTCCCATTAAACAACTGATATGCTGTTGCAAAAGTCGACACTTCAATACTGGTTAAACCGTTTCTATTAAACACATTTCAGTGTTTTTGACAGTTTTTCTCACAAACGCTTTCAAACAAAACTAAAAGACATCACGTTTTTGACGGTTGAACGTCACATGCCTGGATTTGCCAAGACCTAGTGTTATGTACTGTAGTTCCACATTTTTGAATGTTTACCAATCAGACTGCAGGAGTTTTGTGAAGACGTTAGAAGGTTAGGATATGTTCATTATATAAATCTTTTTTTTTATATATATATATATAAATTATAATTAATTACCTGATGCTTGGACTGCACCGATTTTAGTAGACACAAATTATACCCATATGTATCTAGTCATGTTTATATTTCTAGTTAAGAGATTCACAATAAAAAAAATCGGAATTTGTGGTTGATATACTATTAGTACAAGAACATATAGAATCTCCGTGCGTGCGTGTGTGTGCGTGCCTGATCATATGCTACAACATACCCTTCATATTATCGAAATAAATGTTATATAAGTATCCACTCTACACTGATAGACTGTCCTGCACAGTATATATACATATTTATACAGACCTATTAAAATAAAGGAAAAAGAAGCTACATTAACCTTTGATACATCTGATACATCACTATGTCTTATGAACTCATTTCAAATAAAGATTTCGATGAACTTTAATATGAACAGTTCGGCAAGCCGTGGCTGTAGCCAGATTGTGGTGTCCATGTTGAATCTAGTGCCTGTCGAGGTGTAGCACACCAATTGCAATACAGGAAGTGTCGGCCTGGGGTATCGCATAATGGCGTCAATAAATAATTCTCATTTCTTTTTGTAAAAAAAGGCAATTTCACTAATTTAAAGTGCTATTTTTGGTTTATATCACATTGTTGATCTATTTATTACATTTTTCAAGCATTGCCATGTTAAAATTGTGAGTTTTGAATTTATTTTGCTTATATGGAAATGAGTGTATGAATACAATATTATGGCATCTCAGTGTTTATGTTTTTAAAGGGGCCATTAATTCATGAGACAAGTTCTTTCTTAGAAGATACATGACCCCCATTTTTCTGTGGATTTTTTGGCAGCATATATGTCATTTGTGATGAGAATGTAAGTTATTCATTTTTAATTTGGGCCCAGATATGAATGACAACATGGCATTTAAATTTTAATTCACACACAACTCAATGCAACAATCAATGGGTGTGTTACACCTCGAAGTTGATCTAACTGTTTCATAGCCAGAAGGGCGAGTCAGATTACGTTTTTCCCTCTGATTGGATTCACGGCCAGAATTTTTCCAAGAATTTGATAGAAGGCCGGATTATTTTTTTTTCGAGAATTTGAGGGCCTGTTTATATTTCCCCCCTCAAGTCAGAGCCAGAATTTTTTTTTTAACAAATCAAGGGCCAGAATATGTTTTTCAAAAAAAATCTCAGGCCCCCCCCCCCCCGCCCCCACCCCCCCCCACCACCCCCCAGGAATCAAAATGGTCGGTACCTTAAACGATTAATTAATAAAAAAATATAATACTAGATATGAACATGTACCTATTCAATTAGATACCCCTATAATAAGACCTGAAAATAATACTAGATAAATAAAAAGAGGCTATCAATGTACAATAAATGATAGAAAAAAGAATATTAGCGTGGACCTTTGGAAACGGCCGAACACGATAAATGCGAAATATTGCAGTCTCGGTTCGACTGAGAAGTTCTCACTTTGATTGGTATAACGCATATTTTGAAATATGTTTTCAAGTAAACAAGCTTGCTGATGGAGCTGCTTTCGCAGACGCTGATAGAATTGCTTTAATTAATGGTGCAGCTTCATTGATTGATCAAATTCAAGTAAAGCAAAACGGAAAAATAGTTTACGACGGTAATAATCTTCATAGATATTTTAACGTTAACAGTTTACTTAAAATGTCTGACGATAATGTAAAAACAACAGGAACAAACGAATGGTTCTATATTATATATTCTGTGATGAATGAAATGTTATGATCTAAACGATAGACGTCACGATATTACGTCACGAATTGACGTCATGATATTACTCCACGCTGTCGCCAACGAAGTGACAGAAGAAGGAATACTTGTGTCAAAAGACGATTGGAAAGAAATTCATCACAGAATATATATTATATAGTTTAATTAACATTGTTGAAGTGATACGGGAAATAATTCCCGAGTGAGAAATATTCTTGCAATATAGAAACTCGTTCGAAAACGCACTCGTTTCTATATTGCAAAAATCTTTCTCACTCGGGAATTATTTCCCGTATCACTTCAACAATGTTAATTAAACTCTATATATAGACGATACATCTGCAGCATGATCTCGAGATGACCAAGCTGGTTATAATTTAGGATTTACAGCTCGCCTTAATCATAACTAATAAAAAAATAACTTTCACTTTCGCATTAAATCACCCGATGCACACAGCGGTTAATTAAAACAACTGATTTAAAATGTACGTTCTTTTAAAAAGGTGTACAAACTTGCTAACTCTTGCGTTTACATGTTCTAGTAAATTGTGAAACAGATCCATGTTTGATTTTCATACGTGTCATGCAGTACATCACACGTTTTTGTTTGTTTTCATTGTCCGTTTTCAACAATATAAAACATTAAAATCCATTAAGCGAGCCTTCCTTCTCTTTGCCGGATGCATTTTACAAGGCGGCACTCACATCAGGTTTCTTTACATGTTTTTTTTCATTATTTCATTTATACTGACTAGAAAAGTAACTGATAACAAATAATTATCACCCTGTGTGGTTGCTGGGGTAGAATACAACCACTGCAACTTGTGCTTAAGCCATAGGGGACGCCTCCATACCCCCATATCATGTTCTTTTTGGAATTTTTTTATCATGTAAGTTCAAGGTCTTCGTCATGACACCGCATATGGAAACGTTGCTTCATTGTTAATGAAATGTGTACTATAGAATTCGCATCAAGTTCTCAGGTTACACATGTACTATTCTAGGCCTATTTCCCATCTTTTATTTTGATGTATAAAATTATAGAGAATGAACCTTGCATACATGTTCATTCCTGTTCGGCGCTATATAACCTTGTATGTGTTGGTGCGCCGTAAAACTCAGTTCAAATTCTAAAAAAATTTTTTTATTAGAATAATATTAAATATAATTTGCAACATTCCCACTCGAATTGAAATGATCCATTAGCGTAAAGTCAATCATAAGAACCATCGTATAAATTGCATTTTGGCGCAAGAAAATATCCCGGAAATACTAGTTGTATTTATGAGTTGCCAACATCCAAAAATAAAGTTTAACATTTCTCACTAAACTTACTGAAGAAGTATGGATAAAAATGACCTAAATGGAGAAATAGATGCACTCATTACCTGTGTAATTGCGACATGGCCAAACTTTGAGTTTCTATGCAAAATATCTTGGCTTAAGTATGCCATTCATTTTTCACGTAACTGATTTCCACTCCAAGCAGTTTGTCATCAAACTCCGCATAAGTACACGATTTTACTCACTCGAAATGAAATAATAAAGTCTGGGTTTGACTTGAGCTGCATTGTACAAACTCAGAAAATTCGATCATGAGTAAGTTGTTTTTAACTGTTTTGTGTTCTGTGGTTAGCACACAGTAAAGTAAATGCCGGTACATGGATACTTTTGCTGTACCACAGTATATACTCTAATATTAAACTTTTATTACAGATGCAGCCAATACACATCATGTGAATGAGTTTGTAAATATGCTGTTTAAGTGTAACAAGTAATACTATTCTGTTTTGCAGGAACCAGATACTGTTTAAATTATGATATATACTGTAGAGAGGTTTGAAAGTATGATTTTATAGTAAATGTTATTGTTACTTGTTTTTAAGAAGGAACAGGCACGCTGTAAATGATAGGAGTTATTTTCCTCAAGGGAGGGAGATGGTAAACCTGTATTGCACCGGCGTTGCCTGTTCGAAACAGTGTTGATTTGGTATTGTACAGTACATGTCATGTTGTGCTTGCAAAGCGCGAGGTATGTGACTACACACTTTGAGAGACGATTGCACGCGAGTGTGAGTGAAGTATGGTGGAATGGAATAAGTTGTGAATTAACAAGGGCGGGAAACATTGGCATTTAAACGAGTATTCCCTCATATTACATAATGCCCAAGATCCTTCATAGGAATGGACGGGAGTTAGGCGCGAGCCATAACCAGGATTATCTGGCTCTATGCCGTCCAAAACCACCACAATATATTGATAAAATATACCGATCGAGTTGTTATTGAATAGTCAGTCATACAACAAACGAGTACACATATTTTCTTCTCCGGCGCTGCTTTACAGATGCTACTTATTATTTCGCCCCTTATTTACAGAACACAAACTATATTTATTGCTCTAAGGGCCATGGTTGCCAGTAGAGCGAGTCAGCGCATTGTTTATCATTCCAATAAGGAATAGTGGAAAGAGTTATATCATCGTGGAAATCTGCTTTTAAATGCTGAACTACATCGGGCTCGAGTCTTAGGCTGTCGTCTCGAGGCTTGTATGAGCTCTCGAGAACTTGAAGTAGTGTTTCATACAATTCATCCGACATGATGGGAATAGCAAATGTCAGAGCCTTCGACGCTTTATGACTGAAGAATGACCCGTATACCACAACGGACAATATGAAGACGTGTGTTCTCACCCAAAACAGGTGTCGGTAGTGTATGCGTAATAACGGTGCAGATACACATTATTGAACATCTGGAAACGTTTGTTTCCCTCTTCGTGTGTTCAATATCGTGTTATTAGTGTTGTTGTCTTAGTTTAAATGCAACTGTTAAAGAAAATGATACATAAAGAAACAAAATAACAACCAACAACTTAAAATCAAAATGTATCTAATTAAAAAAGTGGTTAACAGAGTTTATATACAATTCAGAATTTTGGGATTAAATGGATTGAACGTGAAATTTCTGCGCAATACGCACTACCATATTAAGCTTTGATCCATTGCATAGTTAAATTTCCCCTCTTGTGATTTATTATTATATATAAGAAAACTACATAAAAACATAATAACAAAACAAAACATAAATATGTATAATAAGTAATTAATCATGTCAACGTTGTATTTTCCGGTATTTTATTCGTGTAATGTTTCTTATAGGTTTTATTATTGTTTTAAAATTATGCCAAGCCAAGCTTAAAGCTACAGACTTAAAACTAACATATCAAATTTTTATCTAGCCATGGTACAAGGAACATCGATAAATATACGGCCTCCGATTATATTTCATAAGTAATGTTTACCGGAACGAAAAAGGAACCAGGGACCTTGCACTTTTATTTCTTCTTTATACATGTAGATATAACGGATGAACCATGTATAGTTTCGGTACGTTGTAGAATATTTAATACTAGAAAGGCATTTATGCCATGACAAGTGCACACGTGCGCACAAACATATTTACTGCTCAACGAAACAAAACGAGATAAAGTTGTTTTGAGGACGCGACCTAACATGCTAAAACTCTGGTTGTATGCAAACATTCAAACAGAGATGTATGGTATTTGACCTATTTTAAACAAAATAATGCTATTGACCAGATTTTATAAATCTCGTGTATAAATACCAATGATGACAAGCAAGAAGTCGAGTGATTAGTGATAATCTTACGTCAATATGACTGTTAGTCTCTGACTTGTATTAACTCACTGGCAAACAACTTAGTATTTTACTTAAACCGTATTCATGTAATTGAGTCAAGTTTACAAATGAATGTGTGATTTTTTATGTGTTTCGTTATTTTATCAAAATAAATCTTTATAATCTTACAATACGCATACTGACTGAAACTAAATATAATTAGATCAGCATTTGTACTTAATTCGTACTTAATTCGTACGAATAGTTTGGTATATAAATAGCATTACTCTCTGGTGAAATTTGAGTGATTGTAATATCTTATTTTATAATGTCATTAAAATATTTTTTTGTTAACACCGTACAAATCGTCACATATAATGCAAGCAATTACATATTTTAGCATATCTTTTATTTCAACATAATTTCACTCTGTTAATTATACAGAACAGTGTAAATCAGTATTTATTAACATGCACACTAGCGTTCGTTTAGTGCAGTGTGGCGGCTGTAAAAAGACTCCCCGTGCTACGAATCAGTAGTGTTATATTTTACTGGTCCTTTGGGACCAACGAGCCCAATATAGGTGGCTTTAAAGTAGAATACCGCTTAAGCCGGTGCTAGGGGGCGTTAGAAGTGTTGCTTCTTTCATTACTTCTCATGAACAGACTCAATAAAACCGGGTCTGCTGCTTTATTCTCTGAATTGTGTTTGTTGCTCTCAAAGGATCACCTTTATCAGTATTTATTAGATTATACAACAATAAACGCGCAATTAAACGGGTACATTCTGGCACTCTTCTTTCACTTCCATATATACTTGTATAATACAAAAAAGTGAACTTATTTACATTTAAACATTTTGCAGAATATTTACATTCTTGCATTCAATGTAAGTGTAACATATTTTATAAACAGTGTGTATGTGAGTATGCAATAAAACAAGTTATCATATTCTTATCAATTTGCAAAATGTGATTACCAACCAGTTCCATTAAATTGTATTTATGCCATTATGCTAAATTTTACTAACAAATCGAGATTCAACCTTCTTCCGACTAGTAGGAAGAGAGTGACCCTTCCCTTTTGACAATACGTTGTAAACTTAGCAGTTTTACTTTCAACACATCACTACATGTAATTGATTGGTATATACTGTAAAGTACATATATATAAAGAAGAGACGAAAAAACGCTATCGTATCCTGTTCGATCGTAATCTTGTTAATATATCGAGTGCTCAGCGCAAAACTATTATAACTATATATGAATAACAGTTTTATAAATTAAACAAACAAACCAACCTAAAAATAACATTGCCACCGCTAATCACGTAATCTCCACATCTCAGCAAACCCCACTAAAATAAATAAATAGGAAAAAATGGAAATAAAAAAATGTGATTTATTAAAGGAAGAAATACTTCCAGTTAATCTGTTTCACAAGAGGACAACTGATGGCCTTGTCGCATTGTATATACTTGCAACAGTTACAGAAGTGGGTTAGCTAAGGAGGTTTTGTAAGTTCATAGACAACTTTGTAAAGAGTTGCCCATACAGTTTTATAAAACTGTGAGCCCCAGGTCAGAGCCAAATTTAACACTATATTTTTCAACAGACTTGTAATGGCTCGTAAGATAGTCTACATGCAATATATTCTATATAAAAGCCCTATCTTTTTTGGTTTCAGGAAGAACATTTTCGGATTATTTCCTACATACGCCCATGCTAAACATGCGACACTTGCGGCTACTACTTTACGTATAGCAGACAATTTATTTGGTCTGCCAAACGGTCCTAAACGTTTCCACCGAACTGTTCTTTAAAGGGCCACACCACCGGCTTTAGTAAAATTACCCTGCCCCTCCAGGCTCAGCTGACACGAACTCAAGATTTAGATATGGTATGTGTGTGTTGGCGTGTGTGCGTGCGTGTGTTCGCGAGTGCATATGCTTCCATGCTAGCGTGAGTGCGTGTGTGCGTATTTTTCAAGGATTCAAGTCCATTCGCCACATAATGATATGTATATTGTGTTGGTGTGTCTTTTCAATGCTGCTGGTACGCTGAGATTAGGTAGATTGTATCAGCGTCGGGTGTCGTTAACTATGTCTTTTTGTTCGCTACGGCGGTGAAGTACTGGTGTCATGCACTCACTTGGTGTCCTACATCCTCTAGATGGTAGGTGACCTACATTCACTAGGTGTCCTACATTACCAAGTATATGGTCAATATTGTTCTAAGTAATAAATGGGCATCGTCCGTCGCATAAGGCATTTTGACCTGGTTACCCGGTGTATCGGAAACTGTCCTCTGTGCACGTTTACAACGTTAAAGCTACTCAATAGCAATAGGACATTTGCATCCTTTCCGAAATATCGACCCCCTCCAAGTTCAAGGACACACAGTTTCCACTAATAAAACTACTCAGTGCCCGCCTCCTAGTGCATAAGAAACGAAAAAAAATACTATTCTAGTACACATACCCGATATTCGTAGACATTAATGGCTCAAGAGTAGAAATTCGTACAACTCGTTATCTTTAGATATTATACAAAGTTATGCATCCTTAAAAATGTGTTAATATTATACTAACCTAAGAACGCCTAACATAGTAAATAAATGTATGCATCGTCGGATACCACGGGCCAACGTAATGTCGCTCGTGGGTATCCGACGATGAAATATGTGTTAATATAATTAGTTTGCCAAATAACATTTATTCTCACGTTATCCCTTTCTTAAACACACTCTTACTCAAAGTGACATTTAAAATACCGATTTTTGCCAATTTTACCTTGTACTGCGTGTACTTGACTTACACAAGTCAAAATTTCAGATCATCCATATTACATTGTTTAAGCGTGAAGAACCTTATTTCAGTCCAAGAAAGGTAGCAAGAAAATAGTTGTACTAAGATAAGGGCATAAGTAAAGACAACATGTAGATATTATCTTCAATAAAACCGAGTTTGCCACTTTATTATCTTGGTTGAGTTTGTTTCTTCCAAATGATCTGCCTTATCGTATTTATTAACATTCCCACTAGCGTTCGTTTCGTGCGATGTGGCGGCTGTAACAAGTTTCCCCGTGCTAAGAATCAGTAGTGTTATTTTACTGGTCCTTTGGGATCAATGTGCCCAATATAGGTGGCTTTGAAATTGAATACCGCATTAGCCGGTGCTAGTGGGCGCGAGAGGTCTTGCATCTTACATTACCTCTCATGAACAGACTCAATAAAACCGAGTTTGCTACTTTATTATCTTGGTTGTGTTTGTTGCTTCCAAATGATCTCCCTTACCAGTATTTTCCCGTTAAGGACAAAATATTATTAGGCAAAACTTTATAAGGCATCACTCTTTTGTAGATACATTTTACTTAGGGAATATTTTCAATCCTAATGGAAATTTCATTGTAACAAACATAAATAACACCATACAAGAGATTTTTGAAATATGCCTAGATAAAAACAGCATTTGTTATCTTTTCGTGGAAGCCGTTATTCATCTGCGTACAGATTGGGATGGGAGTGAAAAAACGTACAGTCGTCTGACGGATGTCGAAACGCGTATTGTTTATAGTTTCAGACTGATGAAAATGTTACTTCCAGGTTGATAGATCAGTACGGGAGCAGAGAAGTCATTTCACGTGCTTGAACAGCATAACTCAAACATAAATAATTGGTGTTGGAGGCAACGTAGTTCCCATTTTGCAAGCACGTGCAGATGCGCGGATTTTATAGTACTCT
The DNA here is from genome assembly GCA_037043455.1 of Cyrtodaria siliqua. Taxonomy (NCBI): domain Eukaryota; kingdom Metazoa; phylum Mollusca; class Bivalvia; order Adapedonta; family Hiatellidae; genus Cyrtodaria; species Cyrtodaria siliqua. The sequence goes on along the minus strand of JAWPHD010003916.1, from coordinate 138,610 downwards.
TTTTAGAAACACTAGTTTAAAGCTTATACTAGATGGCAAAGAAAACAAATCATATCAGAAGTCAGTTATTATGTCGGAGATTTATAAAACAATCGTGTTGACAGGTTTAATTGAGATATCATAGTCGGAAATCGCGGTACAAATGCGAAGATCGAAAAAAACTAGTTTTTGTTTTCTTCGAAATTGCCAATGTTTCAAAACGGGTACAAAAATTGTATATTCTTAAATATTGTTGAAATTGACAGGAGTCAAAGATCATTACCTGATCTACCTTTTTTGAAAAATTCTTATTTTTTCGTGAATATACATTTTGCGTGCCCGTTTTGAAAGTTGGTACCTGCATTTCACTCTTTCAGAGGCTATTCAAAATGGCGGCGACACAGAAAAACACCCAGCCCAGGGCCAGTCAGTCGCACGCCACAAACCCACTTCTCCCTGGACAAATTAACATCATAATGTCACACAGTCACAGAAACTAAATATTGTGAATTGAACTGAACGTTTATAAATAGCTAAGGAATGTGCTAAAAATAGCTCACACACATTCAAAGGTCAAATAATGCTGATCCGTGTACATACACAGATAGATTGTTTACACATACGGCCCGATTGACCGATGGATTATTTCAATTTATTTGCACAGGAGTAGAATTAAAACAGTGTTACAATCACGATCGTATACAATTCCAAGTATTGCATGAGTGCGTAATTTACAAACTACAAACAAATAGATCTATTACAGTAGACAATGTAGAGAATTAAAATTGAAAAGTGGAACACACCAGCAAATGCCTGAAATGGGTCATGGCATTGTCTGCACTGTAGCCAATGTAAGTAAATACACTTTTAATTTCTGTATGACAAGTGTTTAACGTTGAAACATGTAAAACGGTGGTGGTTGATATATATTAACTTAATTCTGATAATTTTTTAGAACACATGAGTGATGAATAATTGATGAAAATGTAAGCCTTGGAAATCTACTATTTGTTCATGAATGCCACCTGTGACTTACATTTTGGACAGTATCATCTTCTGGAAAGCACCACTTTCAATTCCAGTTGTGTTTTAAGTAAAATGTTACGGAATGCTGACATTGTTAGCATTGAGAAAGTTGGACAGAGTTATTAATATTAAAAACAAATGAAACAATATCATATATGACTTGTTTTTTTCAGGTCTGCTAAGACTAAGTTAGCTAGAGGCAGTGTGCAGTATTACCATAGCCAGATTCAAGTCAAATTTCCCAGTCTCACAGTATAACTACATCAAGAGCCTTGTATTAGCCAGTATGTAGGTAAGCGCAGCTTCAAAAAATCTATGAATTTATCAATGTTTGTTCTTTGCAAAATATGTGGCATTGTGCACCAGTCCTGCACCACAGACATATTAATAATTTGTTATTAGGTCTGTGCCTGCACTTAGTCTCAGACTTTTTATACTAAAAATAAAAATGGTGTTTTACAGCAATTCGACACATAAATAGGTCATATTGTGCTTAGTACATATGTAAAATTAAACAAACAAAATAAAAAGGTCCCTGTATTACATCTAAATTATTAAACTTAACCAAGACCCCGACTTAACATAATGTGCTGGCATGGCCCAGCAATAGCATGGTGGATGATAGCAATCTGGAGCTTCCGGTTCAAGTCACACTTGCACCACTGAGTTTCTGTGTTATCGCGCAATACATCTACGCTCAGCCTTGTTTGTTCCTCAGCCTCTTTTGTTTGATTGGGATTGAAACTGGGGAGTCTATCCTCCAAGCACGATAAACAACCATAGAAATTATTAATATATACATTAGTAAGAGTAAGACAGGTTCTCGAATTCCTATGTGTCATTTGGGGCGGCTCTAAATAAGGTATACCGGTAATAAATGTGTTGATTTAGCAGAAAACGATTATTTTTAATTTATTGTACATGTAAAAAAAGTTCTATAATCACTATTCATTTACATATTTCAGTTCTACAACTTGTTACCTATTTAAGTTGAAACAAAATATCATGTATGTCATTTTTATTTTCAGAGCCTGGAGTCCTGAGATGCTGGGAGTTAGCTGAAAATAGTTAGTGATGTCCCAATATATATGGGAGGATTTTATTGAAACAAGTAGTCACATATAACTTTTTACAACATTAACAACAGAATCAGAAATACTTAAACGAACAAGAATAGTATATAATAACAAGATGGTGTACAATATTTATTTTTTTTTATGAATCATGAATCAGCAATACCTTATACGTACAGTACTAGCATCAACTTCAAGAAAAATATGTCTAGTAAGAGGATCACCAGTTCAGCCAGCACAATATCATATCAACATGCTTATCCGACTGTTGACACAAGGTGGATCGTTGGCGACATTAACTGGATAGTTCATTGGAGTGGCTCAAAATAAGGGCTAATATGAAAATATAAATGTGTTTCTGTTAATCTGACCGGCCGTGCCCGATTTATTTATTGGATTAAAACGTTGTCTGAATTTTATTGGATTATATAAAAGTTTGTGGAATAACAGATGGCAGGAGGTGTATATTATACAATTATGGACTTTTCAGCTGTTATACATGATGTGATATGCACCAAAAAAATCATTATTGACCGAGGCGATAGCCGAGGTCAATAATGATTTTTTGGTACATATCAACATCATGTATAACAGCTGAAAAGTCCATAACTGTTTTATTATATAACCCTCAATTTATTATATAACCCTCAACTCGGAAACATTGTACCCTTCAATGTTCAAAGGCAGATTCTTCTCTTTCAAATACGCTTGAAACACATTCACTGCTTGCTTCGTAGCTTTCTTTGTGTTCAGTGCATCTTTATTCGCTATAATTATGTTCATTTCTGCCTCCGAAAGGTTCGCAAAGCGTGTTGGTGGCGGTTCACTTTCCATTTTGACAGATATTGTCGTCTGGAAACACAAATGATCAATGGAAGTCAAACGCTTGATTGCATTTAATCAATATCATCCGAACGAGCTTCGGAAGTTTCCGTGGTCATCGGAACGCGCCTCGGAAAATTCCGTAGCGTACGGATAAAGGCGAATGATATTAATAGGCGGCTCGTGGGATTCCCCGGTCTTCCCCTGTTACTATTTATAAAACTGGTCAATATCAGAAAAAAACAGGTCAATATCGCTAGATATTTTTTCTAAAAAATTACTTTTTAGCCAATGAAAACGCGTCTATTTATAGGTTATATAATAATACCGGTTATACCCAGAAGAAAAGTGAGTGGTCTTTCTCACCAAAAAAATAACAAACAGATACATGTGTATATATATATAACCCCACATATGTTCAAATTGGCTTGCACCATATAAACAATTACATATTAAAGGGACATGCAGCAATCTTCTTTTTTTTAAACTCCAAAATGTTATAACTTATAATTTAAATATATGCAAGCGGGTGTAAAGTGAAAATAAATTATTGATTAATCAATCGAGGTGCACATTTTAATGCTTGATAAAAACTTGATAAATGCTGTGTGTCCCTTTAATAAATAAAAACAATTATTGTATGATGCAATTTAATTTGTTATGTAATACCCTTTATATTTGGGATGTTTTGATGTAAATATTTGAAATAAAATGTTTTAAATCAAATAAATAATTCATTTTGATATCTGACTTGTTACATATTTTTTACTTAGTCATGAAAGATAATATTTAAGGCCTTAATAAGTACCTTAAATGTTTATTGTTTACCATTGAAAGGTGAGGCGGCATATGGTGTTAGTTATCTGTGCGTCTATATCCTTCCACAGTTTTTAACCAATCTTTTCGAAACTTTACATGATCTTTATCTATGATGTCTAGACGAGCATATCGATTTTGCATCAAAATAAAATTTATTTATGAATATATATTCTTGCATAGTACAATTTTCCACGGATTGTTTTCAGTGCGTTCATTCAAGTCCCATGGACATATTGAGTTATGGAGATGTTCGGTTGCCTTTTTATATTTGTATACATTCTCATCTTCACCTCTCACCGCTGCGGGTTCAATTCCCACTGGGAGCTCAACTTGTAGGTGAGAAAGTGTCGATTCTTACAGATAGCAGTAAGTACACAGTACTGGTTCTACCCAGGAAATATGGCCTAAAATGTGCTATAATGACATAAAACACAATTCAACTTTAAAAATATAAAGTAAAAAAAATGGCCTTCTTTATTTTCCTTCGATGCTATCAGTATAAGTATTACGACAGTGTTTCTGTCTGATAAAAAATTCATCTTAGGTTTCAACCGACAAATGGTCTATATTTAAACTAATACAAGTAAGATGGGGCCCTCAAACCCTTTTATGTGTGGGTGATATATTCCACGGTTGATTCATGATACTAGCATGGGACAGCTATAGTACATATGACAGTGCTGAGTGCAGTTGCGGATGAATTGAATTGAATATTTAACGGCTCATCAACACAGTACAGGTTATTTAGAGCCGCCTCACCACGGTTGATTCATGATACTAGCATGGGACAGCTATAGTACATATGACAGTGCTGAGTGCAGTTGCGGATGAATTGAATTGAATATTTAACGGCTCATCAACACAGTACAGGTTATTTAGAGCCGCCTCAGAGAGAGGGGAAGGATACATAGGAATCCAGGAACCGTGCACTACTCTTATTATTGAACAGATTCCTATGGTTCTTTAACATGCTCGGATGATAGACCTATACGCGGGACCACCCTGTTTACGTCCCCATCCGACGGATGAGGCTAAGGGAATGTGTCTTGCCCAAGAACACACCGACAAAACTCAGTGGCACCACCTCCGGTTACAAATCCGCTGCGCTACTGACTGCGCCAAGTTGCGGATGACAATTAGACACTGGACAGTCTAGTCAAAAAGCGATTGTTACGTAAACTTTCCACATATGAGAGGGTGCCCAATACTACCCGCTCCATCGAATACGCGCCTGCAGTTCTTGCGAGGTCAGTCGAGTCAAAATTACAGTTAAATCAAACAATTCGTATTTTCGTGTACTTTTGATAAAGAAATAACATGCTTTTCGTGATATGCAGCAAAATTCATGTAATGTGTGAGCTAAAACAACAATTCAAGTATCACCTCGTACTTTATTTAACAAAAAACACACGGTTGTTGTCATTTTAATCGTATTCTAAAAATGGCATCTTTTTGAGTTATCGCCCCTCGCTTCGACATTTTACAAGGCGGGTCTGCATTTATCACGCAGTAGAGCTTCTAAAAAAAAAGTCGGTACAGACGAAAATCACGAAACCTAAAGGGGAAATGAAATTTCATGATCAAAAATTGTCACAATTATACGTTTTAAAAAATTCAAAATGGCGGACATTTTTTTTTTTTTGACGTTGCCGAAAGTTGACGTACTACTTTTCGTTGTCAAGCGTGGTTGCGATATTTGAAAGATGTAGGAAAATATCAAGGCTGCTCCCGTACTGGATACTAAATATATCCGAAAGTTCTCATTTGTACTTCAGGATTAATTGTCAAAGTTAATGTCCAGGTAATGTCTGTTGTTATGAATAACGATATGTTTTATTATGTTTGTTTCAGTACTCCGTAACGGGTTTCCCCTTGATGCTCTGATTTCGGACAAGTCATCATCGAGTACATATGAGATTAGCTTCTTAGGTTAAACTTATTTTTTTATATATTATATACATGAACATATTCCGATTTTTTTCCTTATTACACATATCTACGCTTTCTCGAATGTAAGGGGTTAACTCGGCGGGAACTTTTTATTTACACTTTCCTGTTGTTTAGGGATGATAACAGGGTAAGCGTGAGGTTTGGTGCACCCTAGAACCGGTTTAAAATCCCCGGTGGTCCATTTTGCCACTGACCGTTCCAAGGCGGTACCCATGTTGTCAACCCTTATATGTGTGTGGTGTGCTTTTTTACTGAATGTGTTTGTGGTGTACTTGTTGAATCACCTTTGCGATGTAATACTTGTTGGAGTGACTGTATTCTGTGAATGCCTTTCTTCCTATTTGACTTATAACCTTTTCTTCCCTTCCGATAGATGATCTTATAAATATATATAGTTAAACTATCCGCAGTGTTAGTGATAACCGGAGTTGGTAAAACTCTCAGTCGGTATTTATGCCATTCTATAAGGACACGTTGAGAGTCACATGTGTCCGATTCACAGGTTAAACCTGTATTTAGTGAAGGATTATTGTGGAACTTCAAACTTATTTGCAAATATGTTCAATATACTGAAATGTTGCTGCTCTTAGCACACACCGTTTTCCCAGTTTTAACAGCTTCGCTTCAGGATAGCAGGCACTTTTCGAAAAAATTACACTTTTCATCTGCGTTCATATGTAACAAGAAGAATATAAGAATCCATCATGAGTATACATGTGAGATAGAGAAATCTCACCCGAGGAGTTAGAACTGCAACCAGGGACGAGGCTCTGCCGAGTGCCTGGTTGCAATTCTGATCCCGAGGGTGAGATTTCCCTATCTCACATGGATCACTCAAGATGGATTTTATTTCTCCCATTATGTGTTTATTACCGGCATAAAATCAGAATAAGGCGACGTCGACGTAACGTCATGACGTCGTTAGTCACATGTCATGTAAGATAGAGTTATCTCACATGAGGAAATTGCCTATCTCACATGAGCAGAAATGGGAGAATTAGAATGTTCGTGAATGTTCGTGAATGTTCGTGTGTCGTCTTTATCTTTTTTTCTTCAGAATACTCTCATGTGTTCTTTAATAGGATGCATATGTATGTTGTTAAGTAATACTCTGTTAATTAAGCGGTTCTGTACACCCTTGTGCCACGCCTTTCACCAGTACTGTCCCTCCTTCATATAGAAATGTCGTTGGCCAGACAAGATATTCAACAAAGTCTCCACGACAAGTGTAATCTCTGAACATACTTGAGTCAAACGTGGACAGAACGTCAGTCCTTAAAAACATTGGTGGATCCTGGACAACCATCAGCCAACACAACTCGATGCATTTGTTGATATACACCTTCGTCTTCGGTGACTGGAGATGATGCTCATTCAGCAATGGTATTCTCTTATGTAGCAACTGAAAAAGTCAAAAGAGCACAAACCTCTTTTTTATCGTATAAATACAAACCTCGTGTGTCTGTGTACATGTTGTTCCTGGAGATATCATTACTGCCAGTTAAACAGTTCAGCTTGTTTAAACAGTCCAGCTTGTTTAACTGGTATATTTTTATCATTAATGTGATAAATTCTTCTTTTGATTTCACTGCTCTGCATATTATTTATTTCCGCGATTATTTTTAATTTGCCGAAACATACAGCGATCACGTTTTAAATAATCAACTTCTTTCAAAACGTGTAACTCGGATGTAACGCAATACATGTATCAATGCCAGAAGCTTTAGAAACATAAACATATTTATATGCTAAAGATAGCAGAGTTAGAAAAAGTAATGAAAGCGGAATGTATGGAATAGGTTTGTCGTGATCGTTTTGGATTTAAAAATTAACAAAACGACGACGACGTGTTATAATTGAAAGTCCATTAACAAATAAACTAATGTGTAAGAATTAAAATACTTATTAAATGCTAACCTCTTGTATGTGTGGACTCGTCTGTGCAGCTTTGAACCTTCTGAAGTCTTTGATTTGCTGTTGAAACGAGTCCGATAACTCAACATGAGTATTTTTTATTACATCTGGGTCCTAAAAAAAGGGACAAATGTAACAATAATAAAATAAAATTGAAAATAAATATACTTAAAACCTAATTATAAAGACATAGTTATTTATTTTAAGTAATTCATTACTTCGCAATACTAACATTGACAGAAAAATATCAACTGGACATGTATGCGTTTTATTCCAATAACATTATGTCAATAATATATAATGCAAAGCAACATAATGACGAAACAACTATTATGTCAAAACACACACGACGACATTTATAACCGCTTAGATGTGCAGCAAAATATAAATGATATAAACAAAGTATACTAAATCTCCACTCTATTGTTAAATTTCTAAAACGTGCACTCTGGTAAAAGAAATCTAAAGTTAGCATTAACGGCAAAAGTTGTACAACTAATACTATTTCATATATGACAATATTGTAATTGTATGGATTTGTCAGCCACATTAACTTATAGAAAATGAAGCATAGCATCGTTTAGTTCTAAGAAGACCTTATTAAAATAGTTACATATTTAGATTGTTCTATACAGATCTGGACCTTCTCGAAATAGTTAGCAGTGGAAATATCCTTACAGTGGTCAAACACAGCCTGAAAGATAAAAACACACACACACACAATATTTATATACATCTTACATTACATTGTATACTTCTTTAATATATTATTAAACATCAAATCTCGTTTGTTTAGAAAATGAGTAATAATTTGGCATTCTAATCAAATTTAAATTTAAAGTTTTCAAATATTACCTTTAACACATCAAGCAACTTCTGTATGACATCTCTTTCACTGAGGTGATGCTGCAATTCGTCAAATGCAGCCGTCCACTCATTGTCGTATAATTCAGACATTTTCTCTCCAAGCTTTGTAGATCTGTTTACGTCGCTCAGGTCCATAACATAGGGATTGTTTTCAGGGGGCGTATCTAAGGCAATTGGGCATAACCTAGATCAAAGAAAGAATGTATATAGTCCGGTATTTTGAAAAATATATTTTTTTTATAAGCTATTGATTTAAAAGCTATGGCATAAGCATCTTATTCTAAAACGCAACAATTTTATCGGCGAGGAAGTGTTTTACATGAAAGAAAGGCCTACAGTGTCCCTAGAGCTAAATGCTGACGAAAGTAAATATACTGAATCAAAAAAGAAAGTTTGAACTCAAATGTACATACTCAGCCTCAATACGGATATTACATTGCTGTAAACTGGTACGTCATAAACTACATCATAACTGTATGTTTGAGAAGAAGTTAAAAGTTTGACATTCATGAGAAATTCCAGAAAACCAGCAATTCAGTAAACAAATGACTGTTAAATTGTATTTTCCCATTCAACTCCATGCATTTTGCAATTTTTGTTTTGCTCTCTTTTGACTTTAAAGATTTCAAAACTGTTAGTGAAGAAACTGTTCATACAAAGACATCACTACTTTATTAATACATACATATTGTATGTTTTCTTTTTTGACTGAGTGTATATTAATATTTTCATGTTTAAAGAATGGAGACCATTGTGTGTGATATGGAATATGTGTCAATATTAGAGCAAAGGACAGTGTACAGTACCATTTAAAGGGGGAATTGAGCGATGAAACGGGTTTGAGTGAGATTGCCAGAATGAGCGAATGGTCTTGACGAGGTTATTTCGGCGCTGGCGGTCTTGACGAGGTTATTTCGGCGCTGGTGTCCAAAAATGCAGGGTTACATCCGCTAGTAGGTTAGATGATCATTCTCTGAACGGCGTGCACAATTAACACATTTAACTCTTAAACATCATAAGTTGTATGTAAAAATAAGTATCATTTGCATGACGTAGATACTACAGTTACCACTGCATGACTGCACGGGGAAATGAGGTAAATCAGAAATGTATAGCTGCACAACTATTGCCGGATAATTGATAAATACATTTACCTGTAAATTAATTTACCTGTTCAAAGTTTTCTACGTCATCAAATAAAATCTTATTCTCGCTTTTCACAGATATTGCTATGTGTGAATTGTAAATATATATTGTTGTTGATTTCGATTCATGAAACAAAACATGGCTGGAGAACTTTACAATATGTTAAAATGGTAAGTTTACATTTTGTTCAGCGCAAGATCTTTTGAAACATGATTAATGCTTAACACCGTACTAGACATGTAAGACTTAAAGTTTGAGTGCAGCATTTTGCAACTGACATAATACACCAGACAGATAGCTGTCACCCCGTGTGCTAAAAATGTGGACGGAGCCAAATCCTTTCCGAGTTAGTGAAAGCTGTACTACCGAGACCACAAACATGATCTTTTGGGACACCTGTCTTACCTTTTTAAGGCATCTTCTTTGGCAGTTTTCTCTTCATCCAATTTTTGTTTCAATTCTTTTTCGTCCGATTTAGGGACATGTGTTATAAGAACCGGTACGGTATCAATGCTGCAATATAACATTGTTTCACAATAACAGATAGTAGTTTATATCATTATACATATATAGGTGTATGTAAAAGAAAACAAAAGATTGTCTGAATCTTAGTAGAAATTATTATTAATACAGATTGAGTAATTATATGTTTGAAAAAAGCTGAAGATGGCAATAAAATATATTTCATTAGCCAGTGAAGATCCCCAAACTCATTTTGAAGCAGGTTTGCTTAATAATCTTACTTCTTCTTGAATTCCCAAAGCTTTCTGTTCAAACTGTCAATTTCCTGTGTTGATCTGAAACAAATATAAAAACATACAAAAAAACATACAACTACGTACTATTTATTTACTGGGGTGATTGTATGAATATGAATAATATAGACATGTTTCATTTTGTAAATGGTCTTTATGTATACCTTATAATTTACACTCATAAAGTTACGCTTTGTTTGATGTGGGAAATCATAAACAATTGTATGGAACTACAAAAGAACACTAGTAAGAAATATTGAAATTGTCATTTATTTAAGAAATGACTAACATATAAAATAGTAATAGCATTTATTTTTTTACAATAAATGATATATATGTTTTCACTCAAAGGTGTGGAAAATTGTCATTTATTTAAGAAATGACGAACATATAAAATAGTAATAGCATTTATTGTTTACAATAAATGATATATATGTTTTCACATCAGAGGTGTGGGAACGTAAAACGCCTTGCACATGGAGAACGAGCCCGCACGTTCACACCCGCCAGGCGCCACACAACCCCTCATGCGCCGGTGCGCCCCAAAACCCCAACTCAATTCAATTCAATTACCTGAAACATTTTTGTTCCGACTTATGGCACATATCAATGCTGATAATGATATAAGCCCAGGTTTTCAAAAATCGGCTAACCTATCCTTCGGTTAAGGAAAACCATCCGATTTCATTTTCTCGTAAATTGTATTTGTACTAGAAGATGTATATAAATTCCGTTCTTTCTGAACAGAAAGCTTTTAGATACTCAAAATCTGACTGAATATTCATTTATAAGAAAGTCAGAGAAATTTGAAATCCTGACTCAGAGGTTAAGCCAACAGATCTTCGAAAATTTGGGCCATCATTTCTAAGATATTACATGTCACCCTATTTCATCAGTCTCATTAATCACATTCGCACCTTTAACAGAGCACCATCAAAGTGATACCAGGCCAACCACGAAAAACCCTGTGAGAAACGTGTATCCGATTAACATTTTTATTTCTAGTATCTCTCAGGATAAGATCTCGGACTTGATCTCTGACTATCAAAAGTACAAACGTTTCAGTGATCAATGAAAACCAACACAACAGGACAACATAAATATCCTGAAATCTTTTCAAATCCACACTTTTGAATTGCTGCAATATTTTTTCCATAAACTAACTCAATGTTATAACGTCTAACCTAGTCTGCTCTCCAAGGCTGAATGATTTAATTTGGCTGCCTCAACGCCAATCTACGATTGCGCCCTCTTTGAGAAGCAATCACATCAAGGGAAATTTATTTCTGTCTAACTCGTATCACTCAAACGAAAGAAATTATATTTATTTTTTACAATAAATGATATATATGTTTTCACATCAACGGTGTGGGAACTTAAAACGCCCTCACATCAAATGTGTAAAAACTTAAAAACCCCGCCTTAACAATAGCAATAGCATTATTTTATTAGTATTATCATTTCTAAATAGATTATATATGTCAGAAACATGGGATCTTGTTTGAAATATTTCTATTGCATATTTTAATAAATCTCAATCCTAAAATCTGTATCTATATATGTATATATATGTATAATGTACTAGTATATATTATCCTGGGATGACTGCATTATAGATAGAAAAAAGGGTGGGATGGTGGGAACTTGCAAAAATGTATGACGTTTGTATAACTGTCTGATGCTTTGTGAAAGCGTCATCTGGAGAGACTCCAATTGGGAAGATAATTCGCATAACGGTTAATGTGTTATATATGCTTTTAGCATGATAACGACACTTACGTATACTTTAATAGATCATAATACTCGTATATTTACAGGTACCCAGGTAGAGATTAAGTTTACATATGTATACCTTATAATTTACACTCATAAAGTTACGCTTTGTTTGATGTGGGAAATCATAAACAATTGTATGGAACTACAAAAGAACACCAGTAAGAAATATTGAAATTGAAATTGTCATTTATTTAAGAAATGACGAACATACAAAATAGTAATAGCATTATTTTTTATAATAAATGATATATATGTTTTCACATCAAAGGTGTGGGAAATTAAAACGCCAAAATTGCCAAAAGCAATACCCCACCCGTAACGTGCGAGTGTAAATTATATTGCAAATCTGAATTACAAGATCAACAGTATGTCAAGTTTAAAGTTAGAACAACCAGAAGATTGAACATGCCAGCGTAAAATATATTTAAATGGTATATATAACCACAAACTAATAGGCGCTGTAATGAAAAATATCGTCAGACAATTTGCTATACAATCACTTCAGTAAAAAAGAACGCTGAGTACCAAGCTTGATGCCATACCAGATGCCCATGGTACAGAACATGCCATAAATATATAGCGAAATACGCATATGCAATGTGTTCACCGGCACTATGTGGGCAAGTAAATAACATAACAACTAAAAGCACGAACATATCAAGTACAAAAACATGATCGTCCAACATGATGACATACCAGATGCCCTTAGCACCATGGTACAAAACATGTAGAAGTAAGTTAATACACATAGTAGCAGACGCACATACCAGATGCCCTTAGCACCATGGTACATAACATTCAGTATTAAGTAAAATGTAAGATGTCATGGCATGACAGCATGATAATGCACATTGTGGTGAAGTAAATAATCCTCGTATCCTGTGTAAAGCACTAGCATACCAAGTACAAAAACATGATCCGTACCAGATGCCCTTTGCACCATGGTACAGATTACATGCCCGCGTCGCCATGGTAGTTATCTCTTGCGATGGAACTTCATCCGGTGGTAGTGTAATTGTTTGGCTGGGCTGTTAATTATGGTCTGTCAGAGACCTGGTTTAACAGGAGGTCGGTTGGACATAGCTGTTAGCTGTTGTGATGGGTGGCGTTGCATTCGCCTGTTGATTACAGCTTGTCAATGACTTGGTCGTCTTGCGGCGTTTAGCAGGAGGGTGTTTGGACATGACTGTAAATGTTCAAATTGTACTAATAACCTTGAAAGATATAGAATTTCATGACTTATTCGACACAGGAAGGGCTGGGACTTGTGCACCATGTTTGTAGCACACACGTGACACGTGACATAGATATCGGCATATGTGCAACTGATATGCATGTACATATATATGTACAACATATGATATGGATGGGATAGCTATATCCTACAGTGCCAAAGATAAACATATATTCTATGACAAGGGTAATTTACTCTGTAAATTTAAAGAAATGTACATTGAAATCCTCCTTTGACGTGTTAAGAGTGAATTTCATAGTGGTGTGCTAACACTGCATATTAATTTTACTAAAATAACACAGTTTTGAGTCTAGAATTGTTAATTCCCCTTGGTCATTCACTCATGATTTGGTTTTCAGTGAATCTTTAAATGTTCATGCATAAATGTCTCAAAGAAATGGTTCATCTGGGCACTGTCATTCCTACGAAATCAACACAGTTCAAGTGTTGTATGTCATGTACGTTAGTATATGACATTTGTATGGGACAACTGTAGCCCATGGGATAGTTATATCCTACAGTGCCAAAGATAAACATATATTCTATGACAAGGGGTACTTTACTCTGTAAAGAAATGTTCATTGAAATCCTCCTTTGACGTGTTAAGAGTGAATTTCATAGTGGTGTGCTAACACTGCATATTCATTTTACTAAAATAACACAGTTTTGAGTCTAGAATTGTAAATTCCCCTTGGTCATTCACTAATGATTTGGTTTTCAGTGAATCATTAAATGTTCATGCATAAATGTCTCAAAGAAATGTTTTATCTGGGCACTGTCATTCCTATGAAATCAACACAGATCAAGTGTTGTATGTCATGTACGTTAGTATATGACATTTGTATGGGACAACTGTAGCCCATGGGATAGCTATATCCCGCATACACTGAACAAGTGTTTTTGATCATAGCTATATGACATGTACATGGGATAGCTATATCCCACAAACAAGTAGTTTAGTTCATAGTTATATGACATATAAACGGGATAGCTATATCCCTCAAAGAAGTAGTTTAGGTCCTAGCTATATGACATGTAAACGGGATAGCTAAATCCCTCAAAGAAGTAGTTTATGTCATAGCCCTATGACATGTAATGGGATAGCTATATCCCACAAACCAGTAGTTCAGGTCATAGCTATATGGCATGTAAATGGGATAGCTATATCCTACAAATAGGTAGTTTATGTCACAGCTATATGACATGTTAACGGGATAGCTATATCCCACAAAGAAGTAGTTTAGGTCATAGCTCTAGCACATGTACATGGGATAGCTATATCCCACAAACAAGTGTTTTGTCTTAGCTATGTGATATTTATACGAGATACCTATATCCTACAAACAAGTAGTTTAGGTCATAGTTATATGATACGTAAATGGGATAGCTATATCCACACACTAGTTGTTCAAGTCATAGCTATATGAAATATAAATATAAATGGGATAGCTATTTCCCACAAACTTATAGTTTATGTCATAGCTATATGACATGTAAATGGGATAGCTATATCCCACAAAGAAGTAATTTATGTCATAGCTATATGACATGTAAATGGGATAGCTATATCCCACACAAAAGTAATTTATGTCATAGCTATATGACATGTAAATGGGATAGCTATATCCCACCCACTAGTTGTTTATTTCATAGCTATATGACATGTAAATGGGATAGCTATATCCCACACAAAAGTAATTTATGTCATAGCTATATGACATGTAAATGGGATAGCTATATCCCACCCACTAGTTGTTTATTTCATAGCTATATGACATGTAAATGGGATAGATATGTCCCACAAAGACGTAGTTTCTGTCATAGTTTTATGACATGTCCATGGGATAGCTATATCCCACAAAGAATTACTTTAGGTCATAGCTATATGACATGTAAATGGGATAGCTTTATCCCACAAACAAGTAGTTTAGATCACAGCTATATGACATGGATATATACATATCCCACTACTGGCACAACCGCGGTTTGGGTGTTTTGGGTCAGGCTGTAGTTATATGTACATTATATTTCGGCTGTTTTATTTCTCTGCGCCATTTCACTATATATAGCTTTATCCCACGTATTCAGAACAAGCGTATATGCAATGTATTATGTATACATGTATTAGGTAATTATAACCTGTCAGCACATTCAACAGTTGTTTTGCAGCATAAATACAACTGACATTAAAACACATGTGATAGCCTTTTCCTATAACTGCAGATTTAAATAAGTTATTTCAAAGGTCATAGAATTTGATATGACATTTGGATTGGTTGCCGTACTTATATAGCGGCATAACAATTCATTGAAATCATACTTGCTGATTTGCGTATATGTTGTTGGCATATTCAATTAACACTTACAACGTTGATTTGTTTAGAGCGAACAACAGGTATATATTTGAGTCGATTAGATAATAATTAGATTTATTAACTAATTTATGATGATAAACTGGTAATCGGGAATAACTTGTTAATTCATATTACGAAAACTTATGTGCAGTGCACGTCTTTTATGTCATAACTAACGAATACTGTATTCGCAGTTACAATATAGCTATGAAATAAACAACTAGTGGGTGGGATATAGCTATCCCATTTACATGTCATATAGCTATGACATAAATTAATTTTGTGTGGGATATAGCTATCCCATTTACATGTCATATAGCTATGACGTAAATTACTTATGTGTAGGATATAGCTATCCCATGTACATGTCATATAACTATGACAGAAACGACTTCTTTGTGGGATATAGCTATCCCATTTACATGTCATATAGCTATGACATAAACTATAAGTTTGTGGGAAATAGCTATCCCATTTATATTTATATTTCATATAGCTATGACTTGAACAACTAGTGTGTGGATATAGCTATCCTATTTACGTATCATATAACTATGACCTAAACTACTTGTTTGTAGGATATAGGTATCTCGTATAAATATCACATAGCTAAGACAAAACACTTGTTTGTGGGATATAGCTATCCCATGTACATGTGCTAGAGCTATGACCTAAACTACTTCTTTGTGGGATATAGCTATCCCATTAACATGTCATATAGCTGTGACATAAACTACCTATTTGTAGGATATAGCTATCCCATTTACATGCCATATAGCTATGACCTGAAATACTGGTTTGTGGGATATAGCTATCCCATTACATGTCATAGGGCTATGACATAAACTACTTATTTGAGGGATTTAGCTATCCCGTTTACATGTCATATAGCTAGGACCTAAACTACTTCTTTGAGGGATATAGCTATCCCGTTTATATGTCATATAACTACGAACTAAACTACTTGTTTGTGGGATATAGCTATCCCATTTACATGTCATATAGCTATGATCAAAAACACTTGTTCAGTGTATGCGGGATATAGCTATCCCATGGGCTACAGTTGTCCCATACAAATGTCATATACTAACGTACATGACATACAACACTTGATCTGTGTTGATTTCGTAGGAATGACAGTGCCCAGATAAAACATTTCTTTGAGACATTTATGCATGAACATTTAAAGATTCACTGAAAACCAAATCATTAGTGAATGACCAAGGGGAATTTACAATTCTAGACTCAAAACTGTGTTATATTAGTAAAATGAATATGCAGTGTTAGCACATCTACTATGAAATTCACTCTTAACACGTCAAAGGAGGATTTCAATGAACATTTCTTTACAGAGTAAAGTACCCCTTGTCATAGAATATATGTTTATCTTTGGCACTGTAGGATATAACTATCCCATGGGCTACAGTGTTAGTACATGACATACAACACTTGAACTGTGTTGATTTCGTAGGAATGACAGTGCCCAGATGAACCATTTCTTTGAGACATTTATGCATGAACATTTAAAGATTCACTGAAAACCAAATCATGAGTGAATGACCAAGGGGAATTAACAATTCTAGACTCAAAACTGTGTTATTTTAGTAAAATTAATATGCAGTGTTAGCACACCACTATGAAATTCACTCTTAACACGTCAAAGGAGGATTTCAATGTACATTTCTTTAAATTTACAGAGTAAATTACCCTTGTCATAGAATACATGTTTATCTTTGGCACTGTAGGATATAGCTATCCCATCCATATCATATGTTGCATGACTAGACTACACTTCATGTCATATAGCTATGACTGAAAATCCAAATGTATATTACATTGTGCATAGATGTACTACACTAGGCTAACAAACACACGTCATATACTAACTACATGTATGATTTAGCATATCTGAGCATATCAAAGAATATCCAAGTAGTATGACCTAAACCACTTGTTTGTGGGATATAGCCATCCCATTTACATGTCATATAGCTATGACTAAAACGATTTGTTTGTGGGATATTGCCATCCTATTTACATGTCATATAGATATGACCTAAACTATTTGTTTGTGGGATATACACTTCTCAAAACTGCTAACTACACCGCTACGTTTTGGGTTATATATATCGATGGGTTGAATGTTTTTCAATAAAATAAAAAGGAAATACCAATTCAATCATTTTTACATCATTTCATTTTATTTTTTTCATGGGCAATGCTAGAACTAAACCACAATAAGCAATTACAAACGACCCATGTAAACGCTAAAGTCACACTTTTCATTTCTTGTTCATAAAAGTGTGACTTTAGTGTTTACATGGGTCGTTTGTAATTGCTTATTGTGGTTTAGTTCTAGCATTGCCCATGAAAAAAATAAAATGAAATGATGTAAAAATGATTGAATTGGTATTTCCTTTTTATTTTATTGAAAAACATTCAACCCATCGATATATATAACCCAAAACGTGAGCGGTGTAGTTAGCAGTTTTGAGAAGTGTAGATATCCCATTTACATAGCATATAGCTATGACATGAACTACTTGTTTGTGGAATATAGCTATCCCATTGACATGTCATATAGCTATGACCTAAACCACTTGTTTTTGGGATTCAACTATCCCATTTACATGTCATATAGGTATGACCTAAACTAATTGTTTGTGGGATATAGCTATCCCATTTACACGTCATATAGCTATGACATAAACTACTTGTTTCAGCGATATAGCTATCCCATACACATGTCATATAGCGATGACCTAAACGTCTTGTTTGTGGGATATAGGTCATATTTCTATGACCTAAACTACTTATTTGTGGGATACAGTTATCCCATTTACCTGTCATTGTGCTATGACAGAAACAACTCATTTGTGGGAAATAGTTAGCCCACTTACATGTCATATATATATGACCTAAGCTACTCGTTAATGAGATATAGCTGTCCCATTTACATGTCATGTAGCTATGACATAAACTACTTATGTCTGGGATGTAGCTATCCCATTTACATGTCATACAGCTATGACCTAAACTACTTGTTTGTGGGATATAGCTATCCCATTTACATGTCATATAGCTATGACCAAAACACGTGTTAAGTGTATGCGGGATATAGCTATCCCACGGGCTATAGTTGTCCCATACAAATGTCATATACGTTATATACTAACGTATATGACATACACTACTTGATCTGTGTTGATTTCGTAGGAATGACAGTGCCCAGATAAAACATTCTTTGAGACATTTATGCATGAACATTTAAAGATTCGCTGAAAACCCAAATTATGAGTGAAATGACCAAGGGAAACTCACTCTAACACGTCAAAAGAGGATTGCAATGCACATTTCTTCAGAGAATAAATTACCCCTTGACATAGAATGAATGTTTATCTTGGGCACTGTATGATATAGCTATCCCATCCATATGTTGCATGAATAGACTACTATACATGTCATATAGCTATGATTGAAAATCTACACGATCTGATTATTAGATTTAAGGATCTGTCTAAATATCACATACATGTAACACACATCTAAGACCACTATTCTGTGTTGGTAAACTATAGCTGTGTCATCTAGAGGATCTGCGTGTCGTATACCTACAATAATCGATAAATTGCATTAATACCATCAGCCTATCCATCCCCATTACATATACCAAATGCTTACTGTATGAACATTGACCTCTCCAAGTGCCGCATTAGTTAAGCTAAGCAAATCTGTCGGCATTATTGGCAGATAATAAATGAAATAAACACAAACTCAGGAGACACTTGTTAAAATGACTGCACATACAACTGCCTTAAATCAGTAATTGCTATGTTAACTCTACGAAACCTAAGCGTATTGACGGTCATATTGAATTGATATTGGCCCATATTGCTATCAAATCTAGCTACACATATCATGGATTGATACTTCCCGTAATTACTCCACGAATTTTCCTTTAAAAATATCGGAAGCCAACTGTGTTTAGATGGACGTCATCCTGGAGTATGTGGTGATGTCTGATCCCTTTATGTCTCCAATACAGCACTTTTGAGTTCTTAATGATGCATAATGGAAATCAACCGAAGTACCACTGTAAACCAAGTCATCGTCCCTCCTGAAACATCATTGTAGACCAGCTGCACAATCAACACGAGAGGTTTACACTACCGGACAGCAGCTCTGAATGTTCTGATTTGATATTTGTTACTGATCCTCGAGCCCCAATGCCATTCAAACACACCACAGGGTTTGATTATTCCAAGTTCAACAAATTGTTCACTTGCGTGTTCCAATATATAACGTTGGAACCTACCGATGTGGGAACAACCCATAAGTAGGCTAGCCATCGTATCTCACACACAATTAGTCCTCAACTTATCAGATAAAATATAAAGTTTCAATTTTGCGAAATCGATCACCCGACTGAAAACAGCTATCACTTAATTCCTGTATTGTTCACAAGGCCACGAAAGTTACCGATCGATTTAAAACTTATTCATGAAACTGATAGTAAGATTCCCGATTTGAAAAATGATAAGTACTGCAAGCAATTTGCAAAAATGTATGACGTTTGTATAACTGTCTGAGACTCCAATTGGGAAGATAATTCGCATAACGGTTTATGTGTTATACATAAGGGTACCGACCCCCTTTTCGTACGCCGGATTCCGACCCATATTAGCCAGTATTCCGTACGCCGGGTTGTGGTACGCCGTACGCCGACATCGCAGTTTTTCATACGCGTACGCCGTATTTTTCTCAAAAAATATTTTTTTCCATCCAAAAAATTAAAAAAATGCTAATTTAGGTCTCAGATTGCTGGAAATGCCATTTCAGAGCACCTAGGTTTCAAAATGTTCCGGGGGGCATGCCCCCCCCCCCTAGAGATCTAGGGCCCTGCGGGCCCTCGGGCTCGGCCGGCCTCGCATGGTTCAAATAGTATTCCAGATGCCAACCCTCTGTTAGGGAGTATTCCAGATGCCATGCCCAAAAAAAGCCAGTACTCCAGATGCCAGGTGGGGGTGGGGGGAGGGGGGGGGGGGGGGGGGTTGGTACCCTCATATTTGCTTTTAGCATGATAACGACACTTACGTATACTTTAATAGATCATTATACTCGTATATTTACAGGTACCCAGGTAAAGATTAAATTTACATAAAAACATTTACATTATTTTAATTTAATTTTAATTCCTAATTGTTTAATAGATCGTAAGAACTATCTGGATAAAAATATAGGATTTAAATTCTTACTGCTTCTGGGTTTCTTCTAACATGCTCTTTAAACTGTAAATTTCCTTTGTTGATCTAAAATAAAGATAAAAATATCGCAAACAAATAAAAATCAAATATTTATATCACAGTGTACGAAAGTTGAACGCATTACATAAGATTGATAAAGATAACTTAAGAACTGATTATCAATTAGATGATATTATGGTAAAACAGCAACAATGATTAGCAACAGTAATACGCATACAGAACTCTTGCTTGGTGATATTATTGTCAACTGTCAACATTGTGTGTTTCTTAAGGCTTATTTAGTATTAACCATATTAACTAGACGAAGGTGGTGTTTAAAATGAAGTTTGGTTCATAACACGTTTACGTATTCGTTCTGTGTAGCATGGTCGCTGACATTTACTTTGTATTTGCACAGTTGTATAAAAGCAAGAAATGTAATAATTATTACAAATAATTGTCCCGGGAAGGGGAATAATATAGACATGTTTCATTTTGTAAATGGTCTTATTTCTTTTAATTGATTTTTAATTCCTAATTGTTTCAAAGATCGTAAGAATTATCTGGATAATATACGATTTAAATTCTTACTTCTTTAGGGTTTCTACTTGCATGCTCTTTAAACTGTAAATTTCCTTTGTTGATCTAAAATAAAGATAAAAATATCGCAAACAAATACTCATGTAATTGAAAACAACACTTGTCAGAATGACAGGTGCACGTTAGAGTATGGCAGACAGATGAAATGGACATGCTACACAGCATGGTTTAAACTCGCTGGTTGATGCAAACGCCATGAAGGCTACCCCCAGATCGATGTTTAAATCTGTTCAAATATCAGTATATGTTTTCATATCTGGTAAATACGACATGACATGTTTCAGAAAACATGTCTATATAATGTAATGTCAATATGTAATTATAAAAATAAAAACTGTGAATTTCAATTATATATTTGGCCAAAGATATGTTCTCAATTACAACAATAACAAAACAAGTTAAAAAATAAAATTATTTGTTTCAATCCTTATCCGACAACATGACATCGAGAAGATAAACTCCATTCATACATTATTTACCTGTCTAGCTTATCCGTCAATCTCCATATTTCTGTTTGTTTTTGCAAGCATTTAGCACATTCGCTACTTTCGCCGCCTTCAGGTTCAACCATGAACCTTCTTCCGCCTACTACTTCTGGTGACACATACTATAAGAGCATACTCAGTTATAATGTAGTTATGTTAATGTAACTCATTAGATTTACTTAGTTTAAAATTATTTACTTTACATCGATTGTAACGAAATCTCTATGAACTTAGTTTAATCAATCTCGGTGTGTTCCTGGGTAGAACCAGTATTAAACAATGCAGGTAAAGCGACTTGGTAAGGGACACAACACATATGGTCATGGCGGGGATCGAACCCACGACTTTTCGATCTTGGATCCAACGCTCCCACCACTATACCACAGCGCTCCATCATATTTACTTCGTTCTAAAACTGTGTCTGTAACTTAATTTGAACATCAAAGTGAGTTGTTTAACATATTTCTCAAATACCGTTTAAACCACTGAACTGACTAATTTATAAAAATATTGAGATAACTTTAAATCATGCGACAATAGCTAACCTGAATTATTTTGTTCGCAGCTTCTTTTAATTTTGTTAAACTTTCTGAGTAGTTGTTTTCGCAAACAGGTAAAGTGTTACTTTTGGTCTCTTTATGTTGCTTGTGAATCTTTGGTTGGAGTCTATGCAAGCTTTTAACAGCTTCCTTCACGATATCTGCTTGAATCGACAGCATGCTTGTGTTGTGGTCAAACATTCTTCCTGCGTTTGTTTCCGCCAAATTATGGCCGTGTGCGTCACTTCAATAAATAAAACAGCAGAACATTTAGTCAATGTCTGATATAGTATTTGTTTTGTTAGTGTATAGACATTGTGTTGCCATTTTTAACAAAAAGTATAATAAGCAAATTAGCTTTTCTAAAACGTACTATAGAGAACCTTCTTTAAGGCTGTTGGCATACTTTACAGGTAACTAACAACATACATTTGGAAAGCAATGGAAAACATTAAATCATGTCCAATTCTTTAGAATTTAGATCAACCTTTCAGTGACTTTAACTTTAAAATGTTAAGATTAAATGGATTTCATACCAAAATCAAAACACAAAGATAACGTATGCTAAGAGTAGAGTTGCTATCTTCAACAAAAGGCCAAAGAGGGCCTGTCGCTCTACTTGCTGTACAATTTTGGTGGAAATCAAGTGAAGAAAAAGCTTTCATGGCCCTGACCTGATGATCTCCGCAAAGATGAAAAAATGGTCAAACAAACTTATAATTTCATATCAGAATGAGATGGCGCGCCATCGTGAATTCCCGTGCCAGCCTTAAAGTATTCAGGTTCAGTAAGTGTATATATAGTAATAGGTTGGGGATCTCAACGGTTTCAAGTTATGACTCAGGGACTATGTTCCAAAGGGTAAGGATGGATCCCGGGACCAATGGTGGTTGGATGGTTGTATCGTTCATGACCGGTTAAGTGTATATATGGTTCTAGGGTGGGAATCGCAACCGTTTCCAAGTAATGAGGCAGGGATTATATCCCCAGGGGTTGGGGTAGACCGCATGACTGATGCTGGTTGGATGGTTGAATCCGTCTGTTCATAATCAGTAAGTGTATATATGGTTATAGGGTGGGATCCCAACGGTTTCCAAGTTATGACTCAGGGCTATATCCCCGGGACCGAAGTTGTTTTTATGGCTGTATCCGTCTGTTCATGCTCAGTAAGTGTACATGTAAAACTGTAGTTTCAGAGAAGAAGATAGTTTAAAGATTTGAGTTTGGGGCAAAATTTGACCCCATGGTTGAGGACCATAAAGTTATGGTGCATGCAAAGTATTAGAGGTCTAGCTCATGCAGTTTCAGAGAGGAAGATTTCTTAAAGACTTTTCTTTATAAGTCTATGTAAAACTGTGACCCCACCCCTCCCGCACCACACACCCTCCCCCCCCCCCCACCCCACGCACACACACACCGAACCATCAATGAAGGGCCATAACTCCGGTGTTACTGATCCGAGCTGTCCGAGCTGTCATTGATATCAACAATCTGGCAAAAGTTAGTAAAAATGAGATGAAAAATGAAGGTCATATCCTAAGGAGGCTCTACCTATATCTTTGTGTCCACCAATTGATATAAACTTTACTTAATTATAAAGAGGACTATGAAAAAGGTAAATGGCAATAATTTCACCCAATGTAATATGCGTTTTGCTGGGGAAAAACAGGATAGAAATGATCGGATTTTTGAAATTGTATTCGTAATTGTTTTAGACAAGCCGATTGCGGAGATTTTCCGATCTTATTCGTTTACAATCGGAACTACCTCGTCTGATTAGCGAAGAGTTCCGATCGATTCGTTTGCTATCGGAACTGCGCCGAATAGTTTGTAATCGCATTGCGCATGTCCGAGAAAATCGTAAAAACTCGTAGTTCTCCGGCATGAATAAACGGCTGGGCAGCATTTTATTCAAGATATTGTTTTGATCATAATTAATAATTTACAGAACTGGAATACGAACCATGTTTCTTCTTAGAATACTCATAAAATAGCTTTGTATACATATAAATGCAGTAATATTGAGTATTTAATATTTTACATTAAAAATCGCGTATATATAGGTAGTGCCTCTTTTACGAGGCAAAATATAGCATATTTCATAAAAATCAAGGTCCATAACTCTATTGTTACTTGTCCGAACTGGCTGGTTTTCGTACTTGTCTGAGCTGCTCTTATTGATATTAACAATCTGGCAAAGTTTGGTAAAGACAGGTTGAAAAATAGCATATTAAAGAAACTCAAGGTACATAGCTCTAGTGTTACTGGTCCATTCTAGAGGGTTTTCAAACTTGTCCAAGTTTTCATTGATATCAACAGTCTGGCCAGGTTTGGTAAAGATCATATGAAAAAGGTAGGCCCTGTTCTGTTAACAATGTAAAATATAGCCTATTTAAGAACGTCAAGGGCCATAACTCGTGTGTTACTTGTCCAATGTGGCTGTTTCTTGAAGTTGTTCAAGCTTTTATTAATATCGAAAATCTGGCCAAGTTTGGAAAATATTAGATTTAAAAAAGAAGCCATATCGTGTTAACAAAAGTTAACGGACGGACGGACAACTTACCATCTCATAAATAACTGTGACTTATTGGTTGACATGGATTTGAAACAGGGGTTTTGGAAATATTTTTAAAATCCATTTTCCCAGCCTCAGGGCAAGTGTATTTTCAAAGGGCAATTGCCCTGCTCAAAACCTCACTTGCCCCAAATTTAAGTCCACTTGGTCTTATTTTTGAATATTTATGCAGTAGTGTAAGGCCTGTACATGTATATCAATGAAATATATTCAGAACTTAAAAATATATTTTCGGTCCTATCTTTTCTTGCGAGTTGCGTTCTTTTTGGAATCGTGAAAACCGGTGACATATGAGAAAAGGAGCATATCGCTAAGTTTTGCAACGCATTTTGGGAAAGATGCACATCCATATACGTTAATTTCGTACTTTATCAATGAAAAACACTGAATACCTCATCAAATCGCGTTAATAAACGAGAGCTACGAGTGTATTTTAGGTCAGATACCACTATTGATTTGGGGCGTCTGATTGGTTGAAAAAAGTATAGGGTCTATTAGGGCATATAGTCAGAGTGTAAGTGGATTCTGATTGGATTAAATTACCCAAATCATAACAAATCCCCATAAAACATCAAAATATTATGTTTCCATCATAAAACATGTTGATTTAGGATATTTTGACTGAAATTTGCATTTTTATGGATACAATTTTACTGAGAGTATATTTGCAAAAAGTAAAATTTCTTTACTGCCATTCTGGGGGTGGCCACCTTCAGTGAACTATTAGAGGCTGAAAGCATCAGATTATCCCCAATTTGCTGGTCATTTTTGAGTGTCTCTAAGATAGTTCTTTAAAAACAGTTAGGTTTTTTCATCCGTTCCGATATAGGAATAGGGGTTGTAGGCCAAAAGGCTATAATGGAGACCTATGGGAAATGCAATAGTGGTATATGACCTAAAAATTTTCGCATTTTTCTAGCAAAACAATCCAGGGCCGCGCATTGTTATGATTTACGGTTGTCGTAAAAAATGGGTAGCAGTCGTGAGCAAGCGCTGGGACTTGGCTTTGTAGATTTACATTCATACCGGAAACCAGTTATGTCTGTGAAAAGCGTTTTGCCACAAAAACATTGCGTTTTCGAAGTGAAAACAACTTTGGATAGGATATTTAACAAACTTCGTGAACAATTATAATGAAGTTGTTTTATTTGTTATGTTTTATTACTAGTTGACAATTATGTCTATTTGTTTTTGTCAAAAGTAGGTAGTCCACAGGACTACTCAGCCTGGAGGTCTAGATAGTCCGAGGCAAATTCTGGTGGTCTCGGACTACCGGACTACCGTAAGTGTCGAACCCTGAAGCGACAGTCAAACACCGATTTCTTTGCCGTAAATTACGGCTAAATAAAGCGCATTCCAACCACGATCGTGGCCAAGCGTCTGGTCTACGTTCTATAAAAAGTTATACATGTACTGGGATTTCACTCAATATTGTTTACATAATGCAGACGCGTCACTTACATAAATGAATTAAGGTGGCGGGATATCTATAAATTGTGAAAATGGCTACGCCTATAAAAAAAGCAAGCAAGTAAACATAATTGCGGACTTCTACAGTCGTTTATATTTAAAAGCTGTGTAGCAGTCAATTGGTAACCTTTCAACATTACAACATATGTGTTTATACCATTCAAGTTTTTCAAACGAGTTCTCTAGGAATTCAAGTTGTAAAGCATGCTTATCTACACTTACATGAGTCACAGTCTGTTAACCATAGACATATAAGGGTCAGCCTTCGGCAGGTGAATGACAGTTACTAAATGTTCACCACTTTCACTTTCCGTATATAATACTAATAGTTGTGGTATATTAATAATACAGATTGTTGAAATGATACTTTAATGGTTTCAGTTATAATCTACCTCAAACGCATATGATTGTCGTGCATTAAAAGTTAAAAAAAATATAATGTTTATATCGTGTTGTACACAATCGTCAACGGCGTAGCCAGCGATACGCACTTACGCACGTGCGTAACATCGATTTGAAAAGTGAAAAAATAATTATGGCCAAAAATGGCATAAAAATCGAAGGCTAACTTAACTCCTGACATATGTTTTTTTTCATTTTTAAAGAAATTATTTTACCCTAGAAGGCCGCCAAAATGTGACCAAAAAACCCACCAGAGGCTGCCAAAGGATGTCTATATTTTAAAATGTTCTAGTGGGAGGCCCCCCTAACCCCCATCCCCCACCAGCAGGAGGGGGCGACCCCCTCCCGCACCTACCCCTACCTCGGCGCTACGCGCCAAGGGTAATGCCTTCGGTATTAAGGGTGCGTTCTTAAGATTTTAGCCTGGCTACGCCTCTGATCGTGTTTTACGAAGCGTGTTGTATATACCACACCCATCACTTGAAGTATATATTAGTCTCGTAAGTGCATTACTTATTACAATAAAATAAAATATACATAATGGTTTAATTACTTACGCTTTAGAAATCGGTGTTATATAGTCGTCGTTCATCGTGTTATCTTAAACAGCGATATTCATATCCGATAATCCGAATACACTATTGACACATCTATTAATGCATTTCCTGTGTGCAGTACTTCCTCATTTAGGATACACATAACAGGTTATCACTTTAAAGCAACACACACTAACGAGAGAAAACGGTTTCAACATCGGTTCGGTTATATTAGGTGCAACATCTCTCACACACCCTAGCACCGGCTTAAGCGGTGTTTGGGCCCTATGACAGAAAGGACCAGTTAGTCATGACTACTGATTCACACTCGACATTTTATAGCCGCCACACAGCACAAAACGAACAAAAGTTGAATAAAAAAACCCGCGTAAGCGCAGGAATAACCTCAAAGTGTTTATTTTATATAATAATAAGTTTTCCCTTAAATACCTACTTTCAGCTTTTTGTATTTGAGGAGAGGGGTGTGGAGGTGTAGATAATTATTATAAGTTTTCTCTTTAAAGGTTTTATTTTTACTTTAAGTACTTACTTTCAGCTTTTTGTATTTGAGGAGTGGGGTGGGTGTGGGGGGTGGAGGTGTAGATAATTATTATAAGTTTTCTCTTTAAAGGTTTTCTTTTTTCTTTAAGTACTTACTTGCAACTTTTTGTATTTGGGTTTTGGGGGTAGGTAGATACGAATTGAATTAAACACGTTATATGTAATTTAAAAACGCACCAGAAAGAGTGAAAGGCTACATAGGACTCCGAGACACTGCCTTACTCTTACTACCGAATAGATGATTATTTAGAGGTTAATATACAGACGTGGTGTGCCTTTTGTCGATAATGGCACACCTAGTGACGTAATGGCCCGAGGGCCATTACCTAGGTGTGCCATTATCGACAAAAGGTACACCACGGCCGTATATTTGCCTTTTTATTACATACCTTACTATAAATGAAGAAGAATAAGAACAAACAGTGCACATTTATGACAAAATACGTCGACATGTTTACAAAACGGTGTACATTAATCATACAAGTATCATAAGATGCAAACACTTATTTGGCAAATAAATACATTACATTAAATTAATAATTTACGTTAAGTTAGTTTTCTCCCTTGTCTTTGGCTTTTATGATATGTTTCAAAGCTTCAAACGTTTTTTTACTAGGCGTGAAAAAATTGAAATTGCAGTTGAGATTTCAACGTCCGCTCCTCAGCCATAGCGCGCCAATATGACGTCTTTGTATTGCTTGATGACGTTGGCGTCTTCGCGTGCGGACACTGTTGCTACTGTGCCGATTTTCCATAATCCATAATCGATAATGGCACAGTGTGCCGATTATGGATTTAGAAACAGCTGACTGATAATCATTGTTTTTCTACTAAAATGTGTTATTATTTATAGTAAGGAAGGTTCTTTAACGTGGTCGGAGGATCAGTAGGGGAGCAGCCTTGATATTTTCCTACATCTTTCAAATATCGCAACCACGCTTGACAACGAAAAGTAGTACGTCAACTTTCGGCAACGTCAAAAAAAAAAAATGTCCGCCATTTTGAATTTTTTAAAACGCATAATTTGGAAAATTGTGACAATTTTTGATCATGAAATTTCATTTCCCCTTTAGGTTTCGTGATTTTCGTCTGTACCGACTTTTTTTTTTAGAAGCTCTACTGCGTGATAAATTCAGACCCGCCTTGTAAAATGTCGAAGCGAGGGGCGATAACTCTAAAAGATGCCATCTTTAGAATACGATTAAAATGACAACAACCGTGTGTTTTTTGTTAAATAAAGTACGAGGAGATACTTGAATTGTTGTTTTAGCTCACACATTACATGAATTTTGCTGCATATCACGAAAAGCATGTTATTTCTTTATCAAAAGTACACGAAAATACGAATTGTTTGATTTAACTGTAATTTTGACTCGACTGACCTCGCAAGAACTGCAGGCGCGTATTCGATGGAGCGGGTAGTATTGGGCACCCTCTCATATGTGGAAAGTTTACGTAACAATCGCTACTGTTCAAGATGGGAGTTGGGATGGAGAGAAGGAGGGGGAGGGCATCTGAACTGAGATTTAAAAGGATGCGACCCATCCCCATCCCACCCCAACTAAAATCATGAAAGCTAGTTTGTTTTTGAAAGCTCTTCCAAGCATACAGTACATTCTTAAACATATTCAGATAATATATTTGTTGCTGTGTTTTTGACTAGACTGTCCAGTGTCTAATTGTCATCCGCAACTTGGCGCAGTCAGTAGCGCAGCGGATTTGTAACCGGAGGTGGTGCCACTGAGTTTTGTCGGTGTGTTCTTGGGCAAGACACATTCCCTTAGCCTCATCCGTCGGATGGGGACGTAAACAGGGTGGTCCCGCTTATAGGTCTATCATCCGAGCATGTTAAAGAACCATAGGAATCTGTTCGATAATAAGGGTAGTGCACGGTTCCCGGATTCCTATGTATCCTTCCCCTCTCTCTGAGGCGGCTCTAAATAACCTGTACTGTGTTGATGAGCCGTTAAATATTCAATTCAATTCATCCGCAACTGCACTCAGCACTGTCATATGTACTATAGCTGTCCCATGCTAGTATCATGAATCAACCGTGGAATATATCACCCACACATAAAAGGGTTTGAGGGCCCCATCTTACTTGTATTAGTTTAAATATAGACCATTTGTCGGTTGAAACCTAAGATGAATTTTTTATCAGACAGAAACACTGTCGTAATACTTATACTGATAGCATCGAAGGAAAATAAAGAAGGCCATTTCTTTTACTTTATATTTTTAAAGTTGAATTGTGTTTTATGTCATTATAGCACATTTTAGGCCATATTTCCTGGGTAGAACCAGTACTGTGTACTTACTGCTATCTGTAAGAATCGACACTTTCTCACCTACAAGTTGAGCTCCCAGTGGGAATTGAACCCGCAGCGGTGAGAGGTGAAGATGAGAATGTATACAAATATAAAATGCCAACCGAACATCTCAACTCAATATGTCCATGGGACTTGAATGAACGCACTGAAAACAATCCTTGGAAAATTGTACTATGCAAGAATATATATTCATAAATAAACTTTATTTTGATGCAAAATCGATATGCTCCTCTAGACATCATAGATAAAGATCATGTAAAGTTTCGAAAAGATTGGTTAAAAACTGTGGAAGGATATAGACGCACAGATAACTAACACCATATGCCGCCTCACCTTTCAATGGTAAACAATAAACATTTAAGGTACATATTAAGGCCTTAAATATTATCTTTCATGACTAAGTAAAAAATATGTAACAAGTCAGATATCAAAATGAATTATTTATTTGATTTAAAACATTTTATTTCAAATATTTACATCAAAACATCCCAAATATAAAGGGTATTACATAAAAAATTAAATTGCATCATACAATAATTGTTTTTATTTATTAAAGGGACACACAGCATTTATCAAGTTTTTATCAAGCATTAAAATGTAATTTATTTTCACTTTACACCCGCTTGCATATATTTAAATTATAAGTTATAACATTTTGGAGTTTAAAAAAAAGAAGATTGCTGCATGTCCCTTTAATATGTAATTGTTTATATGGTGCAAGCCAATTTGAACATATGTGGGGTTATATATATATACATGTATCTGTTTGTTATTTTTTTGGTGAGGAAGACCACTCACTTTTCTTCTGGGTATAACCGGTAATATACACCTCCTGCCATCTGTTATTCCACAAACTTTTATATAATCCAATAAAATTCAGAAAACATTTTAATCCAATAAATAAATTGGGCACGGCCGGTCAGATTAACAGAAACACATTTATATTTTCATATTAGCCCTTATTTTGAGCCACTCCAATGAACTATCCAGTTAATGTCGCCAACGATCCACCTTGTGTCTACAGTCGGATATGCATGTTGATATGATATTGTGCTGGCTGAACTGGTGATCCTCTTCCTAGACATATTTTTCTTGAAGTTGATGCTAGTACTGTCCGTATGAGGTATTGCTGATTCATGATTCATAAAAAAAAAATAATATTGTACACCATCTTGTTATTATATACTATTCTTGTTCGTTTAAGTATTTCTGATTCTGTTGTTAATGTTGTAAAAAGTTATATGTGACTACTTGTTTCAATAAAATCCTCCCATATATATTGGGACATCACTAACTATTTTCAGCTAACTCCCAGCATCTCAGGACTCCAGGCTCTGAAAATAAAAATGACATACATGATATTTTGTTTCAACTTAAATAGGTAACAAGTTGTAGAACTGAAATATGTAAATGAATAGTGATTATAGAACTTTTTTTACATGTACAATAAATTAAAAATAATCGTTTTCTGCTAAATCAACACATTTATTACCGGTATACCTTATTTAGAGCCGCCCCAAATGACACATAGGAATTCGAGAACCTGTCTTACTCTTACTAATGTATATATTAATAATTTCTATGGTTGTTTATCGTGCTTGGAGGGTAGACTCCCCAGTTTCAATCCCAATCAAACAAAAGAGGCTGAGGAACAAACAAGACTGAGGGAAGATGTATTGCCCGAAACCATAGACGAAACTCAGTGGTGCATGTGTGACTTGAACCGGAAGCTCCAGATTGCTATCATCCACCATGCTATTGCTGGGCCATGCCAGCACATTATGTTAAGTCGGGGTCTTGGTTAAGTTTAATAATTTAGATGTAATACAGGGACCTTTTTATTTTGTTTGTTTAATTTTACATATGTACTAAGCACAATATGACCTATTTATGTGTCGATGTGCTGTAAAACACCATTTTTATTTTTAGTATAAAAAGTCTGAGACTAAGTGCAGGCACAGACCTAATAACAAATTATTAATATGTCTGTGGTGCAGGACTGGTGCACAATGCCACATATTTTGCAAAGAACAAACATTGATAAATTCATAGATTTTTTGAAGCTGCGCTTACCTACATACTGGCTAATACAAGGCTCTTGATGTAGTTATACTGTGAGACTGGGAAATTTGACTTGAATCTGGCTATGGTAATACTGCACACTGCCTCTAGCTAACTTAGTCTTAGCAGACCTGAAAAAAACAAGTCATATATGATATTATTTCATTTGTTTTTAATATTAATAACTCTGTCCAACTTTCTCAATGCTAACAATGTCAGCATTCCATAACATTTTACTTAAAACACAACTGGAATTGAAAGTGGTGCTTTCCAGATGATGATACTGTCCAAAATGTAAGTCACAGGTGGCATTCATGAACAAATAGTAGATTGTCAAGGCTTACATTTTCATCAATTATTCATCACTCATGTGTTCTAAAAAATTATCAGAATTAAGTTAATATATATCAACCACCACCGTTTTACATGTTTCAACGATAAACACTTGTCATACAGAAATTAAAAGTGTATTTACTTACAAAGGCTACAGTGAAGACAATGCCATGACCCATTTCAGGCATTTGCTGGTGTGTTCCACTTTTCAATTTTAATTCTCTACATTGTCTACTGTAATAGATCTATTTGTTTGTATTTTGTAAATTACGCACTCATGCAAAACTTGGAATTGTATACGATCGTGATTGTAACACTGTTTTAATTCTACTTCTGTGCAAATAAATTGAAATAATCCATCGGTCACCGTCAATCGGGCCGTATGTGTAAACGATCTATCTGTGTATGTACACGGATCAGCATTATTTGACCTTTGAATGTGTGTGAGCTATTTTTAGCACATTCCTTAGCTATTTATAAACGTTCAGTTCAATTCACAATATTTAGTTTCTGTGACTGTGTATTGACCATATGATGTCAATTTGCCCAGGGAGAAGTGGGTGTGTGGCCTGCGACTGACTGGCCCTGGGCTGGGTGTTTTTCTGTGTCGCCGCCATTTTGAATAGCCTCTGAAAGAGTGAAATGCAGGTACCAACTTTCAAAACGGGCACGCAAAATGTATATTCACGAAAAAATAAGAAATTTTCAAAAAAGGTAGATCAGGTAATGATCTTCGACTCCTGTCAATTTCAACAATATTTAAGAATATACAATTTTTGTACCCGTTTTGAAACATTGGCAATTTCGAAGAAAACAAAAACTTTTTTTTTTCGATCTTCGCATTTGTACCGCGATTTCCGACTATGATATCTCAATAAAACCTGTCAACACGATTGTTTTATAAATCTCCGACATAATAACTGACTTCTGATATGATTTGTTTTCTTTGCCATCTAGTATAAGCTTTAAACTAGTGTTTCTAAACAGAGTACTATAAAATCCGCGCATCTGCACGTGCTTGCAAAATGGGAACTACGTTGCCTCCAACCCCAATTATTTATGTTTGAGTTATGCGGTTCAGGCACGTGAAATGACTTGTCTGCTCCTGTACTGGAAAGCATCCAATACACGGGATTGCCAGGATTACATCCCAATCCGACTTACGAGGCTATGGAAAAGTGCATTGCCCCGGATCATACCGACCAAAACTCAGAGTCTCTAGTGAGGCATGAACCCTGGACCACGCCAGCCCCTCTCATATAGAGAGGCATATATGAGGCACTTTTAGACATATATGTCATTCAGCTGTGTGCAGAATGTTGAGGCACGTCCAATATTAGCAATAAAGAGTTTGCATGTAGTAAATCGAAGTAAAATACCGACTGTTTTTTTTTTTTTTTTTTTTTTTTTAAATATGTTTTGTTCTGAAAACAATAAAGATCTACCAACATAGTGTTTGTATAGCTAAAATGTTTATATGTTGTATTTCTTTTAAAATAAAAGTTCAAAGTATTACATGGTTATACCTTAAATAATATTCAATAAAAGAAAACTGTCATCGGATATAACTTTATATGAGCTAATGCTTTTTCAATGACCAGGAAGCGTTGGCAAATATGTTAGTTTTCAAATATCGTATAAAAGAACAAACATCTATTTTAACCTATGAGCTCATTGTTCACAGTTTGCGAAGGTATATACACAAAGAGTTTACTGATACCAGTATACGTATTGTCACAATAGTCCATTATTGCACATTATCAGTCAGAGCATAACTGTTATATGATTATTATCTTACAGATCTTAAAGTATAGTATCCAGCTTTACACATAGTCACATCGTGTTATAAATCGTGGCTAATCTGTTGTGTATGGTGGCTGATTTCTGCCATTTGTCGTCTTTTCGTCTTTTCATTATTTCGCCCCGAAAAGACGACAGAACGAAAAGACGACAGGACGAAAAGACGACAAATGCAGCGTGAAAAGACGACAGAACGACAGAACGAAAAGACGCCATTTCAAGGGCGAAAAGACAACAGAACGAAAAGACGACAGGACGAAAATACGACAAATGCAGCGCGAAAAGACGACAGAACGAAAGGACGACAGAACGACAGAACGAAAAGACGCCATTTCAAGGGCGAAAAGACGACAGAACGCCACGCGATAAGACGAAAAGACGACAATATCAAATGGCGTCTTTTCGCGCTGAAGCTGTGGGAACGCCAAGCCGCCGCGGAGGGATATTTACTTACCTCGATTTGTATGAAGAATTTAACAGCGAGAAAAAAGACAGAACATCAACGATGAGTTTAATCCTTCCTCTGGCAGTATGTGAATTTTCAAGCAAATTTGAAAAAAGTGCTTTTTTTCTACCCAAAAAAACGTATGGTCACTGTTTAACGCAAGCGTTTCGAACGTTGTTTTTGTGTAGTTTTGTTTACACGGCATGGAAATACGGCATGCAATAGGGGGCACTCCTCAGTTTCGCATGAATGTAAATCAGAAAGAAATCAACTAAGCATCTTTTAGGTCCATGGATGGTATTTATAATAATTATGAAGTACATGTTTGATGTTTTTTTCAGTTTTGAGTACTTCTAAGTTTATTTTGGTGCATTGGAATATGCATTCTTTGGGTTTTTTGGAGGCTATAAATAGAAAGATGTGAACCAATCAAAAACCTCCTAAAAGTAGGTAAAATGGCTGATTTTCAATCACGGGGAGATCAGCATGGAATAACTTTTTAAAACGCCGGACTAGGTATGTAAAATTTAGCATTTCCTGAAATGCAAGAGCATTATGAGTGCAGACATGACCCTGATATGCGTAGGATTTTTTATTTTTTTTATTTATTGACATTTGAAATATTGCTAAAATTGCTTTTTAAGCATGGTTTGAGGGGTGGGGTAATCTTAAAGAAATGGGACTAAAGTTGTACAGAAAATGCTTTTTGATACTTTTATTTGGTATGGAAACATGGGTAATTTTATTGTCTTCTAAGAAATGTATGACACAATGATGATGTGATTTATTTTTGCTCAAGGATTCAGGCTAAGGGCTTGTCATGGGTTTGATGATTGAGAAATAAATATTAAACTGTGGAGTGCCCCCAATACATCGGTCAGCTCTCTGTGTGATAAATTCTGAAAATTGTAGTGAACAGACAGTCGATAAAAGACAAAATATTTATGCTAACATGATATATTTTAAAATCGATTTTTATTGAAAATATAGCAAAAAAATCAATACCGTTTTACCCCCGAAGACCACATTCCAACACAGCACTGTGACGTCACAATGGTTGTAATAGTATAATCACAGGGTGAAAGGTGTACGCGGACAATTTTTTAAATCTTCGAAAGGACGTGTGTTTTTATTTTTATTTTTTGGTCGAAGAGCCCTTTAAAAAAAAAGTATCATTGGCTATTATCCTTTCAACCAATTCTCCCCCCCACTCCCCACCACCCAGCACATTTTTTTTTTAAATGGACATAATTAATCTAGAATGCGAACTATGATTTTCAATGTATTTTAAAGGCCATTTGGATTGCCGACGCAAATATAAATTGAACTAGGGCTTTATTTATTTGAACAGCGACCGCCTTTTTCCTCTGAGATATCAAGAACACAAGATTGGCAATCGACCACTTACATGTATGTGTACCCTGTTGCACATCCCCACCACACACCCCACCACACACACACGCCCTCACTCCGTTTAACTTATCCTAGTGGGGTTCGGGGTCATGCTACCCGTATTATGTTTTTGATGTTACAATGCGCGTTTTGACGTATATTCAGAGTTATAAAACTGTAGATAAAGGTAAGTACACACATGTACCTGAAAATACCCCATATCTCCTCCATTCTTACGCAGAGCTACGCCAATGACACCTACCATTTTTTATGAAACTCTATTAGTACCAACCAGTAAGAGTACCAACCAGTAAGGGATGGGCAGAACCCTGCATGTGTAGTCTATAGGGTAGATAGGCTCGCGAGGGTAATAACCCTTAGACTTAGTATCATTTTGTAGATTTTTTTTCCAACATTAAATCGGATTCGGCCGGGTTAGCGATGACACACATTCTTTTAAGAATCAGGAATTTCTTTTAACAAATCATTGGGTTATAATTTACACGCAGCATAGTTTGAAACTTACAATCTTTTCAGATGTTGAAGATGTTGAAGCTTTTAAATAGCAGGAGCAAGAAGCAATGCTTTAATTTTAATGATAACAAGAAAAGGTATAACACATATATTATACCATGAGAAGTACGGACTGCATGTAGATGTTCTGGATCCGGGATCGTTTAGATAGTGAAGGTCACCCAGGGCTTTTTTCCACAAAATTGGGAATAGGCCCAGGCCTGTCCATTTTGGGGGAAAAGAACGCGCTTATTTCTCATTTTGGGAAAAATACAAGGTTTCATAAATTAAGTAAATATGACATTAATATACTTTATTTATATTGTCATCCATTATTTACCATTATTATTAACTTTTCCAAGTCGGAATTCACTTAGCAGCCAAAAACACACTGCAGAATTCATGCTTTTTCTCAAAGTCTGAGAAACTGCTGTTTTCCGATTGGGAAATATTTCTGCCACAGTTGGGAAAAAACAGTCCAATTTTCTGTTGGGAAGAGGCCCTTTACAGGCCTTTGTTATATAAGGTAAAAAAGCCCTGTAACCGGCACCTTGACCTTTAAATGAATAAGGATAAGGGTGATGTACTGGTCATGAGCAACCATTCATCCTTTCAAGTTGGAGGACCTAGATCCATCAAGTTTGTAGTTGTTGATAGGACATCGTATTGATAGTGAAGGGCACCGCAACCTTGACCTCCGACCTAGTGACCGGAAAATAACAAGAGGTCAATGACCTTGAAGCTCTACTGATTGATTTTGATTTCAGGAAGTAGTCGATACAAACTTGCTTTTTGAAAATCTATTTTTAGCCGTAGCGGCCATCTTGAATTTCCGGCCGACCTGAAATTTTGCTTGGATCAATTAGACATCAAGAGCAGCTTTCCTGTGAAGTTTCATGAAAATCCGTCAAGTAGTTTAAGAGGAGTAGTCGCTACAAGTTTTCATTATATAACTCTATGTAAACAAAGATGGCCGCTGACAGCCATGTTTAACATTGAATCAAAATGATGTTCGACTGCTATAACCATCATGCCATGCCGATCATTTTAGAAAAAGTCCCATATCAATATCTCTTATAGTTTTCAAGAAGTAGTCGCTAAAAACTTATGTTTTTTAAATCTATTTTTAGCCAGGTCGGCCATCTTGAATTTTCGGCCGACCTGAAATTTTGCTAAGATCATTTAGACATGAAGAGCAACATTCATGTGAAGTTTCATGAAAATCCATCAAGTAGTTTCAGAGGAGTAGTCGCTACAAGTTTTCATGATATAACTCTATGTAAACAAAGATGGCCACTGGCAGCCATGTTTAACGTCGAATCAAAATAATGTTCGACTCGAATAACCATCATGTCATGCTGATCAATTAAGAAAAAGTCACATATCAATATCACTTATAGTTTTCAAGAAGTAGTCGCTACAAACTTATGCTTTTTAAATCTATTTTTAGCTGTGGCGGCCATCTTGAATTTTTGGTCGATCTGAAATTTTGCTAGGATCAATTAGACATGAAGAGCAACATTCCTGTGAAGTTTCATGAAAATCCGTCAAGTAGTTTCAGAGACGTAGTGGCTACAAGTTTTCATTATATAACTCTATGTAAACAAAGATGGTCACTGACAGCTATGTTTAACATCGAATTAGAACGATTTTTGACAAGGACCAACATCATGTCATGCTGTATCATTTTTAGAAAAAGTCCCATATCAATATCACTTATAGTTTTCAAGAAGTAGTCGCTACAATCTTGTATTTTGAAAATCTATTTTTAGCCATGGCGGCCATCTTGAATTTCCGGCCGACCTGAAATTTTGCTAGGATCAATTAGACATCAAGGGAAACATTCCTGTGAAGTTTCATAACAATCTGTCAAGTAGTTTCAGGGGAGTAGTCACCAGTTTTCATTATATAACTCCATGTAAACAAAGATGGCCACTGGCAGCGATGTTTAAAGTCGAATCATAATAATGTTCGACTCGGATAACGATCATGTCATGCTAATATTTTAGAAAAAGTCCCATATCAATATCTCTTATAGATTTCAAGAAGTAGTCGCTACAAACTAATTTTTTAAAAATCTATTTTCAGACGTGGTGGCCATCTTGAATTTCCGGTCGACCTGAAATTTTGCTTAGATCAATTAGACATCATCAAGAGCAACATTCTTGTGAAGTTTCATGGAAATCCCTCAAGTAGTTGCAGAGGAGTAGTCGTTACAAGTTTTCATTATATAACTCTATGTAAACAAAGATGGCCGCTGGCAGGCATGTTTAACGTCAAATCAAAACGATTTTCGACAATGTCATGCTGGTCATTTTAGAAAAAGGCCCATATCAATATCTTTTAAAGTTGTCAAGAAGTAGTCGCTACGAACTTATTTTTTAAAAATCTATTTTTAGTCGTGGTGGCCATCTTGAATTTCCGGCCGACCTGAGATTTTGCTAGAATCAATAACACATCAGGGGCAACATTCCTGAAAAGTTTCATGAAAGTCCGCCAAGTAGTTTTATAGGGGTAGTCGCTACAAGATTTTACTATATAACTCTATATAAACAAAGATGGCCACTGGCAGCCATGTTTAACGTCGAATCAAAACTGTTTTTGACAAGGACCAACATCATGTCAAGCTGATCATTTTAGAAAAAGTCCCATATCAATATCACGTATAGTTCTCAAGAAGTAGTCGCTACAAACTTGTATTTTAAAAATATATTTTTTGCTTTGGCGGCCATCTTGGATTTCACATCAACATGAATTTTGGCTAGGATCAACTAGACTTCATTGGGAATATTTCTGTAAAGTTTCATGAATATCAATTCAGTACTTTCAGAGAAGTAGTCGCTACAAATAAAAGTTTACAGACAGACAGACGGACGCCGCACCACGGCATTAGCTCTGCTGATCAGAGTCTGCTGATCTCTGATCAGTGGGGCTAAGAACAGGCTATCTACTGGTCATGACCAACCATCCTTTCAAGGTTGAGGACCGTAGGATCAACCGTTGTGTAGTTATTGATCGGACATCTTTAGATAGCGAATGTGACCGCGACCTTGAACTTTGATGTAGTGACCCCAAAATGAATAGGGGTCATCTAGTTGTAATGATAAAGCGTTCTTCCAAGTTTGGGGGCCTTAGGTCCAACCATTCTGTAGTTATTGATCGGACATCGTTGCGATAGGTAATGTCAACACGACCTTGACCTTTGACCTAGTGACCCCAAAATCAATAGGGGCCATCGACTGGTCATGAGCAACCATCCGTCTAAGTTTGGGTTCCCTTCTGCCAACCATTCTGTAATTATTATGACACCGTTTGGATAGTCAATGTTAGCCCGGATTTGACCTTTGACCTGGTGACACCAAAATCAATAGGGGTCAAACGGAACATGGCGCCCCGACTACACTTTTTTGTGGGGAGCAATAATTTATAAATTTAAGGGCACTGGCTTAGTCGTTGCTGGAGTGAATTACGGAAGAATAACCGTGTGACAACCTGCTGTAAGGACGAGTATTACTACCAAAATATAACAGTCATGATTGAATAATTAGTAGGGAACTGAAGAAGAGAAGGGACACTACAAAATCTGAAATGAAGATTGCTGTGCATCCCTTTAAGTGGGGTGCATGAGATGTTGTAGATTTGGCGGAAAGTGACAAATGAGAATAGGTATTTTGTTGAAAAATATGTTTAATATACAAAAACAACATTACTGATGTGGAAAAAAATAATTGTATGTACAACTCAGTGTGTCAGGTCCCTGCCAAGACTTGAACTTGAATCTCTTTTCTCGAAAGAAAAGTGTGTTTCCTTACACTACAGAGATCGCCCAGACATCACAAAAAGAGTGTACAAAACTAAGCGAAATTAATAAAGATGTAGATCAAAAGAATGTCAAGCTAAAACTAGAAATTGTTATTGTCTATGGGACGAAAACGTATGGCTCCCCCACTCGCCCGAACAGACATAGGTCCAACCGTTCTCACTGATCTGAGATCGTTTTGATATTCAATATTCCTGTGACTGTATCTACAACCTGTATCAGTAATATTTACTGGGCAACCACCCTTCCAAGTTTGAGGACCCTAGGTCCAACCATTCTCTAGTTATTGATTGGACATTGTTTTGTTATTGATCGGGGATCGTTTTGATATCAATAGGGGTCATCTGCTGGTCATGACCAACCATCCTAACAAGTTTGAGAACCCTAGGTCCAACCATTCTCTAGTTATTGATCAGACATCGTTTGATAGTCAATGTCACCGTGACCTTTGACCTAGTGAACATCGATTTGATAGTCAATGTCACGACGATCTTGACCTTTACCTAGTGACCCCAAAATCAATAGGGGTCATCTACTGGTCATGACCAACCATCCTTCCAAGTCTGAGAACCCTAGGTCTAACCATTGTGTAGTTATTGATCGGATATCGTTTTGATAGTCAACGTCACCGCGACCTTTGACCTAGTGACCCAAAAATCAATAGGGGTCATCTATTGGTCATGACCAACCATCCTTCCAAGTTTGAGGACCCTAGGTCCAACCATTGTGTAGTTATTGATCGGATATAGTTTTGATAGTCAATGTCACCGCGACCTTGACCTTTGACCTAGTGACCCCAAAACCAATAGGGGTCATCTACTGGTCATGACCAACCATCCTTCCAAGTTTGAAGACCCTAGGTCCAACCATTCTCTAGTTATTGATCGGAATCGTTTTGATAGTCAATGTCACCGCGACCTTGACCTAGTGACCCCAAAATCAATAGGGGTCATCAAATAGCCATGATCAACCATCCTTCTAAATTTGAGGACCATAGGTCCAACCATTCTCTAGTTATTGATCGGACATCGTTTGCGACACAGACAGCACAAAATCAATATGGCTCCCCTCCACACGTTGTGTGGGGGAGCCATAACTATCACAGAAGGTTATTAATACCCTTGCAAACGCATACCCCATGACTTCATGAATATGCGCAGTTCCACTTCATACTGATGCTTCTCACAATGTTTGGGGTATGACAGAGGTCACGGTGACCTTATTTTGGTATGCGACACACCGCTATCCCAAGATGTATCAACATACCAAGTTTGGTATTTCTAAGTGTTATTGTATTGAAAATATGGTCCGGACAAGCATTTTCTATGACAGAGGTCACATGTCAAGGTCACAATTACCTTATTCTGGTACGCGACACATCGCTATCCCAAGATGTATCTAAATACCAAGTTTGCTATCTCTAAGACTTAGTGTTATAGTAATGAAAATACGGTCTGGACAAGCATTTTCTATGACAGAGGTCACAGGTCAAGGTGAAAGTCACAGTGGCCTTATCTGGTATGCGACACACAGCTATCCCAAGATGTATCCACATACCAAGTTTGGTATCTCTAAGTGTTATAGTATTGAAAATACGGTGCAGACAAGAGGTGAAAGTGTCTGTGGATGTTTACTGGCTAAATGTGCAGGGGACCGTAACACATTTTCAACATTCATTCAACCGGCACATGACAATGATATAGGTCACTAGTGGTTGAATGCCAGCCAGTGTAGCAGGAGAACTAGTCTGTACAAAGTAAGTGTATTACAGGGTTCCCACAGTTTTCTGAGAACAAAACTCAAGTTTTTTTTCAGGTTTTCCCACTGTTTTCAAGGACAATTTATACCAGTGTTTGTCCGACACCGTTGTTGCAAAAACGTTAAATTGTTCGCAGTACTAATATGTGACACCACACAAGATGTTAGTTTATTGTTTTTGACAAGTATTGACTTAAACCCGCTGTTTTTAGGCTGTTCTCCCTACTATGAAGGAAATTTAGTGTTGACATTTAACTTGTTCTCAGACGACATGCTTTATCGATTCAAATGATTAGACGCTTGCATATACGACGGAACATTGAGAGTTTTATTTGAAAACATATTTTATGAGTCAACCGGTGAGGTAACGAATTTGTACGACAGCGATCGAAAACAAAAGTACAATTTGGGGTTCACATTTCATTGATCAGAGC
The DNA here is from genome assembly GCA_037043455.1 of Cyrtodaria siliqua. Taxonomy (NCBI): domain Eukaryota; kingdom Metazoa; phylum Mollusca; class Bivalvia; order Adapedonta; family Hiatellidae; genus Cyrtodaria; species Cyrtodaria siliqua. The sequence goes on along the minus strand of JAWPHD010003916.1, from coordinate 95,598 downwards.
ATTAACACATCTTTACGATTGTTCACGAATACCAATGGTTCATTTTTATGGGCTTTCTAGGTCATTCGCCAAATCGCCATAGGCGAAAAGTAACCTGAACTGGCGAATGAAAACCGTAAGAAATACACACCAAATTCGCCAGACATCGGCGGTCTGGCGAATCCAAATTTCTGACCGATTTTGTCTAAAAGATCTCGGAAAATCCCGAATTCTAATTCACAAAGTCTTTCACTGTTTATAAGCCACTATCCCGCTGAGTGTTTTAGCTAATTAGTGACAATCAATTTAGATCGATAAACTAATTATGTCAGCGTTTATTGAAAACCAGCGTTTATTGAAAACCCAATTGTGCTGCGATAAGACTCCGCCCACTGTTACGCCTCTTGCTGTCAATCAACTGGTTTGTGTCCCCGCGCTCAACATTTTCTGTCATATAAAGTTGTGACATTATTCACAGATTTAACTGCGTGATCGAGCCGGGTAAAACATCAAATAATGTGGCGCCCTCTAGCGGCCAAAATGGCTGATCAAAACAGAAAATTTGAAAATGTTTGCTTATTAATTAGCCAGAGATACTCAGCCTGTCTGTGTTTTTGAACTTTACGATCACTGATAAGTGTTAAAGGAACACATGGCAATCTTGAGTTTTCAAAAACTAGCAGCGCCCCGTTAGTTTTTATCATTAATGTTAATTATAAGAATTGTATTAAGCCATTTGTTTTTGCATATTATTATTTTTTATATTATTGCACCAGTAATATATTAAAACTTATAGTATAATAAGACGAAATAGTGAATACTTAAAATTTGATTTATTTAAATGTAACCAGGGTAAAAGTAAAAATGATACTGGATATATAAATTGTGACACCCATTACAAATACTGCAAGATTGCCATGTGTCCCTTTAAGTGCCTACTAATTAGTTGTACACATGGTAGCGTAAACTGGAACAATGGCAAGTGTGAACCGGTGTTTAATCGGCTGTTTCTGAATTGGGTTCATTTTATGGTTGATTGTTCAATCAACATGAAACAATACAAAAGGTATGATTACTCAAATTTATAATGTATGTAGCATTTCTGAATTTGCAGCGCGGTCTTTCTAGATTCTTTGGAACTCGTGTTAGTTGAACTTGTATATGCCTCAGTTTATCGTTACATTTTTTAAATATATTGCTATTTATTTTATTTCTCTGCATGTTAGCATATTGAAATGCATTTAATGAAAATACTAATTGGTGACAAGAGTCTGCATTTTTGTATTTTCTCATTATATATATGCATGCATTCATTCTGTCTATTTTTAAATTTCAGTCTTTACAATTTTTAAAAATTAAAATTACATTAAATTAAATACAATTTTTAAAAAGTTCTGAACTTGTTCTGGGTATCGGAAGCATGATATTATGTCCTTTAATGGGGCATAACACCGCAAAAAGTCATTCAACTGGAACACAACAATGACATGCACAACTACACATGGCACTAATCATCCCTGCCATTGTATCAAGAGAACAGAAATGTGACAAAGTTTGTGTATTAAAACTTTAAAGAACTCAATATCATTAACCAGTACACAACAATGGCAATGCAACTAGGCTTGGTATAATTCTATGACATAAAACGTCACAGAACAGAGCTACAGATAAGCAACGTATTTGCGTAAATTCCCAGTTAAAACTCCCTAAATTAGGCTAAATACACAATTAAATTATTGGTGCGTACCAATTATGTTTAACAAATTAATTACGCAAAATAACCGTTTTTGTCAGCATATCATATTTTATCCATTACCGTGAAGACGGCCAATATCAAATGGAGTGCATCGCCGTTTCCAGTCAATTCTCAAATAAGCGAGCCATTGAGATTGGCTAAATGTGACTGGTTATCAAGTTTATTTTTTTCACTCGAAAGTAATTCCTTCAGGAACAAAAATGTTGTATTCAGTCTAGTCTATTTTTAATTATTCGGCATCACCGAAGCACTCAACTTTCTCTGTATGTCAACATGGCTAAAAGAGGTGCAGGTGTTTGAACTCAGTGCAAGAATATTCATTATCGCTAAATATTAATAACTAACTCAGAACACAATAATAACTAACGTTGCGACGTTCAGTCAATAAAGTGTTGCCGACGTCAACATCATCCGCCGATAACGTTCAATAAAGCGAATATTTGTTTGCAAAAACTTAATTTAAAATGTAATAAATAGATTATTTAACTGCTGGGATCGACTATGGATAATCCTTTACTTGATGTTAGACGTGCTTTGTTTTTTTTACTCACACGCATGCGTCCGTTCGTGAAAAAAACTACACGCCTACCTCTTGTGAAAGATTTCCCTATAATCGATCCCAGCAGTTAAATAATCTCTATATAATTCATATAGGGCCCTGGTTTTGTATCACTGCTTAACATAGAAGTTCAGAGAGATATTGCGCAGGGTATAGTTCTCCCTGCACACCGGACAGACTACTTTACATCCCTCCGAAGGATGACCTATATTCACAGTACCATGCCCAAGTAAGATACTGCGGAAGTTTGTTTGAAAAATCCGGGATGTGACCCCACTGGAAATCATACACGTGATTTCTGGGACTCGAGTCAAGTATGCTTAACACTTGGCGACCGTGGAAACAAAAGAGCACAAGATGTTTCGAAAGATAAACATTCAAGAAAAATATGTCTGGAAGTCTCCTGAAACATGAGTCATAATATCCTAGATACATTCGGTATACACAGGGTCTGAATGACACGGACTACCACAACAGCCTTGATTCTCACGTCTCCGTCTAGGTATTTTGTTCTTCTTTTAGTTTAGATACTACAAATTATCAAATATTCAAACGACGACTAGAAACGTCAGGGAATGTTTATGCACACACAACCTTCCAATCGTTCACTTGAATTTTTAAACATGCAGAATGAATAGCAAATACGTAGTCTAGATCATCTGCGACGCTTGCTTGTTTACAAAATTATCAGGCGTCGAACATGATCACGACTAATTTCATGTAGATCAATCCGTGACAACACAAAACATTCATAAACTGAAAATGTGTGCTAACTTTATTGACACGTATGACAGTGGAGAGTGTAAACTTGCACATATTCTACTTACGATAAATTGTTTCGTTCTTACTGGAGCACTCTTGCTGCACAAAAGAAAACAAAATGGAGGAATGGCCGGATCAAAACGGAAATGGATTGCTATGACGTCAGGCTGTTCCAGTAACACATTACTTTCATGAAACGCCTCCCATATATTTCGCGATATACATGCTACTTCTGCAGTTGAAGACGCAGTACGCAAACTTCCCTCTAAAATACCTCAGGCTTGGGCGAGCCAAAACAATGCATGTGTACACGTATGACACCAACTATCTATTCCATGACATTGACACCTGCATATCCCACACTTTTCAAAGTTGACTGCACTGACTACTGTCAGAAATGTCATTACATAATGCATTCCTTTCTGCATGTTGAGTTAGCTACCGTAGAAACAGCAAGCGTGTGGCACTTTATTCAGAGGGTTACCGTAAAGCATATTTACATATACGTATACTAACTAAATGTTACCAGTGTGTGAAAGAAAACTTTGTAAAACCTTTAGAGCTGATGAAGGTATTTCTAATCTATGGAAGTGTTTATTTTAAAACAAAGACAAAATCAAACAAACAAATCTTGCATTCGACGGACAACTCAAAGTTTGTTTACACTTGCACGAGTCTGACTCATTATCCGTTTGTGTAACATGTACAGCCACACAAAAAATTAAGGCTTCTAAGTGCAAGTTATGTATTTACTTGTCATGAAATGTGTTCTTAACATGCGCATTGCACCTTATGTGCCACATGCACATCGTATTATCTTTGACGATGTATGACCTGCGCCAAATTTCCCCAATGACGTCCGCCAAACCTACTAAAAAAGGCACCGGTCTGCAGATACGATTATCCCCAAGGCAGAAACTGTAAATCTATTTGTACACTGGATGAGCAAAACTCATTACTTGAATTCGATATGTGTTACCCAGTCATTCCTATTTGCCAATGGACAATCTCACTGTCAGTGCCAGTTAAATCTCAATACATAGCCATAGGCATAGGAGTATTAGGACAACCCTCACGTCGAAAATATTATGCACTAGCCTAGCAAGCTTAAATATTTCACAGCCATTTCTCAAATGAATATATATTTTCCTTAACAATTCCACATCTACTTACAATGGCAATCAAGTGAAATCTTCTTTAACACTTCCTCGAATACAACCATATCATACAAAAGCACTGCAGCTTCAAAGTTGGCTTCCAAAACAAACGTGAGTGACAGATCTTCCACAACAAACATGAGTGACAGATCAAACCCTACTTACTCGACGCATGCGCACTCGCATACAACTAACACAACAAACAATCTTCACAGGTACCCGAACTTCTCTTCGCATTACTAAATTTACAACCGTCACAATAACAGAATATCACATCTAATTACCTTTCACCTCAACTGAAACAGCCTTGAATACTTCCTCAAACACGACAAAAACAATGCCGGCTTCCTAAACTGACAAAATCGCCTGACGCGCATGTGTACTCACACAAAAAACAACAACATCAGTTGGCCTAGATCACACGTTTATACATCACATTGGTCAAATAATTCTTCATACACACACCAACCACATCAAACATTCCCCTAAACCGTCCAAGTATAACCAGATTTTCAAAACTGTACACACACATTCTGCATTTACATCACGACTGACAGTCAGTCGACCGCGACTGACCACAGGCAGTCGAGAGCAGTCGAGACAAAAATACATTTAACCAATACATCATCTCAAAACTCACAACATATACACGTACCTACCTTTCGTCGCGAACTTTTGGACAACCGTTACTCACGAGCTCTAATGCAATTCGTTTAATATCCTCAATCGAAATGCTCACGATATTCAACTGTGCTGCAATAAAAATGGCGTCCTCAAAATGTCGCTAAAATTGTCTGCGCATGCGCGGTAAATATGACGTACGCGTTAACACCAGATTTATATATACATATTAGTATTCATCCAAGAGATAGCAACTTATGTAATACCAAATTCAACGTCCCGTTCATGAATCTTTATCCACTACTGTCTTTCCGTACTAGAAAAGCCGAGTGGTCGAAATTTCCAGACCAAATATTTTCATCTTTAAATTACTCAAAGTTTATTTCTAGAAGAGTGTTCCGTGGAACACTTGTTTTGCCTGCCATATGCTTACATGTATTTCAGCAAAGATGAATCTAACTTTAGAAGCTTGAAGACAAGGGTTGCAATCCTTCATGAATTATGGAGCAGATTTTTAAATTGATGAAAAGAGGCATGCCTCTGTAATGGATAATTGATAAGGAAGAACTGTATAACGTGTTATGACCATAGGCCAGTATTTTGCCAAGTTACGAGGTAAGTTAGATTGCAGGTTAACGTTTTATGAAAAATGGCATACCTATGCTAAAATGAAAGTCAGAGTTATTGGACATGTGTAACAACATCTCCTGGGAAAAGATGAAGATGTGTGTGAAGTTTCACAAACATAGGTCAAATATTCTTCAAGTTTTGACCAATGTTAGGTTGCATGTTAATGTGTGCCGGACGACAAAGTTATCTCTAAGCGTCTGACATGCTACGCAAGGAGATACACGAAGGGGTATAACTCTGCATTGAATAACTGATTGCAAACCAAGCTGAATGGATAAGACCATTTTGGCCTTCATTTACAAATTTATTACACAAGTGAATTATGATAAATAGGTCATGCAAGTTAGATGATGAAACATGCTTTTCAAAGTTAGGTTGTAGGTTAAAGGGACACATGACAATCTTGGAAGTTTTTATCAAGTATTACTCTCGATTTATAATCCAGTATAATCATGCTTGCATACATTGAATAATATTTTGTGTTTTTATTTTTTCTTCGTTATTCTACCATAGGTTTAAATATATTATTGGTACACTAGGCTAGCCCTAGGATTTCCTTTAGCCTCCTACTATACTATCATCAGGACAGAAATATTCAAAGACAATATACTTAATATTATTCTTATAACTACAGTGATTTTTTTCACCCTTTTGGGAATGGTACCGGTACCTATTCAATTAGGAAAATTCGCGTTATTTTGCCTTAAATTGGAAATAGTTCACTATCACACAAAAGCAATTTGGGAATGGTACCGTTTTTCTGTACCACGTATATAAGGGAAAAAAACACTGATATTAATGATTGAACAAATGCAAGTTATGTAGAAAAACTAACTGGACGCCGCGAGTTTTAAAACAATCAAGATTGCCGTGTGTCCATTTAAAGTGTGCCGGACGCCAGACAATGTTTTCTTTCTATTCCTTGGGAACATAACACATAACATCACAACTGGAAATTTTGGCGTGATTGTTAAATACAAATTCGGAAAAAATACAGTAAAACATTCATTTTATAAGTATTTTTAATACTATGTATGTACAAGGTCAACTAAATGCATTTAAACCTTTTCTACTCAATACTTGTCACACGTACGCTCCTTTTTTTCAATCTTTCAATTGAGTACTTTTTTTTTAAACATAGCTCATCATCGACATATATGCTTGGTTATGTATGGTTATGGTTATGTTCAATAAAAATATGTATTTTTTCAACTTCTAAATGGATGTTGTTTATTATTGACTTTGAGTACGAAACAAGCAACTATACTTTCTTTCACATCACTCTCAATGGCACGGATGAAAGTGATATTTATGCAGGAGGAAAACCGATGATCCAGGGATTTTTTTTTGAGTAATAAGCATCATGTCATTCTTCATGTAGATGTAGTTAAAGATAATCCATTGAAATTATTTTTCATCACTTGGCCCCATTAGTTGTATACCGTAACCATGCACTGTGTGAATATGGCAGTAACTTGTCTGAAAAATAAAGAAAAGGCACTTATTAGGTAAGATCTACCATCCATTCATCGGACTCCTGTGGGTATGGCGGCTTCATACTGTATTTATTCAGCTGACCAATCAAACTTTGACCACTGTATAATCTGAAAATCATGCTACAGTTGTTAGTTCTTTCTTACATTTTCAGATATTGCAGGAAAACAAAGTGGATGCTTTTTATTTTTGCTGAGTACATTAACAAATGTGGACCCCAATTTATTAAACACCCTTACATAACTTTGAATATTTGACATAATGACACATTAGGACACATTATTGTAAAATGGAATAGTAGTTTTTTAAGTTCAAATGCATATCCTTGAACACCTTTCTTTGCAATAAAATATTTACAGAATTCACTAAAATTAAAGTTATTAAAGGATGTTTTATAAAACGACGCTTCGATTTGTTTGATTTATATTTGACTTTTGACATTTTAATTTTGACCCTTGTGATTTTTGAGTCAAGGGTCATATGACTCTTCACTTTTAAAGTCTATTGAGAACCCTGAATCATCATAATAGTGATAGGAAATCCTGCAGAAACAGAATTCCTGTACTACAGTAAGGGTGCTGTTAGTATATATTGGCCTGCATAAAGCGGCAGAGACACAGCAGTTACGGTAGGCAGATAGGGCTGTCGGTTAGGATCTTGGTTCGATAAAGAACGGTTCGGTGTTACGAACTGTGATGGTGTTTACAAGATTGTTGTTAGAGTTAGGAAGTAATTGAATCTGACTCTGTTGCAGAAGTAACTAATTAACTTTATGTTTTGAACTGAACTTGTTTACATCAACAATTACTTGTTTAATAAAACTATACGATCACTTTGCTATTTAACGTAATAAACTATACGAACTTTGACACGTGTGTGTTGTGTTGTTACACGTGCTACTTATTTCAACACACACGTGTCAAAGTTCGTATAGTTTAGTAGTTTACTTAAGCTGAATGAGGAATGACGTAATGAGGAAACAACAGCATCCTACGTCTTTAGATAACAGACGTTCAAATATAAATCATGTCCTGGTATATCCGGATACACGTCACTTAGCCACTTATGAACCCCGGTTTCATCTGCTGAATACATTATACATGTATAATTCAATGCCTAAATTTTACAGTTATAGAAATATAGTTGTCAGCATTTTCCTTTTATTTTACGTTAGTAAAATACCCATAAACGAGAAATGATAATGTATAAGTTAAGTCCCCCATGCATGACTCTGTTACAGAGAGCTAGACGACTACCGTCAATGTATTAACAGTGTGTGTGTATATCTCCTTGAAAAATAAAGTTTATTTGAAATGAACGCTATTTCGTTTAAAAGAAAATAAATAAATAAAGTAAATGTAAATATTCAATTGATGCAATGTTGCTATTTAATGAGCCGTGGAGCCCAGATATATGACTTGAAATACATGTATGTAAATCAAAAGAAAATCATTTCTTGAGCCAGGGCCTTTTTACCAGGTTTGGGGAAAGGGCCTTTTGGCCTAAATTGGGGAAAAATCCATGAATGGGCAATGCAATTGCCTGAGGTAATTCTTCATAAATATATTATTGTCATCATGATGTGAAATGCTTTCTTCACCATATAAATAAGACCTGCATACAAACCTCTATGATATCCATGTTTTTAGTTTTCCTTCAACCTCAACAGTCAACTCGTCCAACCAAGAGTCACAGCGGATGTCAGATCAGAATATGTATTTGGTTCTGAAGTCATGCAGGCATCATGTCTCCCTATGGAAATAAATGAAACAATATATAAACGCATCTCTATTTAACTATCAGCTAAAATTTGAATATTTCATTAAGGATTCAATTTTATTTATAATTTACAGTAAGCTTGTTAGAACATAGATTGGTATAAAACATGTTGGCTATGATACTAACTTGTTCGTGGTTATGGTTGGCCTATATATTTTTTCAAGAAATGGAAGGCCATGTAAAATAATAGGATATGGTCGGCCTAATTTTTTTTCAAGAAATGGCAGGCCATGTAAAATAAAAGGTTATGGTCGGTCTTACTCTAATTTTTGTTTCAAGAAATGGCAGGTCATGTAAAATAAATTAGGTTATGGTCGGCCCATTTTTTTCCTTCAAGAAATGGCAGGCCGTGTAACCCTGTGCCAGACTGTGGTAACAGGGTGATGCAGAGTCAGAATAAAGTCAAGGTCAAGTTAGTATGTGGTGAGGGGTGGGCAGGGACAGATGTTTTGAAATGGTTGTTGTTGTTGTACTATCCATTGGTCACACGTCAAGTTATGAGGTTTGACTGCCCATCATAGGTATTCCCCGTCATAGCCATACCAGTGAATGTCACTGTGTGGGAGAAATCCTGGTCGTGGCTGGGGTCGGGAGGTAACGAGAACGAATAGAGCCCGAATTGGATGAGAGATTTTGTGAGTGTCCGATTTAAATTATCACCCACGCACACACTAAAGAGAAGGTTGATCCTCGCAATCATGCGAGTTGTCAGGGTTTATAAATTCACTCAGTTTTAAGTTTATTTCAGGATGTCTTTACCCACTTCAACGTTTGAAAATGAAATTGTGTGAACAACCCATGCCATGGAAACATGCATGTTCTTCGCATAAAAAATAATCAAACAAATTATGCAGAAAAACGAGTTACAATTTATAACTAAGCTTACTTGTTATTTATCTGCAGTGTTCTACGACAGTCAGACTTTTGGGGAACCAGCTTATTCCCGCAAAATGACACCACGTGACCGCCCGCAGACGTGAGCGCGTTCTGCGTGTAGGAAGCCATACTGACGAGACCCTGACTTACGACAGAACATATAAATAGTGGTTTAACTCATATCCTGACAAGATCCCGGTGGGAGCTGGCAACAGACAGGTAGGAAACACTTTACTGGTGTCAGAAGTGATCTGAATCTGCGCCTGGGAGGATAATTCGAGTGGGACTTCGTCGTCCCGGCGGCGCACCACGGGCGCACCACAGGTGGGTAGGGTGCGCGGGATTGAAAATCTCGCCGGGACGACGGTTTTCGGCGAAATCTTCGTCGGCATTCGGTCGCACCTACATTTAAACCAAGTGTTTCTGCCAGTTGTGTTCGGGTTTTTTCCCGGGAGGGTTAAATAAGCTATTTTTCAGTGGGGTGCCAAGGCGAAATTGCGCATGCGTGGAATGTTCCGATGTAAACATTGATCCAGGGGAGGATCCCGTTGTTGATCTTGTGGGCAGTGAACCTCGGCTGGTGATTTATTTATGTTTACCAGTAGGAACGCCACGGACCTATAACATATCAGTTCTGTTCGCATTTTAACTCCGCGAACATGGACTATTTCTTTGTATTTTACGGACTATTTTACGAATTTTCAATTAAAACAGACGCCATTTTTTTACACCCGAAATTGGGCGCGCTGCGTCGGCGAGCACTACGGGAACCTATGGAGTCTAACAACACGCGTACAGTGTTTCATACCGTAGATAATGTAAAAACTAATACCTTACCGGACGAAATAACGTCCCATTATGTGTCAACACGATGCAGTGTTGGTGACTGACAGGTCACCGTGACATAACTTGACACGTGAAATTGACATGTTGGTCAAATTGGATTTGGGATTACTGTCTGCTGCTAGAGGTCCATGATCAAGGTATTTGTTTTGTCATTAAAATGTGTTTGTTAATAAACAGTACACACCACTTTTAGATCGTACATATTTAGACATTAGCCAAATATAGTGCCTAAAAAAGTGGCGTATACTGTTTAATAGAAAGTTCATATTGTTCACTCCGATCTTTCCAGTAACTGGATGTACAGTAAACTGTAGAACGTTTCGTGGAATAAAACATTTACTAGTAGAAATGCTATCAATGTCCCCAGCACCCCGCTCCCACCCAAGTACGGTAGATTGGGGTGTGGGGTAGATGGAACTTGCATACCGAAAACAAGGAGGGGAAAGGAAACTAGAAACCCCCTCCACCCCACCCCCACCCCTCAGATGCATGAATGTAAATTGTTAGCATTGTCTCTATATCGTTATATTATTCCCATTTTCGTGAATACATAACCCGATACAACTACCATTGAAACAATGTAAACTGCAATAGACATTTGACTGAAATCGGTCAGATTCATATTTATGTACAGTAAAGTTTTGAGGCAAGGAAGTGATTTTGAATTGACATTTATTTACATTTATAACATACTTTCTGTTGCGAAATAAACAACGCAGTTTCGAGAAAGTACACTTCACTTAAAAGCCTTTAAGGAGGTGGAGCTACTACGCTTGCCTCCAATGTGTCTCAAAAGAAATGACTATTCCATGGGCTGGAAATATGCTGTGAAAGTGGAACAATGATTTTAATGGATCTCCAGTTAGGCTACATTATATTTTACATGTATAATGAATGATGAGAGATGTTTTTATTACATTAACCGTGTTATTGAGCACAAGTAGTATCCATGCTTTATTTAATTTAGTTCTTCTTTTATCTTTTCTTTTTTAAATATGTTACATTATGTATAACAAAGGATAAACTATGTCTGTTTGATCATTGACATTGGATTGATGTTGTTTTCAGAAAGGCCTCAAATGTGAATCGTGACCTTGAGCAGCTCTAAGTGAATTGATACTGACGACTTCAGAATATCAAGCCGTATTAAATGCCATTGGATCATATAGAGGTGAGAGCCTTTTAAAAAATTGTTTGCACTTGTGTAGTTCTTTAAATGGAGCTTGTGTTGTTCTTGCACGGTGCTGTTCAAAGTTAGAGTAAATAATGTTTTCAGTGATAATGCAGCGTGATTGTCATATGAGCTCGTGTAAACTACATGTACTGGATACATGCGAAAACAAGTTGTGTTAAAGGTACACTAGGCAGTTTTTATTTGTTTAAAACCTCTGGAGTTCGGTTAATTTTTCTGCATAGTTTGCATTTGTGCATCATAAATATTATTTATTAGAATAGTTCAGAAGAAATTGTTTTACACATTACTTACTGTTGATAATAGTGCACTTATAATATATTTGATAGAATAACGAAGACAAAAATAACTTTTAATGCAAGCAGGTTTAAATTTAAAATGTTACAAGGTTAACAAATGGAGATGCTAATGTTAAAGCTTGATAAATACTTCAAGATTGCCGTGTGTCCCTTTAACATCAACTAATTACAATATGATTATGGTCTATGTGATGGGTCCCCAATTTATTAAAGGGACACAGAGCAAATTTCTAATCTTGTGTCTGTTTTACACATTTTCACATCAGAACAGACCACACATCTACAAAAGTGTCTTCTCAACTGCCCTATTTTATCATGTTTTATTTCTAAAACTAGGGGCATCACCAGGTTTTGAGAGAGAAAATAAATAGTTGTATATTAATGTTTTCTCCCCATGTTGATGTGCCATTTACTCAGTTTTGGTCAAGGGACGTTTATAGCATATCGGCTTTGAATCCAGTGAACACGGATTCAATTCTTACTGGCGCCACTGGGTTACTTCGATGTGTCCTGCTAGCCCCGTTCGTCTGATGGGAATGTAAACCGGATGGTCCTTTTATCGGAGTCTGTCCTACAAGCACGTTAAAGAACCATAGGTATCTAATCGGTAACAAGCGTAGGGCAGGGTTCCTGGATGCCTATGTATATTTCCTCCTCTCTTTGGGGCGGCTCGAAATAACCTAAACAACGTGTTGATGAGGCGTTAAACAATAATTAAATTGTAAACTGTCCCATTCCCCTAAACATGCCCCTCCTCGCAACACCTGATTCAAATTGAATACTCTGCTCGACTTATATTAACTTTTTATTCTATGTCTTTCTTTTCTTTCAGTCTGCACGTCATGTGGAAGAAGACTCCATGAACACCACTGTCCAGAGTCAATGCTGAAGTTTATGTTCGCTCAATTATTTGCTTAATAAAGTATACATATAAACTAACATATTGTCTTTATAAGTATGTCTTCCACCACAAAGTGGTAGGTGAGACGGATTATATTTAGCCTTTCCGTTCGTCCGTCACAAATCTTGTCTGCGCTACTTGTTGGATTTTGACGAAACTTTGTACGAAGCATCAGTATGTGCATATCAAATATAGAAGGTCAAGGGCTCCGTGACCCAATAATGATTATGAAAAACCTTGCCTGCACTGTCCACTTCCCCAGAAGCAAAATTCATGGTTTGAGTGCATTTGGTGAGAGAATGATGCCTTTTGATTTTGAGGTCATTAGGTCAAAGGTCATTGTCACCGTGACATGATAATGTAAAATATTGTAAACTTAAGTCCACTTTCCCTAAAGCAAATCTCATGAATGATTTTGAGGTTAATAGGTCAAAGGTCAATATCACCCTGATATATTCAAACGTCATGGTTTGACTGCCTTTGGTAAGAGTATGATCCCTATTAATATTGAGGTCAATAAATCTGAGGTCAACGCCACAGTGACTTGATCATGAAAAATCGTGTCCGCAATCAAACTCTTTATTACTTTCTGAAGCTAATTTCATAAAACTTCATACTTCCACTGCCTTTGGTGAAATGATAATCCCTGTTTATTTTGAAGTCAGTACTTGAAAGGTCCGTTATCATGAACGGAAAAAGAAAAGTATTGCCCACACAGTTTTTCCTCTTACCTAAAGCAAATTTCATGAAACTTCATTGGTGGACAGTGGAAAGAGGATGATCGTTTGATTTTTAGGTAAAAGGTCAAGTCCACTATCCAAGGATAAGCATTTGTTACAACACACATGTTATAATATTAATGGTATAATATATGAATATTTTCTTGCACAATGTTGAATCCGGTAAAACAAGTGGTTTTGTTCACCGATATTGTCGCCTCTGAACCAAACCACTTCTTTTTAATTTACAGGATTCAACAGTGTTTAAGACATATTCCGATCATCCATTTTTTTTTTAAATCATAAATTAAAAAATATATATATTAAAACAAACAAAACATGCTATTTGATTAAAACAGACGTATTCAAATTTTCAAAGTAGCAATATTCGCAGAATATAGTAGATTTCAATTGCTGAAAACAAACATGTATTTTTTTTCAGGAAAAAATAATTCCATGAATATAGTATTTATCATGATTATATATGTTCAGGGAAATGTTTAATATGTCTGTTTTCAAATACTACAGATCGTAACGCACCGCACATGTATATTCAGTATTTACTTTCAATATAGTAGTGAGTATGACTGCGTTCTGGGACCATATAAATATAAAAGAATAATATATATAAATATAACTATATATGCCCTATAAATATAAACGACCCGCACTTTTTGGTTTCACGCGTACAGTGTTTCACAACAACACACATCTGGCAATTGCTCCATTGACACAATGTCATGTCCACATGTTTATGTTATGAAATCTTCGAGTCTACACATAATCATGTTTGTTACTGACAGTAGCATGTCTGTTACTCGTCAGTCATTTATTTACTTGGTTAAAGGGACACATGCCAATCTTGCTTTCTTTAAAACTCGAGTCGCCCCCTCAGTTTTAAACGAACAGTTAAAAGAATATAATTCTTTCTGCCTGTTAAACTAATATTAGTTTATCGCTTTTTCTGATTTCGAAAATTAACTCTTCAACGTATGTTGCCGCCATCATGATTTCATTTTCCGATATACAGTTGCAACATTGTTAAAATACATTGGCCACTCTGACATAAACCCAAAGCATGTATAGATAAAAAATTAGTGTAAACTATATGGACACATACATTTTAAATATATGTGTTTACATAACGAAATTATTTAATTGTTTTTGTAGCCGGTCGTCTTTCCTTAATGGATATGAATGTTGCCGTCTTTGGGTCGGACGGTCCTGTTACTTAATTAGTGCTTGTCTCCGTTTATTGAAATTCTACATATATACAGAGGAGAGATGTATCTATATGATTTCGTTTTTATTCTCGCTTCTAAAATGATGAAATAAATCGAATTTGATTACAACTGCGCATTCGCAGCTATATACAACTTAATCAATACGGTATGGAGGGTGGTGGGGGTGGGATGAGGGGCGGGGTTGCAGGGATACTACCGTAATGATGTCCTTGAAAAAAACTGTGAACATTCTACTCTAATAATTTATTAAATACAGAACAATGTTGAAATCAATATATCTCTTAAAAAGGATTTCACAATTTCATGGTTTTATATCCCACGTGTAAATTAACTTCGAAAGGCGATTGTTCATATTTTAGCGAACACGGTGTACTTTGTTAATTTTGGGGAAAAAAAAGTACTTTTTTCTGATTGACTTTAAATTTTGGTTTTTAATAGTCGACATGTCAATGAACACTTTCATGAAAAAAAATTCGTTCTCGCTGTTAAAACTTCATAAAAGGGTCAAGGGGCTCAGACGGGGAGAGGTTACCATTATGGCAGATAGGCTTTACTGGTCTATGGAGGTACCTCCAAAATGTATTAAGGATGTTAATGCACGGGTTTCTAATAGGTCCGGTAACTTTAAAGATGGGCGAGAAGTTGTATAAGGAGACTGTGTGTGTGTGTGTGTGTGTGTGTGTGCGTATGTGTGTGTGTGTGTGTGTGTGTTTCTAAGGATTATAGTCCCTTCACCTACGACAGGCGTCCTACCCGACAATTATAGGCACAATGTCTGGACTTTTATCTGTGTGTTGTTGTGTGATGTGATGATATGTCTACTTGAAGCAGCGAACTCAATGGTTTCTTTATAGTGCTGCCACACTGGAATATGCTGCCACACTGCCATCCGGGACTCTGTCCTGTCGCAGGAGTCTGGCCCCTTTCGGGCAGTGGACAAGGAACCCAGTCTGGGGGAGTCTCGCGGGGTGAAGAAGGTTCTCGGAAGTTTGGGACTGCTGATGGAAGGTTCTTTGTCGTCGGGAAAGGAAGGGGATGAGGCCGCACTGTTGGCTTTGGACCCTGACACCACCATCCCTGAGAGACCTGGCCCAGCTGTCCATGGATGAGGCCGGTGCGGGGGTGGCCCGGCATCCGTTGACAAGCGGGAAGTCAGAGAGTAGGTACGAGTCGTCCCTAGTTGGTGGTGGTGACGCAGGGTCTAGCCCGCCTAAAGGACAGGACCGGAAAAGTCGAGGGGTTAGGAAGCCAAGGGCTCGCCCAAGGAAATGAGGGAGGAGGCAGCGGAGGACATCTGGGAGTACTCCGGCCAATGAAGGTAGCCTGCCGCGCCGGGTAGAGCGAAGTTACTCTCCGGCAGGGCATCTAACGGGGTTGGTATTGCGGCCTGCGGGTTCGAAGAGGGGCAATCAGTGCTCACACTCCAGTCAGAGTGGGGATCGGAGGCTGAGGAGGCCGGATGAGTATGACCGGAGGCTGAGGAGACCGGAGGAGTATGAACGGCGGCTGAGGGGACCGGATGAACTTGATTGGAGGTCGGGTGCCGGTGGACGGGAACCGTCCAAATTCCCGGCAAACGGAAAAGCAGGGAAGGACCACTGGGACATCCGGGGGTCCGGGCGCCTGTTCCCCATGGGGAAACTTGACCGGCCCGGCCCTCCAGTAGTATCGCTGCGAAGGCGATGCCCGATCCTCCTCGGATGCGCCATCCACTGGAGACCCAGTATACTTTCCAGCAGATGTTCCGACCAGCAGTGGGCCGGGGAATGACCGTTGAGGGTTTCTCGGTACGGAGCGAGCTGAGGTCGGAAGGGGACCACAGCAGCCCTGGTGACCTCAGGGTCAGTTTGACCCAAGGGGAAACCGAAGTGATTAGGCTGGTAGAGGCTTGTGACTCCGGGACGGGTGTAGGGGACGCCCATGGCTCCCCACCTGGGAATCTGCTGGCTGTGATCCTGCAGGTGGGTGCGCGGGGCAAGGAGTTGGGTAATTAACACACCATTGCTCGTTGAGTCCGGGGACCAGAACGGGTGATTCAGAGGGAGGCATCTCCGCATCCTTGTTTGGAATCCCCCAGGATTCCTGACGGTTGGGGGAGTGTTGTTAGAGTTGCTACCCAGTAGGGCGATTTCGCATCCCCGCCGAATAGTGAATAAGGGGAGGCATGGTTAGAGGCGTTGCCTCTCTACCTTCATACTAAACAAGAAGTGTTAGATTAATTTGTAAGGTTAAGGATGGTTACCCGGGGTTAATATATATTGTTAGGGACCATTATCAAATAAAGTTACGGTTTGGTCATGGGGTTCATGGGAAATAGTGCGGGTAGGGATTAAGGTATTGTCAACAGGGGCTATTAGGATTAATCTTAAAGTTTGGTCACCAGGGTCATCTAGAGAGGGGAATCATTGACGGTATGTTATTATTATTTTATACAGGGATGTTATTTTTATTATTAATGGCGCCTCAGTGGCCACGCGGGGCAAATGGTCTCTTACGGGTTATGTGGGGGAGGCTCCCCCTTGGTCATAGCTTTGGTGGGAGGTTTACAGTATGTGGTAGTATCCAAGTCCAGGGGAGGCCCATGACAGTTGGGGCTAAACGCCCGAAAGGGGAAGTTAGCGCTCACCGGTGACACTCTGGGTTCAGGAGTGGGGCGAGGGGTCCCCTCAGGCAGGAGGACCATTATTATAAAGTGTGGGGCGGAGGCGGAGTGTAGTGACTGTCGATGGGGGGGGGGGGGGTCTATATGACCTTGCTGTCTGGTTCCTGGACTTGTGGGGAACCAGCTAATTCCCGCAAAATGACACCACGTGACCGCCCGCAGACGTGAGCGCGTTCTGCGAGTAGGAAGCCATACTGACAAGACGCTGACTTACGACAGGACATATAAATAGGGGTTTAACTCATATCCTGACAAGATCCCGGTGGGAGCTGGCAACAGACAGGTAGGAAACACTTTAACGTAAACCCACTGCAGTGGAGCCTGATGTTCCACGATATGCTCTACAACTTTTACCAGCGTGTCAACACATTCTACGTATGCATGACGTGATCTGACGCAGAATGTTTACAAAGGCGTTCACGCTAGTAACAGAGGTACGCGTAAAATCGATAACGGCAGTCTGAAACGTACGTTATGTAGTACGGTTGCATAAAGGTTATGCCATGAGGACCTCAAAAAACATTGTTGCCATTTTTTTTCAAGGTCACCTTAGGGTTAAAGGTCATATTTTAAACGTTTTCTTGAAACATATATTATTTTTTTTTACCAAATTGTTTAAATTTTGATATTTCAAATTATTGTTACATACTATATTAAACATAACAAGAGGGCCACGATGGCCCTATATCGCTCACCTGACTACTGGCCCATTATTGAACTTCTCCGAAATCTTATGGTAATATACAATCTGCAAGTTTGATTAAGATTGCTCAAGAACCGGGCCGTCCAGTCCTAGGACTACTCTGTATATGCTGAGCGTCAAGCAAGGGAGCTACTAGTACCATTTTTAAGAAGTCTGACCCGGCCAGGGATTGAACCCAGGGTCTCCCGCATGCAAGGCGGATGCTCTACCACTAGACCACGACACGGTAGTAAGGACAATTGTATGCTGTGCTTATATTTGTGTGTTCCTTTTGGGGACATGCCATCTCGGAAAATAGTTGGATTTTTATCAATAAATCAATAATATATTGTATATATATACACTTAATGACTCATTAATAGTTTTTAGTTACAGGTACATGTTTTACAAATGAATATCCTGTATGTAATACATCAGTGAAATGCTAACATATATTAAATAAATATAAAACAATGACAGATATGTAATACATTATATTTCTATTAAATTGAACAAGTCGAGTTTTACCGAGAACCAACACAAAAAGGTCATCTGGCACTGAAATAAAAAATAAATACACCAGTATCACTCTCCATTAAAAGATGTGCAGAGTTGCTGCAAATTCAGACTGTTAATCACTAAGTATGATTTGTTGACTTTTAATCACTAAGTATGATTTGTTATAAATAGTTTATCCCGTAATAGACAAATAGGCAAGTGACATTTTTAGAATGAAATACCTTACAAATAACAATGATTGCATTTAGCTAACAGTGATGAAATTGCTTCTTTAACCGTTCTTAATGATCAATGAATTGCAAGACTGATACAAAACTTATGTTGGGTGGTTTAAAGTTCAGCAATCCATTTCCAACTACTTTTCTAGTTCACTGCATTTTAGTTGTATCACTTAGTAGTATACAAATGTACATTTTAATGAAACAACTCTTGGGAACATGTCACTATTATTTATAAGTATGAACCATATTCAATGAAAGTTGTATACTGTATTCTCTCTAGCTTATTTTATTTTGTAACAACTTGTATAGTGAAACAACTTTTGGGAACATGTCACTCTTATTTACAAGTATGGGCCATATTCAATGAAAGTTGTATGCTGTATTCTCTCATTTTGTAACAACTACTTGTATCTGAAAATCACAGTCATTTTTATGATACTGTATGCACTATATTCAGAGTACACTAATCTTTAATCTCAATACCACACTATTATTATTTGAGTACTAGTTTTGAAATTGTTTTTTCTGAACAAATGTATTTAGTAATTGTACAATCATGATGTCAAAGAAGGTAGCTCTTATGATAAACAATAAACTATGCTCTATTTACATCAAAATACTATCTAGAACCTTCTCATCTCCAAAACTGCAAATACGAAAGATTTTTAAACAATGATAGTAAACAGTGACAGAAAATGGGTTGATTATTGTCAAAACATATTTTATACACTAGATATATTGATGCATTTTTTAAGTCGGCATACAGATATAATAATCGTTTAAATCTAGACAGATAGCATATTTAATGTTAACCCCGAACCCGCTAAGCACGACTATAATAGCCTTTGCGTCCATTGCAATTACAGCTCAGCCTGTGAGTAACTCGCAGGCTTATCAGGATTTACAATGTCCAGCTGCTGATCAGTCATTTTCCCAAAACACCCCTTTGTCATATAAATGGAACTGTCTTAATTCAAAGAAAGAACAGTCCATTATAAATATGTAGCGGGTTAAGGGTTAATGCAAGCAGCAATGACACGAATATTTAAAACGATGAATACAATATGAATTATCAGTAAAATATATACATAAACATATATGTATATACATTATACAAGATTCTGTACTATTAAAATAATTATAATATGATAGTACTTGGGGGAAAAAAGTGCTGAAATGCTATAGTTTCTTTTAAAAACATGTGTCCAACATCATGTGGCTCTTATCGAAAAGATAGTTATCTAAATAGAGAAACTAACGGGACACGGCGAGCTATTAAAACATGAAGATTGCTATGTGTCCCTTTAATAAGGTTTAACAGTAGTCATTAATCAGTGACGATACCAATTTGGAACCAGCTCTATTCGTATGCTCAGAACAAATTTATAGATTGTATCCCTGAAACTTACTTCTAATTATTGTAGTAAAACACCGATAAATTACCCGTAAACCAATTTGACTGCGTACCTGTTATTTACTCGCAAATCTTACGAAAGCGCAGTCGGTTTATACACGGTCAAACACCCAATAGCAGCTTTCTGAGTCCGGGATAAATGAAGGCTCCGGCAATAATAAATAAGGGTTTACAATAGGGTTACCACCTCAAAACGGTCAGCTGTATGGATTAATACTGTTTTCGGGTCATCAAACCACATTTTTACCATAATGGAATGCTTACACAACGTGACATAGTGTAACTAAATAAAATATTGTCATTTTGTATTTGAATATAAATACAAAAGGTTACCGATAATATACTTACTGACTTGGCAAAAGCCAGCCTGCTTGTTTTGATGTTTGAGACTTAGAATTCTCTGCAATCTTAATATGTAGTATGTAGAATACTGCAGTATGTAGAATAAACAATTGACCTATTTGTTACTAATATTTTACTAATATTTGATTAATATTTGGTTAAAGATATTTGTCACATTGCTACAGATTTTCTTAAATGTATGTGTAATAGTTGTATTATGTACAATGTTGTGCACCATTAAGTAGATAAGATACGATAATAAAAAAGTGCCATTGTCATATACACACCACTGATAGTTTATTTATTTAACGGTATTTGTTCAGTATTCACTAAAAATACCACATAGCAAACTAAGGAATTGAATCGAACCGGTGTTTAACGGTTCATCAACACAGATTTAGGTTATTTCGAGCCACCGAGAGAGAGTAATAAACTCTAGCAATCATGTCCTACTGTCACTATGGAATGGATTCGTGTTTGTGTAATGTAGATGAGTTTAAAATCCGATGCACGGGACCGACCAGTTTATGACGGACGATGCTTAAGGGTTTAATGAAGTAACCCAAAGGCGCCAGTGCGACTCGTACCGTAATCTCCGGATAAGAGTCGCAAATGATATCCACTGGGATTCCCCGGCCCCTTACCCGCGCTACATACATGATTGAAAGTGTTTTTCTCCTGTTCGGTTAAAACGTTACGTATAGAATTATGTTCACATGTGTTCTTAAAGACAACCCACATATCACCTCTCCCACCCAATCCCCAATTTTCTATGGGTATATGTCTTAATCAGAAACCAAATACAATTCAGTTCTGATGCTGTTTAATGAATATCAAGAAAGCATAAAAGCTAAGGATCTAGCAGCAGGTCGAAAACAGTATTTTTTCCGTTAATGGGGTCATAAAATATTGTTTTATTCAGAAGAAAGATAAAAATATCGGACAGGGAAAGCAGCATTCAAGGACGACAGTCAACCACAAAACACAAAAACAAACACGCAAACAGACAAACGAGAAGGCAAAAGTAATAAAAAATGCAAACGCCATCACAAACACAAAAGGGTTGACAATAGGGCTACCGCCTTGGAACGGTCAGTGGCAACAAAGGCCACTGGGGATTTAAACCGGTTCTAGGGTGCACCAAACCTCCCACTTACCCTACTGTCATCCCATTAAAACAGGACAGTGTAAATAAAGAAATCTCCGCCATGATCTAATCTCTAACCAACAAGGCAGCATCAATAGGCAATATAAGTAAAACACAAATATGCTCGTGTAAATATAATACAAAAAAAAAAAATAGCCTAGAAAGCCACAATGAAGGTATTCAATGACTTGGCAGAAGCCAGAGCAACAAAATAATACACCATTAAGGGCACGACAGGAAAGATCATAGACAAACATCAAACGCCACCGTCCCAATGGGCTTTAGGTAGGCGTCATCATAGGGTCCACAGCCAGTCCGGTCATCGTACAAATAAGCAAATGTTGAAAAGTGACTCTGGACAGTTAAGTATTACGTGCTGGTGTTTACCTTCGAATATTGAATATTAAGTTGAATATATTCAACTTAATTATAATTGATATTTATTTCAGTTGACCGGTGGTACTGACTTTTCCTCTTTCACAATGGAAGCCATGCAAAACGGTTGTCTTGCAGAACTGAGACGCAATACAACGTTACGAGAGAAAACGGGAAATACGCCATCGATTGCCGAGATAATAGAAGAAAAAGCATGTCCAAACAATTGTTCGTCGATTGGAATTTGCGATAAAGGTAGTTCACCTTTAAGATGCATAGTGTCAACCGTCACGTGAAATCGTGCAAGCGTGTGTTGAACTTTCAAAATCCATGATAGAAAACTGAATTTGCAAGAGTACATGTTAAGTTTAAAAATAGTCAAGAATAATCCGAATGACAGACAACAAGATGCGTGTTAACTTGCTGTAATGGATTACGTTTTTTGGTAGTAAAGCTCAATAACCACAGCTATGTAGATCTTAACAGTTACGGACAATGTTAATACTGTTGTGCACAAAAAAACCCCAATCATTTCATAAATGTAAGGGTTCTACGTTATATTTTTTCTAAAAAAAACACCACAAAAAGCAAGTAGCGAGACACAAATGTTGTTGTTTTTTTGAAAGAATAATAGCCAATGAAATCTTTTTTTCGACATATTATTTTTGCACATACAAAAATCCGATTCTATTTAAGATAGTACGACTCATATTCAACTTTATTTTATGAATCTTTTTTTTTCACCTCATCAAATACATTATTTAGTTTGAATAAAATCATTGAAATTTTGTTTGATTTTTTGCGATTAAATTGTCTGGTTTGTGCATGAACGCAAGTCCGTGACCTAGTACTTTAATTTATATTTATATGTTTAGAATATAAAGTGTTATGTATAAAATCTTTAGAAACACCGTCCATATGAGAAAAACTGAAGAAAGTGGTTTAAAAGGTTAGTACAAATATGAGATAAACGGTCCTCTAGAAACCACAGCATCCAAACACAGTGGCACAACTGGTCAGAAATTAGTATACTGTACCTCATACAAAGAGCAAATTAAATATACAATGAAAATTACAAATCACAAACAGCGTTGAAGAAAGGTTACCGACTTTGAACTGTCAACAGACAATATGGCCTACTGGTTAGCTTAAATCGATTTTGTGCGTACACAACCTCGCTATTATCCTGCCTTTAGCGCCCAAATTGACAAGATAGTGTAAATAAAAGTGCGTCTCATAATCGGGAAATCTCTACAAAGTCTACATCCAGAGAAATTAGCAAATGAACACGCATACTTGTATGTTGTTGTAAAAATATATATAACATACGGTGACAAGGATGACCTTGCGGCGCTTGATGCGCTGATTTTATCCTGGCCGAATCAACATCGCACCCTAATTGGTCGGGGGTGGGGGTGGGCGGGGGGGGGGGGGGGAAGAGAGAGAGAATTGTAATTATAATTGAATGTTGTTTAACGGCTCATCAACACAGTATAGGTTATTTAGAGCCGCCCCAGAGAGAGGGGACGGATACATAGGAATCCGGGAACCTGCCCTACTCTTATTATCGAATAGATTCCTATGGTTCTTTTACGTGCTCGGAGGATAGACCGATACACGGGACCGCCCGGTTTACGTCCCTATCCGACGGACGAGGCTAAGGGATAGTGCCTTTCCCAAGAACACACCGACGGAGCTCAGTGGCACAGAGAGAGAGAGAGAGAGATTTATACGTATAACATGTAGTATTTTTAAGTTCGTCTATTCATCTTATTTCAGAACCAAACGCAATAGGAAGCGAATGTCATCTTTATGTCTACACAAACCCAAGCAAAAAGCAAGCAAAAAACAACGTGTTTTGCCATTTCATTTCTTAGTGGGGCGTAGGCATTTTTAGGTGGGGGGCATAAATGTAAAAAAATGGCAAAAAACGTTATTTTGGGTGTTATTTGGCAGTTTTTAGGTTGGGGTGGGGGGGGGGGGGGGGGGGGCGGGCGCGGGCGCGCCGGCTCTGTTCCCACTCCCACCCCCCAATCTCTACCCAAGGTACACTCGTTCCTCATTTGACTCTGTCAACGTCAAAGGAAGTAGGGCGAACGGTTAGGTCACGTGATTATTCAAAAAAAGTTATGACGATGTTTATAGTAAATCCTGTTGCGTGATCTGCAAAGATAAAATATAGACCTACATGTATATTAAATAATTTCATTTTTTTTATTTTTAGTAATTCTCTGCTATCGAGCTTCGGTTTGAAATGTTAACGTATGCGTATCGATTGAGGAGAACTAAGTACGTATTAGTTTTGTAGTAAAATAGTCCCGATTAAAACTAAATTGTTTTCGTGCATTATTTCAAATCTTGCAACATCTAATCTGCAGATATTCTGAAAATTATATTTACACAAGAAATAAATAAGTTTCAAGCAAACATAATCCAATTTAACAAGTTTTACCAAAATCTTGTAATTTGGTAGTTAGCAGAGATATATGTGAGTGCAAGGAACGATAACTCTGCGTGGAGATTGCTCCCACCCCATGGTTAAATTCATAAAAAAATGCAATTGATTCATTTATAACGAAAGGTTATATGAAATTCCACTTGTTCGTGAATAATGAACGGACTTTGATTTATGTACACATGCCTCAGGTAAGCGATCATACTTCCTGAACATTAGAGCATCCAAAACAAAAGTCTAAACTGACCAAAACTATACATCCGGTAATTTGGAAATTTCGATTGCGGTAATCTCAGATGTGCTGGAATAATCACTTTGTCATTAGCGGCGGAGGAAAGGGTATGAATTCACGAAGAAATTCAAGAAGAAATGATAAAATGATCGCTTGTGGATTCCGAACTCGCAAGTAAGAGAAGGGCAGGTTCCCGGATATTCCTTTGTGTTCTTCCCACTGTTTTGGGATTCTCTAAAATTATACTATGTTTATGAGCCGTAAAACAACATTCAAACATTTTACATACTTAGCCATGATATAAGACCTGACCATTGTGCACATTTTTAAAAAAAAAATCGACTAGTCTAAATATAGACTGCAAATGAGTTACGCGTTATTCGTCAATTCTGAAGTCATGTGTTTACAACTGTATCAACCGTATATCGATTCAACTGAGGTATGAACTATATTCAAGAAGTTTTTGGTTTAGTGTGTGTGTGTGTGTGTGTGCGTGCGTGCGTGCGTGCGTGTGTGTGTGTGTTGAAGTGACGATGGAGAGGGTAGGGGTGGGGTAAACAAGTAGTCAATTATTTTAAATGTGCAGTACCCCCGACCACCCACCAACCCATCCTCCCAACATCCACCACACCCTTATCTGAAAAGTTCCTACGCCAACACAGTTTTATAGTATCATGACAGATAACAGCTCAGTACTGGTAGTCATTTAAAGCTGAAGATGGGACATATAATATATTTAATGGTCATTTAGGGGCCTAAACATATCAATAAAGCTGATGCTAAAAATGAAAGATCGAGTTCAGTCTAGTTTAAAATTTCTTATATTCACCAGACGATATACACATAGATTCTAGTCTGCATATAATACAATGGTTAGTTTATTTACGACAGAAAACATACTCCGACCCGAAGTTTTATACATGTATCGGCGAAGAAGCGTGTAAACATTACGTTTAAAATGAGTAACAAGGATGCGGTGTACATATTATAAAGGATGCGATACTCTACTCTAAAAAAATACCAATAAATAGATTTTTATTATGTAGCTGACACAAAATCTGTTCTAAACGCAAGTATTATGTGATTTTGAATATATACAAGGCGTGGACTTTCTTAAAACCTATTTATGTCGATCTTCTGATGGAAAACATATGGATTTTCTATCTCCTTTGTCAAAATAACCTGGCATTTGGGATACTTTTTGAACGAGCATCCTGTTATTTATCATTCATTTGGTAAATGTAAAGCAGCAAATTAACAATAACATATGCTGAAACGCAAAAGAAACGAATGCACACGGGAATTTCCGCTATATATTGTATGTGCAATATGCTGCTGTTAATCGAATGGTACATGGCTACGTAAGACCTTTCCTTTCGGAAAAAATACTAAAACAACACTTAATACAGCAAAGAGTATTCCTTCAAAGTTTCATTATTGACAGAGTACGCGTTTGGCTCAAGAATGTGCACAATTTTGCAAACTCTTTACATTAAAATATAGTACTGAACTGGCTCAGTTTTTCAAAGAGGAACTTCAACATTTATGAATTTCTTGCTACAAGGTGTAGTGTGATTAAAATGTCTACAAAATCACAGCTGTGTCCTTTCTCTAAATAACTGCAACTTTTTTTTTTACAAAACATCTTGGGAATTTTTGGAATATAATTTGGAATCAACATGATCAAGTGTGCAATATAAAAATATATAGCGGAAATTCCCGTGTTGCGTTTCTTTTGCGTTTCAGTATATATATCGAGGGTTGGCTAAGTGCATTTTAGTAAATTTTACTGAAGAAGCATAAAACGTTTTTTTTTTAATGAATGAACATTATGCATCCATAATACTAATAATAACTGTGTATAAATATATACAATATACTTGCCAGCTTCTTTTAATTTTCAACAACTTTTATATGAAAGATGTTATTATAGATAAACCTTAAATAAAGTGTCACATAGAATAGTTTGGCGCTGAAATTTATTAAATGTGTTAAATACAAAACTATGCTATTTAATTTTAAAATCAGCTATAAAGTGACTATTTGTAAAAAGTAAGAGGTATTTTTATTTCATTGTGCATTGAAACATTCTTTACAGTCAAAACACAGATTATTAAGAATAAGATTATAAATGAAGTCCCTTAAAATTTAGGTTTTTTAACTTTAATTGAATATTGTCACTTGGCATAGTTTCCGTTTAAATTATATTTATTTTTTGCAAAATTGTCATTTTCTTGACGAATATGCACTATATAAGGTATATATTTTCTGAAATTATAAATACAATGAAATACTATCATTTAATGTAAGAAAACAACTTTCGGTAAAAATGTCACTTTGCATTAGTTAGCCCTCGATATGTGGGTCGTGAAACAACTTAAGTTGGAAAAAGATATTAATAGAGACTAGAAAAATCCAATAACAGCAAAGGCCTGCCTCGCGAATTTTATCGAAAAAACATATAGGATACGATGTTGATTCGGCCAGGATAAAATCAACGCATCAAGCGCCGCAAGAATACGGTCACCCGTGTCACCGTGAACAACAGCAGTAGCAGCCAAAGAAAGAAACAATCTAGTGTAAGACTAGAAAACCTGAGGGACGAACGTTCATTCACCAGCCTCCTCTTTCCCCTTTCAGAAGGTGCAATAATAGAGTCCCACGAGATTGTCCTGTCATCACACATTTAATGAATGAATGAATCAATCAAATCAATCAATCAATCAATCAATCAATGAATTAATGATGTTTAACGGCGCGTCGACGCATAACTCAGTTATTAAAAAATATGCTAAAATGAATAGGTAAAACATTATTTTCTAATAAGGCAAGATAAGGTAGTTATGAAAACGTAGAGACTGACTACAGAGCGTTCCAATACTATTGTGTCGTATCCTATTCTGACACATTCCCTGATTACTTTTGTAAAGTGGTCAGGAAATCCCTCAGACTCCTTTAATTTTCGCCATATAATAAAGGTTGTGGTATTCCTAGTCGCAGAAATAATTTTAGGTTGGTGTTGTACTTCTCCAGTAGGATTTCGTTACAGCGATAGAGCTTTGAATATACAAGCATATGCTTTACAATAGCTAGTCCATTTTAGCTATTCATATTTGTATGATCACTGTTACTAAATTAAATTCAGTGTCTGTAATCTGATGGAAACATAACTAATGTATAAAGCATTGGCATTTTAGTGTGTTTTCAAAAAAAAAAAATCGTCGAAAAATGTTCACTGTATTTCATTTATTCAATCAATCGGTTACTGCATTTCATATTAAGTATTGGCAACTCACCGATATGTGAGAGCAATGTACAATGTGGAGGTTTACTCACTATGCCAGTAGCTTGGGAACATACATATGCCACAAAATGTAAAATATTTAATTAAAATTCTTCTATTTATTGACTAGGTAAATGTGTTTGTGATGCTGGGTTTGGTGGAGCTGACTGTTCTATCAGTCTGTCCAGAGGTCCTCAAATAGCCGGTTTTCTAGACAATGGTCTCTGTGATGAACAGCATATCGCATGTGATCACGTCAATGTGTTTGGACAAACGTTCACAGACGATACCAAGTTAACGTGCAAGCTCGAGGAATTTCATGTACGTAATTTTTAAAAAAAATGTGATCCTCGACATTTTGCTAACTTAACGACAAATTCTAAAACATCGCTTGGCCGATTTTGAATATGAATGTTTCTGAAATCAATCTCTCACATTTATTTAAAACAGATGCAATATCCAAGATGGCCTACATTAAAAAAACATAATCCCATTGAATAGTATTTAACGGCACATAAACACTATAGGTTATGAAGAGCCGCCCCTGAGAAAAGGGAAGGATGCAAAGGATCCGGTAGCCTGCCCTACTAACGAATACATGCCTATGGTTCATGATCGTGCTCGCGGGATAGGCTAGCATACACGGAACTAATTGGTTAACGTCTCAATACTACGGACGGTGCAAACTAAGGGAAAGTGACTTGCCCGAGAATAGCAAAACTCAGTGGCGCTGGTGAATCTTGAACCCCGGTATTCCAGATGCAATACCACATCCAATGGGCCACGCCAGGCATGCATAATCTTAATATTAAAAAGCTTCTTCCCAAAAAACGTTGGGCATTGTTTGATATTTGTTTTTGTTTTTTATAGAGATTGCTAGATACTAGACTATCCAGTCCGTCCACAAAGTAAAAAATAGTACTGGGGGTTTAAAGTCTGTGTATAAAGAAATGTATATAACACGCTAACGAAATATTTAAGCATTGAATATACATGTTTTCAGAAATAACATATTTAATTCTTTCTTTCAAAACTTATTGTTTTCAAATAAACTCGTCCCGCCATGTGCATAACGTTTTTGACAACCTTTTATATGATATATACAAGTATCAGAGTGAGGGATTAGTTTTCATATGTGGTGATGTTAATGCCAGATGTGGCCAGAATGATGATTTTATTGTGGGTATAGACAATGTTTGTGGTAGAGATATTGTTGACTTTAAAACTAACACATATGGAGATATTTCACTTGAGTTCTTAATTAATACTAACATATGTACGTTAATTGGAAGAAAATTCACAAGTAATGACTAAAATGACATCTAAAGGTTGTTCTGTAGTAGATTATGGTTTAGTATGCCATGACCAGTTATCGTTATTTGATAATTATTCAGTGATAAGAGCAGTCGATGTTATAAATCGTTCTGGTCATGTAAGTCTACTCGCTCCATCAGGTATTCCAGACCGTTCCGTTCTTACCTGGAATATACTTTGTAATAAAAATAACGAACATTGCTTAACTTCTACGGAGTCTAAAGACAGTCACAGTTTTGATAAATTTGACTTGAATTGTATTCCTAATGATTTTTTGAGTAGCGATGATATTTTATCTTGTGTCAATTGTGTTTTTGCTGACCTGGAAGGCGGTCTGCGTACTCAATCATATATTGATACAGTTTATCAGGGCTGGTGTGATCTTGTTAGGAATGAAATTTACGATAAGGTGCCTTACAAGTCTATTAAGTTTAGTTTAAATAACAAAAGAAGGCGGGTTGGAAAGCCGTGGTGGAGCGATACACTTACACTTTTATGGAACAATGTGTGTGAAAGTGAAAGATGTAAGGATAAGTCCGTAAAGTCAAGACTTAAATCTGAATCATGACTGAGAAAAAACTGAGAAAAAATATATTGTTCTGATTAATTCAGCAAAAGTACTTATACAGCTTACACTTGGTTACATAGAATAACGATCGAGCGGTTTCTTGACAAAAGTCAACATTGGCTTAGCATACACTGAGACGAAAGTTGTTCGTCAAACCTGTCCCTTCATGCAGTTAGATGCCGTATTAACTAAATTCCAGAGATTCACATCTAACCTTTGTGTAATGCCTGTAACAATTCTGACTGCTTCGTTTTATATTTTGTCAAGATGTCAAAATATGTATATTATATCTGGAGATGTTGTGTCAAGCTGATGTTTTGGCCTCTTTATTATATTAATTATAACAAATTTTACTTAAATTGTATTCGGAAACTGCTATACCTCTTGTATTTATTTTTCGACCTAGGTCGAAGTGTTTACTTTTAAACTCAATACAACCGGAAGGGTAAAATATTTTAAAATAAATAATTACAAACAAAATAATAATAATAATAATAACTAGATTTTGATCAGAAACCTGATCAAACGGGCTTTCCGGCATGACGTCACAACTGTCAGAGTTGTCAAAGTTATAGACAAAACAAGAGTTCATTTATGACGTCACTGGTGGCCATCTTTGATGACGACATGACAACATTTTCCACATTATAGCACAACTAGACTTTGATATCTACAAACTGTGAACGTTTTATCAAACTCCGATGATAAATGAAGAAAATATGGCGATTACAAGATTTCATAAATGACGTCATTGGCGGCCATTTTGGATGACGTCATGACGTTAAAACTGTCAGCGTCGACTGAGACAATGACATTGATGGATTATACAGTAAAACAATATAAAAAATGCTATCAGTAAAGAAAACGGATTTTCATAACATTGTGACGTCACTGACGTCAAGACGTTATGACATAGAGACAGGTTTTGACGTTCTTGCACAACTAGACCCTAAACTCTACAATCTGTGAATGTTTCATTCAAATCCCATCATAAATGCACGAGATACAGCGATAACAAGATTTGCCTACAAACGCCATTGGCGGCCATCTCGGATGACGTCATGACCCCAAAAGTTTCGTTCAAATCCAACCATACATGTTTGAGATCTAGCGCTAACAAGATTTTTATCATTACGTCACTGGAGGCCATCTTTGATGACGTCATGACCATTTTTGACATTCATGCACAAACCAACCTAATTTCCTACAGGCTGTGAAAGTTGCATCAAAATCCGATAATAAATGCAGGAGATATAGCGATTACTAGATTTCTTATAATGACGTCATTGGCGTCCATTTTGGATGACGTCTTGACGTAAAAACTGTCAGCATCGAATAAGATGATGACACTGATGGATTTTACAATAAAACTTTTTAAAAAATGCTAATTGCAATGCTTGATAAACATTTCAAGATTACCATGTGTCCCTTTAATGCACTACTGCATATGTAACCTTGAATATAAGCGTAAACGTGAATTCAATAAATGGAATTACCGATACTACATAGTATCTAACAAGATTGGTTACAAAACAACATGCACACGTGCATGCCTGCACATGATAGTTTTAACAAACATGTTTATCTCAAAATTAGGCATTTTGAACGTCCTGATTCGTCCTTGTGATAAATTTTATTTTAAAACGTATGTCATTTGTATTCAATATTAATTGTCATAAGTAGATAAGGTAATTTCCCGATTATCATAGCTAATCAATATCGAACGTATAAAATACAACAAATGGGTGTTGGGGAGGGGATGGGGTGGATGGGTCACACAAGTATGTATTGAATAATATTCATGATATACGCATAGCAATATATTATATACTACTTTTACCGTAACAAGAACAAAGTGATAATATTTCAGTAGAATTCATCATTTTAAAACAACATGTACAGCAATTCCTAAATACGACAGTTAGGGATTGCTAATCCATGAATTACTTTGGCCTTAAACTGTGTCATTTGCACTTTATTTACTACTGTTTTCAAAGGTATAACGTTACAAACACGTGAGGGAATTGCCGATCCTGTACATAGCTATACAATATCGAACTATAGACGACAATACCAGCCAGTAAAATTAGTCATTTCCACATATGCAATGCGATATTTTAGCAAGTCATAACATTCGAACGTTTAAGTGTGGTATGTCATACAATGATGACGCACACACCTGCATTCGAACAAGGATAAGCGATAAAAGTGCAATCACGATTTGAATTTTTTTTATTTTGTTTTTATAAACATGGTATTTTAGAGCATGACAGTCAGTCATTTGCACATATTGATTACGGCCTTGGTTATAGCAAACATGCAATGCGATATTTTAGCAAGTCAAAACACTGTGGTATGTCATACAATGATGACGCACACATCTGAAATCGAACAAGGATAAACGTTAAAAGTGCAATCACGGTCTGAAATATTAAAAAACAAACATTTATAAACATAGTATTTTAGAGCATGACATGTGCATGACTAACTGTAATGCGATATATTGTTCATAATGTATTTTGAGGTTTGATACCCGTTTTATAAAATGCAATAATGAAAATATGAATTTATTCGCCCAGACCACTAATCATACATTCATTCATATATCATTCATCCATTTAATCATCACGAAGGTTTGTGTGTAATTAACCTGACGCAACATGATTAGTGAGTGGTTTCTATTGATTTGTAGAATGTGCTTAACTACTCGCCGTCATAAGAAAGTATCCACTTCTAAATATTGATATACAAATACCATGAGAACCAATAATCACAATTTTTCGTATTATTATATTAGATACAACATTTACAAACATGTTTTAATATGCACTGATTTTAAGGCTTTGTCAACTGGCACGGAGCGCACGTGCAAAAATGGGGCTTATTTGGATTACCTCTAGCTATATAGCACGTTGCAATGTTCTTAGTGTTTTAGTGTATATTGCAAGGATAATAAAGAAAAACGCCATAGTTTGTTTTCAATATTTCATAAAAATGGGACGTTTAAATGACGCTCAACGTAATCAAACAGTGGGCATGATTGAAGGGGATATGTCATATCGGGAGGTGGCACGTCGAATGAACTGCACACACAGAACAATTCAACAGCTAGTTTGAACGGAACAATGTAACAAGTTCAGTGAGCGACAGACAACGTTCTGGACGTCCTAGAATCACGTCACCTCAACAGGATCGTCATGTATTGCTCTCACAACTGCGGAATCGCTTTCGCACGTCAGTGCAACTTGCTCGAGAGACTATAAGTATACATGGTCGACGTGTCAGCGAGTCAACCATACGGCGCCTGACGAACACAGCAATCAGCGTAACGCTCACCGCGACGTCTCCATACTTTAGCACGTCCGTCAGGCATATCCAAGCAGAAACGAGATTCGTCTGTAAACAGAACACTCTGCCATTGACGTTGTGTCCATCGTGAATGTTGACGACACCAAACAACACGATTTCTACGGCGTTCGGGTGTCAACATGTTACCTCTATAAGCGTTATGGCTATGGAGGCCACGTTCTCGAAAGCGGCGACGTATGGTTGACTCGCTGACACGTTGACCATGTATACTTATAACAACTTTCAATTCTGTCCGAGACTAACGTCTCCGTGGCCGAGGTATTAACGACGTTGCGTTGTAAACCTTCTCTCCTCGAGGAAGTGTTGATTCTTAAGGAGGGCATGGAGGTGTACAGTACTGGTTCTACCTAGGAAAAGTGGGTGGTCTGCCTCCACCACAAACAAATCGACCGATCGGTTCCGATAAAAACACTTATACCTCGGGTTGGAATTCCTTATCTTCACCGGATACCCATGAAAGATTCTTATAGTCCATCCCCATGTAAAACGTGGCT
Organism: Cyrtodaria siliqua; assembly: GCA_037043455.1. Lineage (NCBI taxonomy): Eukaryota > Metazoa > Mollusca > Bivalvia > Adapedonta > Hiatellidae > Cyrtodaria > Cyrtodaria siliqua. Next base: position 61,707 of record JAWPHD010003916.1, on the reverse strand, counting down.
AGCCTTATCCGGTATGCAAGACAAAGTGATCCTAAAGTGTCTGCGCTACGCAGGCGACACAATAAAGTGCATGCTGCTGTTTTTGTTGTATGAATAAAATACAAGCAAGGTTTTACGCAAGCGTAAAATAGCTGCCGAGAGAAAATAGCATTATTTCTGGGAACAAAGTTTAACATAATAACAAACCAAGTCACGGGTGTTAAAACAATATTAAAAAAAGAGTTGTCACGGAGACGTAAACACGCCATGACCGTTTTTTTTAACCAATTTGTGTTACGCGAATTCTTGACATACCTTACAAATTGATTACATATTCACCTTTGTAGCACGACGTGCTAAAGTACACATAAGCACAGAAATAGTGTGCATTACAACACATATAAACTGTTCACTGTTACAATGTGTAATTAGTTAAGGAACTGTTGCTACCTTACCATCAGCAATAATGAAACCAATGAAAATTAAAAGAAAAGAAAATCGGGCAATCTACAGGCTTGAACCCTACCTTCCTGGGCAGTAACACGGCGCCTCGATAAACTGCGCTATTGAGGCTTGTGAATGTTCCGTCGCTAATATACATATAATAGTAATTCAGCTGATTACATGCTACCAATCGTGAACATTCTGCCAATCCCGTCATTCTTCGGGATCCCACAAAGCAGTGTACGAAATGTTGCGAATGACATGCTACATTAGACTGATTTACGAAAACGTCATTTCAGCAAGTGAAATGGTAACCTTGCAACGTTATAAAATATGTGTTTATACCATTCAAGTTTTTCAGACCAGTTCTCTAGGAATTCAAGTTGTAAAGCATGCTTATTGCCACTTACATGAGTCACAGTCTGTTAACCATAGACAGATATAAAAGCAATATAAGAGTCAGCTGCCTTCGGCAGCTGAATAATAAATAAAGTAGATATAGCGATTACAATATTCCTTTAATGACGTCACTGGCATTTATTTTCATTAAAATGGTGACGTTACTGACGTCATGACGACATGACATAGAGAAACTCTTTGACATTCTTGCACAACTATACCATTACCCTTACAATTTATGCATGTTTCATTCAAATCCGTCCATATATTGTTGAGATCTAGCGTAAAAAGAATTTTCATATTGACGTCACTGGAGGCAATATTGGATGACGTTATGAAGATTTTTGACATTCGACAACAACTAGACTTTATTCTCTATAGGCTGTAAAAGTTTAATCAAAATCCGATCATAAATGGAGCAGATATAGTGACAACAAAATTTCCATTACGACGTTACTCGCGGTTATTTTAGATGACGTCATGGCGTTAAAACTGTCAACGTTGACCAAGACAAACACTGATGGATTTTACAATAAAAAAACAAGAAAAATGCAATCAGTGAAAAAAATGACTTTTCATGACATTGTGACGTCACTGACGCCAAGACGTTATCACATAGAGACACGTGTTTACGTTTTTGCACAACTAGACCCTGAACCCTACAATCTGTGAAAGTTTCATTCAAATCCGAATATAAATGTTTGAGATCTATCGATAACAAAATTTGACTGATGACGTCACTGGCGGCCATCTTGGATGATGTCATGGCCTCAAAATGGTCGGCACACACGTCCAGAATGTCCACTACCACTGGGTAAAATTTTGACTTGCTGTGACCAATATTTCTATGAGAAGTGCGTGTAGGAGGAAGAATAATAATAATAATAAGAATAAACAGAACAATAACAAGAGGTCTTTCCACTGAAAGGTGGAAAGTCCTAATAAGAAGAAGAATAATAACAATAATAATAATAACAAACATAACCATAAAACAGATACTGACAGTGTTTTTGCAGAAATATTTTTTTATATCCTAAACGTTCTAAGCAGTAAATAATCCCGCTGACGGGCATGTGTGTTAAAACCAATAGAACATGTTTGAAAAACAACTCTTTTTCTCATTCTATGCTTAGGCAATTTATATCTCCACCAAAGTAACAGATACTCTTCAAAATGTGAATAAATTTCACATGCTATAATATTATATCAAAATTCATTTCATTTGAGAGCGACAATAATAAATAAAGGTATTTGTTAACGAGTTCATATTTATCATTGATTGTATGACAAGATTCTCGTAAAGATAAAAAACAAGCTTCTGGCAAGTTTTGGGTTATTTTAAGAATGCGTTAACACTTTGCTATTCTGTCTATTACATTCGTCTAAGAAGACGTCTCTCGCTGTAAATCGCAAACATTTCTTGTAAATGCATTTTAGGATGGTTATTGCTACATCAATAACAACTGTGTACCAGATAAAACCGCAGATCCTAAAGGAAAATGTTCTATTTGCGATTCCAGCAGGTCATCCAGAACGTGGTCTGTAAATGAATTAGACAAGGGTATGCTTTTAACATTGTAAACAATCGACATATGAAAACAAAACGAGCAAATATATATATTGCATATATGAGTAGAGCAAACCAAATGTAATATATTTTAACTACCTGATTTAATTTCTGGAAAAAAAAAGATCCGCGTATATGCCACGCCATGTCAATTAATTAGTATGCGAGAGTGTTTGTAAAAAAACACACAACTGTGTAGCAGCACGTTACATTCCGTATTGTTTATCCCTTTACACACCTAGATTGCGTTTCAAAACCAACAGACGCTCATATCAGCCGGACAAACACCGAGAACAAACACCGAGAATGACGAGTATACTGGGAGAGGCTAGTTACCAGCCATATGGAGTACACAGAAAGTGATGACGTCATTTTGTATACACATTGTCGCATTGCGCAATCGAACACACACAATAGACTGCACATGGGAGCAATTCTGTCTTTTGGTAACTGTTGCGATCCATGATCATATAGTGAAAACACTTTGTAGAAATGTAGTACAATGTATTTTACAAGTTAGCCAATTTACATTGAAATTAGGCCACTTAAACGTACGGTACCTGGCTGATTCGGACCCCATTATAATTTCCTGATTTCTGTATTAATACATACTATTGTATTAATTCAGAGCTGACTATTTATGTTCGAAACAATGTTTAATTAGAACACAGAAATGTTTTATTATAGATTATTTATTGTATTTATTAATGGTTTTCCTTTGTTCTTGCTTACGTTTAATTTTTCATAAACCTGAAGGTCTGAGCCTAAACCGTGCTATTCATAATTTTGATAGAGCATCATCAAAACAACTGACCAATCAGTGACCAGAAATAAGACATGCATAATACATTCTGGTAGGTGATAAACTCGGTCTTTATCCTTGATGTTCAACCAAGTTTACTGTTAAAATTAAAGTATCTACAGTGTGATTATTTTAAAACCCTGCATATTTCATGAACATTCATGCAAATTGAATCAATATATGTACCTTTCAAAATCAAAATCTTGAACATTATCGTCTATTTACTCTGACAAAGATTTTTATTTTACTATAGAACCTAAGGATAAAAACCGAGTAACATACATTTTATCACCTACTGAAAATAAGATTAAATCTCAACATCTCTGCATCTGCGCTGTCATTTCTGCTTTACTCTCATTTTCAAGGAGATGTCGAGCGATGTCATTTCTGCATTACTCCCATTTTCAAGGAGATGTCGAGCGATGTCATTTCTGCATTACTCCCATTATCATGGAGATGTCGTGCGGTCATTTCTGCATTACTCCCATTATCATGGAGATGTCGAGCGATGTCATTTCTGCATTACTCCCATTATCATGGAGATGTCGTGCGGTCATTTCTGCATTACTCCCATTATCATGGAGATGTCGAGCGCTGTCATTTTCATGGAGATGTCGAGAGCTGTCATTTCTGCATTACTCTCATTTTCATGGAGATGTCGAGTGCTGTCATTTCAGCATTACTCCCATTATCATGGAGATGTCGAGCGCTGTCATTTCTGCATCACTCCCATTTTTATGGAGATGTCAAGCGCTGTCATTGCGCATTACTCTCACTTTTACAGAGATGTCGAGCGCTGTTATTCCTGCATTACTCTCCTTTTCATATAGATGTCGACCGCAGTCATTTCTGCATTACTCTCATGTTCATGGAGATGTCGAGCACTGTTATTCCTGCATTACTCCCATTTTCATGGAAATATCGAACATCATCCTAACTGTAGCAGTCCAATAGGCACTTGGTGCCTGGATATCTTAGAATCAGCACCAGACCCTTAGGACAGACCCACAAACATAAATTTAAACATTTACCAATGGAGGTCAGGTTATGGGTCTGATGATGGTCTGGGGCTGATTCCGAAAGTTCCAGGCGACTGTTACCTAACCAGATGAAAAATGCAAAACTTGCTATTTTCCGACATATAAAAATAAAAATAAAACAGTTATATACTTACAATATACAGGTGTGGAACAATTCCCCTTCAGAATATTCACTCAAATAAACTCATTCAAATTCATTGTTTTAAATTGTTACAATTTCATTGAAAAATAGTACACTGTTGACAACAGGTACACCATTGCCTAATAATATAGACACATGATAACTGGTTATTTATGCAAAAATACCACAATTTCTTGAACACGTGTTTCTAATAGAATAATCTCTGCAGGATACTGCATGATACTGCATCAGATCAAAGGAAATTGCATACTACCTGGTAATAATAATTAACTGACCCAGTCAGCAAGATTATCCAGCTTAATTTCCCTACAAATCTATCATAAATTGTGTTTCTACATGACTGTACACTTATATTATTCTGATATTAAGAATTAATTATCTTTGTCATTTTTTGACTTTTAAATACACGTTATTTAAAGTATGACTGTGCTTAAATTTCAAAGTAGATTTTATATTTGTTAAATTTGTAGATAGTTCCTATATAATAATTCACAATGACTTAAACTATTAAATTGACTTGTCATCATGATGGTCATGTTAATGCAGAGTAATATTGATATCATTTTGCACTTGGGACACAATTTTAATTGTTCTGGTTTTAAATGTTGAAGTTATCATGATGTTTGGAATTTAAAAATGTTCTTGCAACACAATAATACATATTTTGGCTTTTTATATATTTTTTAAATAATTGAATTGAATTGAATGTTGTTTAACGGCTCATCAACACAATATAGGTTATTTAGAGCCGCCCCAGAGAGAGGAGAAGGATACATAGGAATCCGGGAACCGTGACCTACTCTTATCTCGAATATATTCCTATGGTTCTTTAACGTGCTCGCAGGATAGACCGATACATGGGACCGTTTACGTCCCCATCCGTTGGACGAGGCTAAGCTAGGGAAAGTGTCTTGCCCAAGAACACACCGACGAAACTCAGTGGCACCATGGAGGATTGAACCCGGGGCATCCGGTTACAAATCCGCCGTGCTACCGATTGAAAAAATAAGGTTCCACTAAAAGTTTTATACATGTACTTAGCAAAATAACTTGTTAAGTGGTCCTTTGACATAAAATCCACATTTTACTTCAGTACATTTTACTTGAGTAATAAAGTTTAAGCTTTGTGATGAAGTTTTGGCGAATGGAGATAAAGCAGATCAGAATGGAAAAGTTTGTCGTGATCTTATGGCGAATAAAGAAACGGCAAATCTGAATTGAAAAGTTTGTGGCGATGTTACGGCGTGCAATAAAAAAAAATCGGAATGGTAAAGTTTGTCGCAATGTTGTGGCGAACAACAAAACAGGTCACCTACCAGAATAATATAGGCCAGCCACCTCAAAACATGTCACCCATCATTTGTATATAGACCAACCACTTCAAAACAGGTCAACTACCAGAATAATATAGACCCACCACTTCAAAACAGGTCACCTACCAGAATAATATAGGCCAGCTACCCCAAAACATGTCACCCATCATTTGTATATAGACCAGCCCCTTCAAAACAGGTCACCTACCAGAATGATATAGACCTACCACTTCAAAACAGGTCACCTACCAGAATAATATAAGCCAGCGACCTCAAAACGTGTCACCCATCATTTGTATATAGACCAGCCACTTCAAAACAGGTCACCTACCAGAATAATATAGACCAACCACTTCAAAACAGGTCACCTACCAGAATAATATAGGCCAGCCACCTCAAAACATGTCACCCATCATTTGTATATAGACCAACCACTTCAAAACAGGTCACCTACCAGAATAATATAGGCCAGCCACCTCAAAACATGTCACCCATCATTTGTATATAGACCAACCACTTCAAAACAGGTCACCTACCAGAAAAATATAGGCCAGCCACCTCAAAACATGTCACCCATCATTTGTATATAGACCAACCACTTCAAAACAGGTCACCTACCAGAATAATAAAGACCAACCACTTCAAAACAGGTCACCTACCAGAATAATATAGACCAACCACTTCAAAACAGGTCACCTACCAGAATAATATAGGCCAGCCACCTCAAAACATGAATCCTACCAGAATAATATAGACCAACCACTTCAAAACAGGTCACCTACCAGAATAATATAGACGAACCACTTCAAAACAGGTCACCTACCAGAATAATTTGGACCTACCACTTCAAAACAGGTCATCTACCAGAATAATATAAGGCCAGCCACCTCAAAACATATCACTCATCATTTGTATACAGACCAGCCACTTCACAACAGGTCACATACCAGAATAATATAGACCAACCACTTCAAAACAGGTCACCTACCAGAACAATATAGACCAACCACTTCAAAACAGGTCACCTACCAGAATAATATAGGCCAGCCACCTCAAAACATGTCACCCATCATTTGTATATAGACCAACCACTTCAACACAGGTCACCTACCAGAATAATATAGGCCAGCCACCTCAAAACATGTCACCCATCATTTGTATATAGACGAACCACTTCAAAACAGGTCACCTACCAGAATAATATAGGCCAGCCACCTCAAAACATGTCACCTATCATTTGTATATAGACCAACCACTTCAAAACAGGTCAGCTATCAGAATTATATAGACCAACCACTTCAAAACATGTCATCTAACATAATGATATAGACCAACCACTTCAAAACTGGTCACCTACCAGAATAATATAGGCCAACCACCTCAAAACGTGTCACCCATCATTTGTATATAGACCAGACCCTTCAAAACAGGTCACCTACCAGAATAACATAGACCAACCACTTCAAAACAGGTCACCTACCAGAATAATATAGACCAACCACTTCAAAACAGGTCACCTACCAGAATAATATAGGCCAGCCACCTCAAAACATGTCACCCATCATTTGTATATAGACCAACCACTTCAAAACAGGTCACCTATCAGAATAATATAGGCCAGCCACCTCAAATCATGTCACCCATCATTTGTATATAGACCAACCACTTCAAAACATGTCACCTACCAGAATTATATAGACCAGCCACCTCAAAACATGTCACCCATCATTTGTATATAGACCAGCCACTTCAAAACAAGTCACCTACCAGAATAATATAGACCAACCACTTCAAAACATGTCACCTATCAGAATTATATAGACCAGCCACCTCAAAACATGTCACCCATCATTTGTATATAGACCAGCCACTTCAAAACAAATCACCTACCAGAATAATATAGACCAACCACTTCAAAACAGATCACCTACCAGAATATTATAGACCTACCACTTCAAAACAGGTCACCTACCAGAAAAATATAGGCCAATCACCTCAAAACATGTCAGTCATCATTTGTATATAGACCAACCACTTCAAAACATGTCACCCATCATTTGTATATAGACCAACAACTTCAAGACATGTCACCCATCATTTGTATATAGACCAATCACTTTAAGACATGTCACCCATCATTTGTTTTTAGATCAACCATTTCAAACATGGTATGTATATGCACGAACCTTTTCAAGCCACACATCTCATTTCCTATACATGTATATAGATTTACTACAACACATCAATCACATGTCGCATCACCATCACATACGTTGACCTACTTATGTCAAACCGGATAAGAAATTATTATGTCACCCATCATTTGTATTATTATCTTCTTATTTTCTTAGAACATTATACAAATGATGGGTGACATGTTTTGAAGTGGCTGGTCTATATACAAATGATGGGTAACATGTTTTGAAGTGGCTGGTCTATATACATATGGTGGGTGACATGTTTTGAAGTGGCTGGCCTATATACTTACGGAAGGTGACCTGTTTTGAAGTGGCTGGTCTATATAAAAATGATGGGTGACATGTTTTGAGGTGGCTGGTCTATATACATACGATGGGGGACATGTTTTGAAGTGGCTGGTCTATATACATATGATAGGTGACCTGTTTTGAAGTGGCTGGTCTATATACATATGATGGGTGACATGTTTTGAAGTGGCTGGTCTATATACATATGATGGGTGACCTGTTTTGAAGTGGCTGGTCTATATACAAATGATGGGTGACATGTTTTGAGGAGGTGGCTGGTCTATATACATAATTTTTTTATGATGGGGGACATGTTTTGAAATGGCTGGTCTATATACATATGATGGGTGACCTGTTTTGAAGTGGCTGGTCTATATACAAATGATGGTGGACATGTTTTGAAGTGGCTGGTCTATATACATATGATGGGTGACATGTTTTGAAGTGGCTGGTCTATATACAAATGATGGGTGACATGTTTTGAAGTGGCTGGTCTATATACATATGGTGGGTGACATGTTTTGAAGTGGCTGGCCTATATACTTACGGAAGGTGACCTGTTTTGAAATGGCTGGTCTATATACAAATGATGGGTAACATGTTTTGAAGTGGCTGGTCTATATACATATGATGGGTGACCTGTTTTGAAGTGGCTGGTCTATATACAAATGATGGGTGACATGTTTTGAGGTGGCTGGTCTATATACATATGATGGGTGACATGTTTTGAAGTGGCTGGTCTATATACATATGATGGGTGACCTGTTTTGAAGTGGCTGGTCTATATACAAATGATGGGTGACATGTTTTGAGGTGGCTGGTCTATATACATATGATGGGTGACATGTTTTGAAGTGGCTGGTCTATATACATATGATAGGTGACCTGTTTTGAAGTGGCTGGTCTATATACATATGATGGGTGACATGTTTTGAAGTGGCTGGTCTATATGCATATGATGGGTGACCTGTTTTGAAGTGGCTGGTCTATATACAAATGATGGGTGACATATTTTGAGGAGGTGGCTGGTCTATATACATAATTTTTTTATGATGGGGGACATGTTTTGAAGTGGCTGGTCTATATACATATGATGGGTGACCTGTTTTGAAGTGGCTGGTCTATATACAAATGATGGGTGACATGTTTTGAGGTGGCTGGTCTATATACATATGATGGGTGACATGTTTTGAAGTGGCTGGTCTATATACATATGATAGGTGACCTGTTTTGAAGTGGCTGGTCTATATACATATGATGGGTGACATGTTTTGAAGTGGCTGGTCTATATACATATGATGGGTGACCTGTTTTGAAGTGGCTGGTCTATATACAAATGATGGGTGACATGTTTTGAGGAGGTGGCTGGTCTATATACATAATTTGTTTATGATGGGGGACATGTTATGAAGTGGCTGGTCTATATACATATGATGGGTGACATGTTTTGAGGTGGCTGGTCTATATACATATGATGGGTGACATGTTTTGAAGTGGCTGGTCTATATACATATAATGGGTGACCTGTTTTGAAGTGGCTGGTCTATATACAAATGATGGGTGACATGTTTTGAGGTGGCTGGTCTATATACATATGATGGGTGACATGTTTTGAAGTGGCTGGTCTATATACATATGATAGGTGACCTGTTTTGAAGTGGCTGGTCTATATACAAATGATGGGTGACATGTTTTGAGGTGGCTGGTCTATATACATATGATGGGTGACATGTTTTGAAGTGGCTGGTCTATATACATATAATGGGTGACCTGTTTTGAAGTGGCTGGTCTATATACAAATGATGGGTGACATGTTTTGAGGTGGCTGGTCTATATACATATGATGGGTGACATGTTTTGAAGTGGCTGGTCTATATACATATGATAGGTGACCTGTTTTGAAGTGGCTGGTCTATATACAAATGATGGGTGACATGTTTTGAAGTGGCTGGTCTATATACATACGATGGGGGACATGTTTTGAAGTGGCTGGTCTATATACATATGATGGGTGAGATGTTTTGAGGTGGCTGGTCTATATACATATGGTGGGTGACATGTTTTGAAGTGGGTGGTCTATATACATATGATGGGTGACCTGTTTTGAAGTGGCTGGTCTATATACAAATGATGGGTGACATGTTTTGAGGTGGCTGGTCTATATACATATGATGGGGGACATGTTTTGAGGTGGCTGGTCTATATACATATGATGGGTGATATGTTTTGAAGTGGCTGGCCTATATACTTACGGAAGGTGACCTGTTTTGAAGTAGATGGTCTATATACATATGATGGGTGACCTGTTTTGAAGTGGCTGGTCTATATACAAATGATGGGTGACATGTTTTGAGGTGGCTGGTCTATATACATATGATGGGTGACATGTTTTGAAGTGGCTGGTCTATATACATATGATAGGTGACCTGTTTTGAAGTGGCTGGTCTATATACATATGATGGGTGACCTGTTTTGAAGTGGCTGGTCTATATACATATGATGGGTGACCTGTTTTGAAGTGGCTGGTCTATATACAAATGATGGGTGACATGTTTTGAGGAGGTGGCTGGTCTATATACATAACTTGTTTATGATGGGGGACATGTTTTGAAGTGGCTGGTCTATATACATATGATGGGTGACCTGTTTTGAAGTGGCTGGTCTATATACAAATGATGGGTGACATGTTTTGAGGTGGCTGGTCTATATACATATGATGGGTGACATGTTTTGAAGAGGCTGGTCTATATACATATCATGGGTGACCTGTTTTGAAGTGGCTGGTCTATATACAAATGATGGGTGACATGTTTTGAGGTGGCTGGTCTATATACATACGATGGGGGACATGTTTTGAAGTGGCTGGTCTATATACATATGATGGGTGACATGTTTTGAGGTGGCTGGTCAAAATACATATGATGGGTGACATGTTTTGAAGTGGCTGGTCTATATACATATGATGGGTGACCTGTTTTGAAGTGGCTGGTCTATATACAAATGATGGTGGACATGTTTTGAAGTGGCTGGTCTATATACATATGATGGGTGACATGTTTTGAAGTGGCTGGTCTATATACAAATGATGGGTGACATGTTTTGAAGTGGCTGGTCTATATACATATGGTGGGTGACATGTTTTGAAGTGGCTGGCCTTTATACTTACGGAAGGTGACCTGTTTTGAAGTGGCTTGTCTATATACAAATGATGGGTAACATGTTTTGAAGTGGCTGGTCTATATACATATGATGGGTGACCTGTTTTGAAGTGGCTGGTCTATATACAAATGATGGGTGACATGTTTTGAGGTGGCTGGTCTATATACATATGATGGGTGACATGTTTTGAAGTGGCTGGTCTATATACATATGATGGGTGACCTGTTTTGAAGTGGCTGGTCTATATACAAATGATGGGTGACATGTTTTGAGGTGGCTGGTCTATATACATATGATGGGTGACATGTTTTGAAGTGGCTGGTCTATATACATATGATGGGTGACCTGTTTTGAAGTCGCTGGTCTATATACAAATGATGGGTGACATGTTTTGAAGTGGCTGGTCTATATACATACGATGGGGGACATGTTTTGAAGTGGCTGGTCTATATACATATGATGGGTGAGATGTTTTGAGGTGGCTGGTCTATATACATATGGTGGGTGACATGTTTTGAAGTGGCTGGTCTATATACATATGATGGGTGACCTGTTTTGAAGTGGCTGGTCTATATACAAATGATGGGTGACATGTTTTGAGGTGGCTGGTCTATATACATATGATGGGGGACATGTTTTGAGGTGGCTGGTCTATATACATATGATGGGTGATATGTTTTGAAGTGGCTGGCCTATATACTTACGGAAGGTGACCTGTTTTGAAGTAGATGGTCTATATACAAATGATGAGTGACATGTTTTGAAGTGGCTGGTCTATATACATACGATGGGGGATATGTTTTGAAGTGGCTGGTCTATATACATATGATGGGTGAGATGTTTTGAGGTGGCTGGTCTATATACATATGGTGGGTGGCATGTTTTGAAGTGGCTGGTCTATATACATATGATGGGTGACCTGTTTTGAAGTGGCTGGTCTATATACAAATGATGGGTGACATGTTTTGAGGTGGCTGGTCTATATACATATGATGGGGGACATGTTTTGAGGTGGCTGGTCTATATACATATGATGGGTGATAATTTTTGAAGTGGCTGGCCTATATACTTACGGAAGGTGACCTGTTTTGAAGTAGATGGTCTATATACATATGATGGGTGACCTGTTTTGAAGTGGCTGGTCTATATACAAATGATCGGTGACATGTTTTGAAGTGGCTGGTCTATATACATATGATGGGGGACATGTTTTGAAGTGGCTGGTCTATATACATATGATGGGTGACATGTTTTGAGGTGGCTGGTCTATATACATATGATGGGTGACATGTTTTGAAGCGGCTGGTCTATATACATATGATGGGTGACCTGTTTTGAAGTGGCTCGTCTATATACAAATGATGGTGGACATGTTTTGAAGTGGCTGGTCTATATACATATGATGGGTGACATGTTTTGAAGTGGCTGGTCTATATACATATGATGGGTGACCTGTTTTGAAGTGGCTGGTCTATATACAAATGATGGGTGACATGTTTTGAGGAGGTGGCTGGTCTATATACATAATTTTTTTATGATGGGGGACATGTTTTGAAGTGGCTGGTCTATATACATATGATGGGTGAGATGTTTTGAGGTGGCTGGTCTATATACATATGGTGGGTGACATGTTTTGAAGTGGCTGGTCTATATACATATGATGGGTGACCTGTTTTGAAGTGGCTGGTCTATATACAAATGATGGGTGACATGTTTTGAGGTGGCTGGTCTATATACATATGATGGGGGACATGTTTTGAGGTGGCTGGTCTATATACATATGATGGGTGATATGTTTTGAAGTGGCTGGCCTATATACTTACGGAAGGTGACCTGTTTTGAAGTAGATGGTCTATATACAAATGATGAGTGACATGTTTTGAAGTGGCTGGTCTATATACATACGATGGGGGACATGTTTTGAAGTGGCTGGTCTATATACATATGATGGGTGAGATGTTTTGAGGTGGCTGGTCTATATACATATGGTGGGTGGCATGTTTTGAAGTGGCTGGTCTATATACATATGATGGGTGACCTGTTTTGAAGTGGCTGGTCTATATACAAATGATGGGTGACATGTTTTGAGGTGGCTGGTCTATATACATATGATGGGGGACATGTTTTGAGGTGGCTGGTCTATATACATATGATGGGTGATATGTTTTGAAGTGGCTGGCCTATATACTTACGGAAGGTGACCTGTTTTGAAGTAGATGGTCTATATACATATGATGGGTGACCTGTTTTGAAGTGGCTGGTCTATATACAAATGATGGGTGACATGTTTTGAGGTGGCTGGTCTATATACATATGATGGGTGACATGTTTTGAAGTGGCTGGTCTATATACATATGATGGGTGACCTGTTTTGAAGTGGCTGGTCTATATACAAATGATGGGTGACATGTTTTGAGGTGGCTGGTCTATATACATATGATGGGTGACATGTTTTGAAGTGGCTGGTCTATATACATATGATAGATGACCTGTTTTGAAGTGGCTGGTCTATATACATATGATGGGTGACATGTTTTGAAGTGGCTGGTCTATATACATATGATGGGTGACCTGTTTTGAAGTGGCTGGTCTATATACAAATGATGGGTGACATGTTTTGAGGAGGTGGCTGGTCTATATACATAATTTTTTTATGATGGGGGACATGTTTTGAAGTGGCTGGTCTATATACATATGATGGGTGACATGTTTTGAGGTGGCTGGTCTATATACATATGATGGGTGACATGTTTTGAAGTGGCTGGTCTATATACATATGATGGGTGACCTGTTTTGAAGTGGCTCGTCTATATACAAATGATGGTGGACATGTTTTGAAGTGGCTGGTCTATATACATATGATGGGTGACATGTTTTGAAGTGGCTGGTATATATACAAATGATGGGTGACATGTTTTGAAATGGCTGGTCTATATACATATGGTGGGTGACATGTTTTGAAGTGGCTGGCCTATATACTTACGGAAGGTGACCTGTTTTGAAGTGGCTTGTCTATATACCAATGATGGGTAACATGTTTTGAAGTGGCTGGTCTATATACATATGATGGGTGACCTGTTTTGAAGTGGCTGGTCTATATACAAATGATGGGTGACATGTTTTGAGGTGGCTGGTCTATATACATATGATGGGTGACATGTTTTGAAGTGGCTGGTCTATATACATATGATGGGTGACCTGTTTTGAAGTGGCTGGTCTATATACAAATGATGGGTGACATGTTTTGAGGTGGCTGGTCTTTATACATATGATGGGTGACATGTTTTGAAGTGGCTGGTCTATATACATATGATAGGTGACCTGTTTTGAAGTGGCTGGTCTATATACAAATGATGGGTGACATGTTTTGAAGTGGCTGGTCTATATACATACGATGGGGGACATGTTTTGAAGTGGCTGGTCTATATACATATGATGGGTGAGATGTTTTGAGGTGGCTGGTCTATATACATATGGTGGGTGACATGTTTTGAAGTGGCTGGTCTATATACATATGATGGGTGACCTGTTTTGAAGTGGCTGGTCTATATACAAATGATGGGTGACATGTTTTGAGGTGGCTGGTCTATATACATATGATGGGGGACATGTTTTGAGGTGGCTGGTCTATATACATATGATGGGTGATATGTTTTGAAGTGGCTGGCCTATAAACTTACGGAAGGTGACCTGTTTTGAAGTAGATGGTCTATATACATATGATGGGTGACCTGTTTTGAAGTGGCTGGTCTATATACAAATGATGGGTGACATGTTTTGAGGTGGCTGGTCTATATACATATGATGGGGGACATGTTTTGAGGTGGCTGGTCTATATTCATATGATGGGTGACCTGTTTTGAAGTGGCTGGTCTATATACAAATGATGGGTGACATGTTTTGAGGTGGCTGGTCTATATACATATGATGGGTGACATGCCCTCCTCTGGGCATCGCCAATGGCGCCAATGGCGAAAGAAAAAAGAAAATGGCACTAAATTTCTAACTTTGGCGAAAGTGTTTGGCGACATCGAAATTGCCAAAAAGCCAAACTTGTTTAATTTCTCTGCTGTAATCAGCCTGTTACAAATAGACCTCAGCACTAATCACCGTGACAAGTGTACATTGAATGTAGTCTAAAACAACATAACTAACCAATTGACACCTACCACACACAAACACTTAACATTAAATAAACAAACAAAGCTGATAACCTTTAGTGTTCCGGTAATTAACTTAATCTCTAAATAGCAGTTTTCGCCTCGTGGGGTAATCAAGTCTCTCATGCAGCACCTTGCAACCATAAAATATTACACCACTGAATAATATCTAGCAAATCAGGTTCTAACAAATCAAGCGCAAATCAACACCTCCTTAATTTATATATTTTACATGATTGGCTAGATCCACGTGACATTTGTTTTGTTTTTGCTCATTCATAATTTCGAGGTGTCTGAATCTGGATTTCACAAAAAAATGCAAACATGTTACACAAAACACTGGTTTATTAATGAGTTGCCAGGAGGTTTTATGTGTATTTCATTGCCAAAATATGTTTTTAATGTATATGGCAGTTCATCTTTTTAAAAAAAAAAAAAAATACGTAAAGATAAGCCAATGTCATGGGTTTTCGCGGTTCCGGAAATACGAAAAACGGCAGGTTCTGAACTTGTTACTGATATAAAGGCCTACCTATACATCTTAAACAATCAAATGAAAGCATCTATGTATGATTCCTGCTGTCATTATGTTCAGCTAGTTGATTTAAGCAATTTTACATGCGATGTAGAAACTTTTCAGATATTGGGGGTTGGAAAACATATATATATTAAATATTTTTTATTAATAGTGTTTGGTTTCATTCATTTCATTCCTTAGTGTACCAGATATAAACCAACTCTCTTATTTTCACATTTAAAATACATTTATACATAAAACTGTAGAAGAAATATGGCTTGGGCCATTAGAGCCAAATGGCTCCAATTTCTCCAATTTGGCTCCAACTTTTTTCATTTGGCGCAAGTGGTGGCGCAAGAAAAAAATTGGCCAGAGGAGGCCCTGTACTAGTATATATTAATACAAGTTAGTGTAATACTTCGTTATTTTCTTTCGTCTGTTGTTCATTTTTCATTATTCTATTAGATCCTGTATGTATTAAAAAAAAGAGTGAAGTTAGGATATTGCTTGTTTGTTTAACTAGCTAATGTAACTGTTAATCTAAACGTGTTCGCAATATCCTAACACTATTCTCTGTTTTTGTATACAATTTTACAAATTGCAACTTTTAAACAAATAACGTATCCATCTTCTTTATGATTAACATCTATATCTTTGATTTCAGAGCTAAAAATGTTGGAGACTCTCAGATATTTGAACCGACATCACGTCATGTTGATAATCGGAACAATCACTTCAAAACTTGATTATCTGATGTAACATATTGAATTACAAAAGTAATATATTAAATGACATGTACTCGTAATATGTAATCAGAATATTTAATCATGCCTAAACATGTGTAGTGTGTAGCTATGGTATATGTGAGTGTAAGAATGGTGTTTATTTATTTGTAATATGTTATTATTCTACTTAATTGGTGGCTCCAACGAAAAATGAAGTGTTTACAATTTGCTGCAACTCTGCAGGTCAGATACCACTATTGATTTGGGGCTTCTGATTGGTTGAAAAAAGTATAGGGTCTATTAGGGCATATAGTCAGATTGTAAGGTAGATTCTGATTGGATTAAATTACCCAAATCATAACAAATCCCCATAAAACATCAAAATATTATGTTTCCATCATAAAACATGTTGATTTAGGATATTTTGACTGAAATTTGCATTTTTATGGATACAATTTTACTGAGAGTATATTTGCAAAAAGTAAAATTTCTTTACTGCCATTCTGGGGGTGGCCACCTTCAGTGAACTATTAGAGGCTGAAAGCATCAGATTATCCCCAATTTGCTGGTCATTTTTGAGTGTCTCTAAGATAGTTCTTTAAAAACAGTTAGGTTTTTTCATCCGTTCCGATATAGGAATAGGGGTTGTAGGCCAAAAGGCTATAATGGAGACCTATGGGAAATGCAATAGTGGTATATGACCTAAAGCTAGATTCTGCATGTGGTAAAAGTGAAAGTAGACATACTTTTTTTCTAACACAATGATTTGAAAGTGTGAGAAATGTTGAATTATGTTGTATTTTGACTTTTCTTGTAACTTTTTAAATGATTTTTAAATATTTGAAAGTTTTATGATGCAATATAGGTAATTTAAATTATTTTATTAGGGAGGTGGACACAAAATTAGCTATACCTGACACCTGGTATACACAATTGGCCTGTAATGCACCTATTTGACAAAATTAAAGGTATATCTAGTAAGTTTATTAATTTATGAGGGCTTTGCATACATTTTTTTGTCAAAAAATGTCAGAAAGCGACAAGCTGCGTCTGTCTGCTAAGATGTTGAAAAGGCGCTTATGTCTGTTTTGAAAAAGCTGTTGAGGTAAACTCTGACTCTGAGTTCATCGCGTCTTGACGGTTAGTGTTGATATGCAAATATGTTATGCGGTTTAAATACATTTTACAAATTAAATAATTTAGTTGGCAAAAAATATGACATTTTTTTTTTTTTTTAATGTTTCTATCTACCCCACCACCTTCATTTTAATGAATTTTCATGGATCTGTACTGTCAACAGTGCTTTTTGGCTGCATGGTTGCATGAAAATGACCTGTAAAGGTGGCACAAACAATATCTAATAAAAAAATACATTAAATTGTACTATTACTGGCAATCTTGTGTAATGAGCATATTGTAAAACATGGCATGGCCTTAAAAATGGAGTTAGGGAGAATATTCTCAGAATTATTTTTTGTCATTTTTAAAGTGAAAAGATGCATTTTCTTGATGGTTTCACATATATAAACTGCTGCATAATGTTAATTAATCCATTTGAAGGCAGAGTTTGAATATATACAAAAACAATGGCATTTTTTGGTAAAATCTGCTATTTTGAGCCCTGAAAATCACAAATATCATTTTTCAGTAGAAATGATTTTCAAGAGAGCTTCAACTGGTTGAAAATCACATGGTATTGATGAAATCAATTCAAAATCACTTTATTTGAAACAAAAGATTGGAACGGTTGTCGAGATATGGCATTTTGAAGATTCTGGATTTACGCGTAAAAATCGCATGAATTTGACATCAGCCGAAGCCCTTTAAAGCCCTCATAATTTGTAGAAAAGTATTTTTTTCTAAAATCAAAAGACACAATTTTCCTCAGAATGAATGTATGAAACAATTTAGCCAGAAAAAACAAACTTCAGTTAGGTTTGAATGTCTATTTAGGTCAGATACCACTATTGATTTGGGGCTTCTGATTGGTTGAAAAAAGTATAAGGTCTATTAGGGCATATAGTCAGATTGTAAGGTAGATTCTGATTGGATTAAATTACCCAAATCATAACAAATCCCCATAAAACATCAAAATATTATGTTTCCATCATAAAACATGTTGATTTAGGATATTTTGACTGAAATTTGCATTTTTATGGATACAATTTTACTGAGAGTATATTTGCAAAAAGTAAAATTTCTTTACTGCCATTCTGGGGGTGGCCACCTTCAGTGAACTATTAGAGGCTGAAAGCATCAGATTATCCCCAATTTGCTGGTCATTTTTGAGTGTCTCTAAGATAGTTCTTTAAAAACAGTTAGGTTTTTTCATCCGTTCCGATATAGGAATAGGGGTTGTAGGCCAAAAGGCTATAATGGAGACCTATGGGAAATGCAATAGTGGTATATGACCTGCAGTTGTGAAGGTGAAAATATCCTATGCCCATTTTGCATATTGTTATGTAAATGGAAGTGGGCTTAGAATGTGTATTCATTGTTGGCGCCATATAACATGTTTGTGTTCGTAAGCCATAAAACCCATTTCGAATTAAATTCCCAGGGTACAGTGTGTGGGATTACGTGTATGTGTAACAAGAGACAAGAGACCATGTGTGTATTGGTTCAAGAATATTTCCTTTTTTAGGAATATTATTTTTATAAATAAATGTTTTAAATAGAAACGTTGTTTAAATTTGATAGAATATTAATGGACAACGCGCATTTTAAATACCAGTCATATGAAACAAAATAAATATATGATACCAACTAGAAAATGGGAATATGTAACATGTGAAAGCCATTTATGTTTATAATTGTATAGAGTTTAATTATCACGGGATTCTATCCCGAATGCAGTATGGCAAACAGCGAGTGACGTTTTGTCTAATTAAATGTTAAATAACTTATCTGAGCTACTTGTTCATGAAATTCCATTGCGTATACATCTACAATGGCATTATTGAGCCAAGCTTTACAAAATGGAGAATAAATTACCAAATCCTTTTAAATGTTTCATTTGCCATCTTTGGAAAACATGGTATACAACGTGTGTCATCGAAACAAGTCAAATATGTCACTCGCCAATACGTCACTCGCTAATTTACGTAATGTTCTAGTGTTGCTTGACATTGTCTTATATAGACGAAGAAAACAAAGTAAATAAGAAAATCGGTAGAACCGATAGATGCTCCCCGAAATGTATCCTCAACTTATCTGTATCACCCAGCAGTTTTCAGTTCCTAGTTTCATTAGTACTTTATGACTTATGCTTTGGACAATTATAACAAGTATAAAATTACAAGGGCAATAACTCTAATTTAAATGAAGATTGGTTGTAGATTTCTGCAATTTCTCTTATTGCCCATTATCATTGTGTGAAGTTTCATTGCAGTCCCATTAGTAGTTTTTGAATATTGCAGACATTTTTTTCATTATTTGTCTAAGTTAAAATGGATTTTAATTCGATAGAATCTGTGTGATTTATGTTTTACAGAGGTCAAGTTGAATAATAGAACTTATAATACAGGTGTGATAATAAACGATGTATTTACTTATAATTTGGTAATAAAACAAAACAACCTATATAGTGTTTCTAAGTATTTGTTCCCACATATAAAGCTCGAGGGCCTCATATGGCTATCAAGGGCTAACAGTGCTTGCGGTAGTAGCGGGTCATCAGTAGTAGCGGATCAGTTTATGTTTACATTTCATTTATTCAGCTCGTATGCATTTGTTTATGCAACTTTCCATATTTGAAGATTGATCATATAAGCATACAACTATACATTAGCGCTAAGATTCGGCACATATTTCCTTGAGTAATTACCCACTCAGTGTAGCACATATCAAAAAAAGTGATCCGTTACTGCGTAGTAGCATGTGTGAAAGAAAAAAGAAAAGAGATATCCAGCAGCAACAACAACAACAACAACAACAACGCTTTTGTCTCATATTACACCAAATATAATATGGCAACATTCTAACCAAGAACATTTTTCAGTTAATGTTATAGTTTTCAAAACCTCCATCACTTATTTTAGAAACGTAACGCTTTACAAATTATTCAGGTGCAGCTTAAAAAAGGAATACCACTGAGACTGTGCCAGTGGGACGTGAGAGGTGTTGCATCTTATATAACTTCTTATGAACAGACTGAATAAAACGGAGTCTGCTTCATTCTTCTCTTCTTTGTGTTCGTTGCTTCCAAAGGATCCCATTTACTGTAATAGTCGGTAGCGTAATTGCTGACTGATCCTTTCATCGATTCAAATGACTATGTTTTTTAAGTAGAATACCGCTTAAGCCGGTGATAGGCGGGCGTGATAGGTGTTACGGCTTATATAACCTGTCATGAACAGACTCAATAAAAGGTGGCTGTGGCTTCTTGCAATATGAAATTTCGCCCAATGCTTTCAGAGATTTTGTTTAAATGTTTACGATGACGACGGAAGACAACAGCGACGGACGAAGTCTGACGACGGACAAAATAGCAATAAAAACATAGGTTTTTATAAAGTTTTAGATAATTGACAACACTAATGACTTCACGGTTTAGCATAAAATAATCGACTTCATGGATTAGCATATTAATTCTTGCGAACTGGTTCTTTGACCCAAAACCCTTTCGCTTGCCTGATGTGAAATAATATTGAGGAAGTTTTCGTGATAAAAACGGGGTATATGCATGGATTTTGTTCATAATATGGGCAAAATTAAAGTACGTTTCAAGGATTAGCAAATTTGTTCTGGTGCATTTTCAGAAGTTTTCCAAAGTGTTTTCCAAAAGTACCAACTTTCACAAACAAAAAAAATATAAGTCGAGGGTAGCGTACATTGTTTGCGTTCGAATGCGCTTTCTTTGGTAGAAAATGGTTAAGAAATGAAATCTTATCGCACTCTGAAGCTTTCAATGTGGGTGAATGTTTACAATTATTTTCTTCAAGTATTAGCAATAATGACGTCATAGGACATGTGGTATAGTCACCCTGAATAAGCTCTTTCTGGATGATGAAATACACATACTTAATTGCAACATTAATTTAGGCAGGCCACAGTAGTTAGACGTGTAATATAAACGGGTCTGATTAAAGTACCCCGTGGAAAATGTACCACCACTTTCGGTCACTTGTTTTATTAATCCAAGCCTTCGCTGACCTTTTTACGATGTTTTACGATTTCTGGCTGTGTACATAAAAAGCCACAAAAGCCACACAAAAAATGGCGAGGTCATGACGTACACAAACAATACTAGTAAGTCGAGTCCTATGTCGCTACCGACTCTGGGGAAACTCTAACCTGTTGTGCAAGGCGTAGTAGGATGACACGAGTTACTTCTCTTTCATAAAGTATAGTACACTCCTATTGTCAGCTAAGTGATATCTTCTAAATTGGCATCCATTAGTAACCATATAACATATGGAATTTCAAAATCCTCATTACCAAACATACCGTTTGCATTTCTACGCGAACTAATTACTGTCCAAATTTGATAGGGCACAAATGAGATCAACAATTTACAGATTTCCATCACGGAACAATCGCGCCCTCTAAATTTGCATTCATGCATATGCTCTAAATCTTTAGTAATAAGTGGGACAAAAATTAAACGCAGGTGTACGTGAAATTATCAACTCTTGAGCACGTCATACACCAAAATCTGGCATTAAACATAATTGCATTGGGATTATGGTCAGTATAAAAATAATCAATTTCTAACATCTAACTTCCCCATATATATATATATTGAGATACCACCAATTATTTGGGATAAACAAATCAATATTTGAATTTTGTAAAGACGAAATCCAGTTCTATATTTATATCAAAGTACTGAAAGTACTGAGCGGCGTAGGATGATCGAAGAGGATTTACTGTCTAGATCCTTTGTCATGTTGAAGGGGCGTGAAAGAAGAAGAATGTTTTGTTATATTTTTATTGAAACAAAGTTAATCCATTTATGTGAAAAGCCTGCCAACAGTTTATTATGACCATTTTATCAAATGTGGAATGTATTGTAAACTGCAAGCAATCCTTGTTGGTGCAGATTCTCGACTTTCAATGTGTAGTCGCTTTATCGGTGAACTAAACTGAAGGAGATAATTCAACATAACAAATAGTGTGAGAGATACAAGAACATACAACAGAGCTACAGATGAGCTTTTGGATCAGTTGGGTATTGACCCATTGGTATATATTTAAATACATATTTCATAATTTCAATTGGGTAAAAGAAAACGATAAAATTGTGTGACATTGTTTTGAGGTGGCTTTCCACTTATATTGTATAGCATTAAACTAAATGAAATAAACTTGTTTTATAATAAGCTTTATACAAGGTGACTGGGAGGTCCTTTAACAACCCATGCATTGCTCAATTTGCATTGGTTGTTTTATTATTTCACAATTTCGATTACTTTATTGGTGCCCATGCCTTTGGTTTAAATTCGGTATTTTGACATTTTTAATTGGGTATTTGAGCTGCTTATCTGTAGCTCTACATACAAAGTTTTAAAGAGACACATGGTACTCGTGACATGGTTATCAAGCATTGAAATAAATATTTATCCAATATCATGTTGAAATGGAATCTGCTTTCATATAGATATATTTGTTGTTGATTTTTAGTGTGTTTTTTCGTATAACTAGATGTATCACTGAAGGTAATAAATACCCCACACCCCCACTATTTTTTTTTTAGTAAGATCAAGGGCAATAACTCTGCATGGTATTGAGTGATCCGCACCATAATTATGTCACTTACACTTCATGTTTGTCTAGAAAGTAGTCGATCAGCTTACCAAAGTAGGAGGGTACATCACCCGCCTACCGGCTATAAAGGAAAGCCCTGCACCTATAGACCGAAATGTTCGTAAAGTGGAGGTAACTCCATACAGAAAACAATCTTCAATGCATTTGATCTGAAATGCCCATTAAAATAGCATAACAACCAGGTACAACAAGTTTTAATTCCGTCATTGTGGACATAATGGGTATAAAACCCATATTAACTACTATTATGAGTTATTGATACTGGTGGCAAACAGTCAATTCTCCGTATCGTAGAAAATGCATTGAGGTATACATGTTTTACGACGGTCGTGGACAACTTGGATTTTCGTTCTAGATTTGACAGTGGCTATCATTATATTAATTATTCTTTATCATTCTGTATAATTTCGAAGTGAAAAGAAATATCTATCAAGTGTTAATAAATCAAAGAATCATATTAAATCGAATACTGAACGAAATCGCTCGATTTAAAGAAAAAAACTGTTAATCAAAATGTTGAAGCGAGTTTTCTAACCTCGATCGTCGTTAATTTTAGTTCATCTGCCTCATTCCGAAATGGGGAATACATTAACAATCTATTGTTTACTGGTACTCGGCTTTACTTTAGTAATGCAGTACAAGAATAATTGATGCACAGCATCAAGTCGCCGGTGAAAATTTTGCATTTACAAGAATTAACCAAACAGTACAGAGTAAAAGCAGAATGCAGCAAATAATTATAGTAGTGCACATAATGATGAACTTGGTCGGTATTACTGAAATAGAAAGTCTAGACTGTATTGTGCCTATACCATTAGGGTATCCTTTTGGTTTAATTGGTGGAGGGACTATAAACCTTAATTTAAAGGAAACTATACACTGAGCCACGCCAGCCCTCGTAAAGAGAAAAGAAAGTCTTAATAATTTGAGAAACGCGGAAACATATACACGATTAATGTTCGACACGGTGAGCTCCACACACACACACTCACACACACACACAACACACACACACACACACACACACATACATCCCTGACCCAAAACTGTGTATTATAAAATTGCAATAAAACCGTTTTGTTCATGATATATTTGTTCATTTACATGTAAGTTCTTTGAATACGAACAAAACAAACTAAGGAATAGTTTTCCTATTATTGAAAATAACTGATTTAGAACAAATTCCTACCGAACTACTTTAATTTTATTGATTTATTAAATAAAAAGTGCAAGTAATATTGTTTCGCATGCACCGGGAATCGAACCCTTGATATCGTGCATTGAAATCAAAACGTGCACTTAGGGCAGCTATACTAACCAATAGACCACCGTGGAATGTTATATCGGTATATCAAATGTATGTGATTATATTATATTCAGTCAGTCAACGCCAGAAACGGATTGGTTGTCTTGTAAGATACGTGGCTTTATGTGGATAATGTATTGCGGGAAACCAGCATAGAAATAATCGAGACCTGTACTACACTAGTCTAATCGTGATCATCTGTGACGCTTGATTGTAAATACAACATTTGTCTTGATGATCTACACTAGTATTGCATAACACTATATAAACTTGTCGCTAGATGGGGCTCAACTATAATGGGGTGAAAATGGCAATGTTGGCAATAGGTGCAGGTACACCAACATGCGGAACTTTTCATTGCTATCATTTGTAAGTCATATTTACGTCAAACTATTGCGTTAACGTTATTGTGAAATTATTCTAGAACACTTGCTTTAATATTTCATCTAAACATTCCAGTTTTACTAGGCTTAAAGTGAAGAATCCCAGTATGAGAGGACAGTATATCTGTATCTAGCCATAATCTAAGATACATTACCTATAAAGGTACGAACACTGCTTTAATGAAATCTTGTTTTAAATTCGCTGTAATAATACAAACTTTTCCTTTGCTGTTGACGCATCTAACCGTAATACAGGAGCAAAACAAGTATGTCACCTTACATTTTGCAACAAATAGGCGAGTAATTGGGATAAATAATTATACTCATACTGCCAAATCATAAAACCAAAAGGTTATAATAATGTGTAATGTTACGTCCTCCCCGAAAAAGGAAACACTAGAGATACTCTGTATGAGGCAATAATAACAATAAAGTGACATCCAAAACTCGTTCTGAAAACACATTATAGCTAGTTCTAAATCGTCATATTTTAACTTAATATGTATAGGTTATCGTACATGTTTTGAATTTTATGGAATATAATGATAACGACGCGGAGCAGAGCAAAAAATTAAGTTCCATGATATTCAAAATATAAACAATAACCGACTAACAGGGTGATTACGTCAGTCACTTATCAATGTAAATACGCGCAATTTATCACACAAAACAGCATAGCGAATGTTTTATGCGTCTTATATTTAGTTTTGTAATTGAACGTAGGGATTTCATTGGCTTAGCAAGTTTGTCATTAATTTTGTCTGTTTGCAGTTCTAAAATAAAAGATCAATATTTTCCCCATGTTCTGTGTCGATACTGGGATATTTGTCCGCGGATTTTGATCAACATTGAATTTATATATATACTGTTGCACTGGTTCATTCCAGTATTTTATTTGGTTATTTTTGTTTTATTTATTCAATTGATGCAATTATCAAATAAACAAGAGTTGTTAAGGTTATCTACGTTTGTCAGGGAAGTATTTATTTTTCGAAAAACTGCATTTGGACATAAAATGTAAACTATTTAAAAACAAGTAATATGTTACAATTTAATACGTATAATTAATTTCTTAACGATATAAAATGAAAAATACGTGCGTAAGATCACGTGCGTGAAAACACGTGCGAAAATACGTGCGTATATGTGTGTGTTGTTTAACGTGTATGTGTGTGCTTTGTGTGTACGATTTTGACATTGTTTGATTTTAAACATGTAATATGTATATAGATGACGAGAAAAAATGTGTTAATGTCATAAATAAAGAACATGTTCCGTTCTCTTCTGGTAATAATTCACTCGTACTCACAGCAGTATTCCACAGATGATACCGAACTAAACTATTAATTATAACCAAACAGTGTTCGATATCCATTTTAACAAATTGAATATATTACGTTTCTTTTCATATATATTTTAAAATAAAATGGTAAATTCACACGGTTAATTATGCATTTATATTTACTGAAATATTGTAGTAAGTTTTCTATAAATTTAACTAACTATATCAAAAGGAAGTATTCCAGACCTCTGTATACTTTAAAGTGTAGGTCTTCGCTCAAATGTGAAGTATATTGAAATGTCAAATTCAAATGTAAAATGTCAATGACAAGAAGGCTAAAAATATCGGACAGGGAAAGCAGCATTCAAGGACGACAGTCAACCACAAAACACAAAAACAAAAACGCAAACAGACAAACGAAAAGGCAAAAGTAATAAAAAATGCAAACGACATCACAAACACAAAAGAGTTGACAATAGGGCTACCGCCTTGGAACGGTCAGTGGCAAAGTAGGCCACTGGGGGTTTAAACCGGTTCTAGGGTGCACCAAACCTCACACTTAACCTACTGTCATCCCATTAAAGACAGTGTAAATAAAGAAATCCCCGCCATGATCTAAACTCTAACCAACAAGGCAGCATCAATAGGCATTATAAGTAAAACACAAATATGCTCGTGTAAATATAATACAAAAAAAACAATAGCCTAGAAAGCCACAATGAAGGTACTCAATGACTTGGCAGAAGCCAGAGCAGTAAGAGAATACACCATTAAGAGCACGACAAGAAAGAAATGTCAATGACAACTCGAATTTAATAATAAATTAGACTGTGGAGTATCGATATACAGCCATTTTGATAGTGGGGATTATCGCTGTTATCAATTTATATTATAACACAATACGTGAGAGAATTTAGTGAGGTGTAACGACTTCAGTTATCTTTCTTTCGAGCGTCCGTAAATGTTATAAAGCCTGAAAGAAATACATGACATTAACACTATCGTAAGCAAAACTAGAAGTATATTCACAAGTGTTATATCGCCTACATATTCGGTGTCTATAATGTCAACACAAATGGTATTAAGAAAAAGAATGAGTAAGTACTGGATGGAGAGTTTTATGTTTTTAGTCTAGATTTATAATGTAATATTATACAGAAAGAGGTGATTTTACCGTCATTTAAGTTTATATTTAAATAACGTAACTTTCTTTTTGTATTCAGATATACATAGTGTAATTGATTGGATTAGAAAATATCTTAGATGTTTCTATATTCATTTAAATCGCATGCCTACTATTATACTACAATTTTATCATAAATCGAATTAATGGAAATTCGAGTTTTGAACTAAAAACTTGACTTGCACTTTTTGACGTAATGCATATATTGAGTAGTTCAATGAGTATTCGGACTGGCGTCAGTATAATGTGACTGGGTGAGGTATTCCAGTGTGGCAGCCTCATGAGCTCAAACTAAACTCGCTGCTACAAGTAGACACCGTAGTCAAACGATTATTAAAAGCGACACATACATACATACATACATATATACATACATACATACATACATACATACACACACACACATACACACGTACACACACGCACACACACACGCATGCACGCACGTACGTACGTACAGACGTACAGACGTACGTACGTACAGACAGACACACAGACACACACAAACACACACACACACACACACACACGCACGCACGCACGCAAGCACGCACGCATACACACGCATACACACACACACACACACACACATACATACATACATACATACATACATACATACATACATACATGTACTAGGTGCTTATTGAAAAGCATGTTATACCTACACGTGATAAAAAAAAAAATTATAGGTTAATGCATGTATTTCGGATTACAAATAATGAATCATAAATGTGTAATACAATGTCATAAGTTTTTGTGATATATTTTTCTCTATTTATTCTTAAAATTCACTTTAGTTATTTAAAATGGAACTTAAACTTACAATAAAAGTACATAATTATGCATTCAGATTTTAATGTTAACGATACAAGTTATTTTCAATATAATTAATTATGCACGTAGGTTACTGAACTTAAGAATCGCTAGATCCCACAAAACACAATGAACCCTTTCAGTTAAACCCATAAATTAATATTCTTATAATTCAATCTCAACGTCCGCAAATGTGGTGTCGTTTAAACATTTAAGATTAGTTTACAATGTTATTATCCCACCTTTTTTTCAGAAAAAAATACTATTGAAGAAAATGTAAAATATAAGAAAATAAATATTAGGTTTACAATAAACAGTCAAAATGAACTATTTACATGAATATAAAAGGCTTTAAAAGGTGTTTAAATGAAAACGTATTGACAAAAACAGACATTAAAATGCATAATTGATATTATACTTATTTAGAACAGAGCTCAATGAATGTGATGCATCCATACATAATAGAGCAGAGCTATACTTTTTCATAAACACGTGTATAAGCACATTTGCTTTTTAATTTCGTT
Source organism: Cyrtodaria siliqua (assembly GCA_037043455.1). NCBI lineage: Eukaryota > Metazoa > Mollusca > Bivalvia > Adapedonta > Hiatellidae > Cyrtodaria > Cyrtodaria siliqua. The sequence continues at coordinate 32,712 of JAWPHD010003916.1, read as the reverse complement.
AGTAGGACAATCAAGCCTCTATATACCGTCAATGAATGCACATTTTGCAACTAACAATCAGGTTTACAGATAAGATAAACACTTTTTATTCATACTTTTAAACATAATAATATACGTTTATGAAAACGTCGTTTAGATTGGACGAATCTCATATATACAATAAGTTATAAATGCAAATGTGTTGCATATAATAATTTTAATCTAAAATCTGTTGAAGTTTTTTAGCAATAAAATACACTCAAAATCAACAACAAAAGTACAACAAATTAAACACGATATGTAGCACGTACATTTCGCATCCCTCCACTTGAACTTTGTGGATCTTACTCGATTGAAGCGCTATGGATCTTACACGTGAACGCTAGCGTGTACATTTCTCTCCCTCCATTTGAACTTTCGCGATCTTACACGAAGCGCTAGCGTGTACATTTCGCCTCCTTCCACTTGAGTGTTGGGGATCTTACACGACTGAAGCGCTATTATAAACATTTCGCCTTCCTCCGCTTGAACTTTGGGGATCTTACACGAAGCGCTAGCGTGTACATTTCGCCTCCTTCCGCTTGAATGTTGGGGATCTTACACGACTGAAACGCTAGCTTGACAATGTTGCCTCCCTCCACTTGAACTTCGGGGGATCTTAGACGATTGAAGTGCTAGCGTGTACATTTCGCTCCCTCCACTTATACTTTGTGGAATTTACACGATTAAAGCGCTGGCGTGTACATTTCGACTCTATCCGCTTGAACTTTTGGGATCTTACACGACTGAAGCGCTAGCGTGTACAGTTCGCCTTCTTCCGCTTGAACTTTGGGGATCTTACACGACTGAAGCGCCATAGCGTATACATTTCGCCTGAACTGTGAAGATCTTACACGATTTAAACGCTAACGTTTACATTTCACTTCCCTCCGCTTGAACGTTGTGGATCTTACAGGATTGAAGTGCTGGCATGTACATTTCGCCTCCCTCCGCTCGAACTTTGTGGATCTTACACTAAGCACTAGCGTGTCCATTTCGTCTATCTCCGCTTGAACATTGGGCTCTTACACGATTTATGTGCTTGCATGTACATTTCGAAAAACGTAACAACCTTATTATTGGTTCCGGAAATTGACAAGATAGTTCTAACAACATTGGACTTTTCGCGTCGTCTATTTTTGCAAAGGTTATAAAACTCGGCAAATGTCATAAACGCTAAAAAAAATCTGAAAAATAGTAATATGCTTTACAAATTAGAATTGTGATGTGCAAAATAAAAATTTGGGTATACAAAATAGAATTATGGTTTACAAAACAGTATTTTTACAAAATAGAATGGTGGTTTATAAAACAGAATTACGTTTTACAAATTAGAATTAATGGTTACAAAATAGAATAGTGGATTATGGTTTACAAAACAGAATTATGGTTTATAAAATAGAATTACGTTTTACAAATTAGAATTATGGTTTATAAAATGATTATTGTTTATCCCATTCCACGCATGGTATTTCCCGCGTATGCATGGTTACCAATATAAGTACATTCACACACAGTGATGCGAGTGAACGCATACTGCGAGCGTGCGTACGATTTAAATTGCATATTTCAGTGTTTATATCAATTCAAAAATAACAGGTTACTATATGATCGACTATATATTCAAAGTTACACTTCCAGCGTTAAATTTCGTTTCATACCGACGTGCCCTCTCCTTGTAAACTGTATCAGATGTTCTGTGATAAACTTTGTAACGGGTGTTTGTTTAACATTTTACTAGGATCTTCAACAATTTTAATTTTGTTTGTAAATAAAATCAATGTTTGAACTTATCCCCTTTAGTAAACCAGTTTGGTTATTAAATATCCATAATCCTGTGAAGGTGTATAAATCAGCACATTTGATAGAGTATTATGAACCATTTCGTTGTTAGATTTAATCTAGACTTAGTGATATCGGTTATGGAATCAAAACTATTGGCACTCTGGAGAAGTGACTGATAAAGATCTGACACATTGAGGCGCATGTTGTCTGCTTAGTTTAACAATTTGCAAAATCTGTAGTATGGAAGAAGTGAAATTAAAAACGTTGTTTGTAGTTTTTTAAACAACAACGGATGTTATTTGGCTCAACGAATTTTAGTTTGCTCCAAATTATAAAACTACGGATTAATGATATAAACAAAACGGCAAGTAAACAATGTATATATAATCGGATGTTTTGAAAATGGTTTTCATCATTTAACCACATTTTATATGCATGTGTGGGACTTCTTTACAATTACTTTGGTCACTTGTTTCTAACATGTATGTAGGTAATGTATATTTGTTTAAAATTCATTGTTAAGTGCAAGTAAACATTTGCTATTAAAACATTTGCAAATTCAAATTTATCGGTGGTATTCTATCTACCCGATATTTTATGTTCCAGATTGTTTATTAAGTTTTGATTAGTTTTATATTGTTGACGACTATATTAAATTGTATTGCTGTTAATATATGAAGACTGTCGCGTTACCATATAAAGGGTAAAACATACAATACCCATGAACGAATCGATTACATAATTGAAAAAGTTATGATGGATCACCATTTTAGCTCTTGAAACAAAAAATAATCAAAATGTTAAATACCAGAAGAACAAACTCGATAAATATATTATTAAGTTTTGTTTAATGAAAACACTTTTTAAAAATCAACATACAGCTTAAATTACTTAACGTATATATGCATACAGCGAAGAAAAGTATACATCTTACAAGACCCTGTCTGGGGGCACTGGATGTATATATATATATATATATATATAATATTATATTGATGCATTTAGCCTTGAACGCGTTTGTACAGAGTAATTTGCTTTTTATAAATACACAGAAGTAATTACAAATGGCAGACCAAGCCAGATTCACCTCATTATCCAGGAAGACCACCAGAGTAGCTGTCGCGTCGCCGCAAAAATCGCCTGGAACAAATGGCGGCGTTATCAAATCTTCCCATCTTGGTCTTACCGTGCCAGCCAGGCATACAACGTCACGGCATAAACGGATAAAACAGTTCGACCCGGAAGAGGACTACAACTATGACAGTACTGATGGTCAGTAATGTTGGCAGCTATTATATACAGTAACAATGTTCAGTAAAACTACAATAACAACAGAAAGCAGCATAAACTTTCTTTACTAATATGCGTTGACATTTTTAGTAATCATAAAATCAATATTAAAAATACGATGGCACTTCAAAAAAAAAATCAATTTGAGACCAATTATAGATTTTTTTTAAAGACATCACAATTTCTGTACAGTTAAAACGAAGGTGCATGTTTGCAATCTGGAGTATTTTTCTATCTGAAAGAATAAGTTGTGAGTATCTGGTTTAATACATTACTGAATGAAAACAGTCCTCTGTTTATTGTAAAGGTCAAAACAATCGTATATGACACCGCAAAATTCAAGGCATATGGATATGGTCATTTTGACACGAAGCCGGCGAGAGCATATTAAATCTAGACACGATGAGTCGACGTTGGAGTCTCAAATAAAATATTCGTACACTTGCTTTTGGTTGCTGTATGTATATTTTGTACTTTACAGATGAGAAAGAACAAGTCACTGCCATCGCGAAACAACAGGCAAAAGAACCATCAAAGCCACAAGACAAAGGAGCAGTGTTTTATCAACGGATTTGTAAGAAATACGGGAAGGTGGCAATAAACAACGTGATGAAACAGTTTGGGCGCAGTGTGATATCTCTGGAAGGCATGAACCTTAGTCGCCGAGAACTGAAGGCATTCTTTATATCGTTAGTGGTAAGTGAACACGCGAACGAATACATGTTTGTTTACATAGTTGATAAGTATGGATGATTACGTGTATATGTTATATGCGCGCGTATATCCATTTCTTCTAGGGACCGGCCACATTTTTTGAGGCGATGTATCACATTCACACGCATTTAAACATGTCGTACATCTACCACATTAACTTATTAGTTTGGGCTTTTCAAAACACACAAACTATATCAAAAATAATTTAAAAGATCGTCTTTACAGTTCTTTTTTCAGATCTTATAAAATGGAGGCGACTTGAAGATATTTTCATTTCTATTAAAACAATAATACCTCATGTTGGAATTCCCGATTTTCAAAAGGTACGCGTGCATTATCTTATAACCTTATCTTGCACACGAGTATAATAAAATCAAATTACGCGCATCAATGACAATCAATGACATAAAACCTGTCAACAGGACGTCATTTTTACAATAAATACAAGCAAAGAACAAATACTCATGTTTGTCCTTCAATATAACTATGTGTTTTTTTCTGCGTTTTTTCTGGGGGGTTTCTTCAAATTAGGGAAGGCCTTGGTTCCGATTGAAACTGTTATACTTCGGGATTCCCTATCTGCCATGTACGTACGAATGCTTCCATGTACATGCATTCATCTTAATAACCCTCAATGTCCGTGTGTGTTGTTCTTGTATCTCTGTCATTTGGATAAAGTATATCTGCATGTCCAAATGCTTGTACGTTTTTTACTTCTTTCTTCCTAACATTTTGTCATTTTAATCTTAATGGATGTCTTAATCTATCAATGCATACAGCTGAATGTCTACGTGCGTCCAATCATGTGGTTTGTTTATGCTAATTATACTGAGGAGTGCACATATTAGATACATGTAATTGTCTTTTCAGGAGTCATATGTCAACAACGACGATTTAAATGAGGTAAACTTTTGTTTATCTAATTACCTATTTAAACAAATATAACCTTTTTTCCTAAACGATATTTCGTCTGCAAATGCTCATTTATTTTGGTTCGTTCGGTTTTCCGCCACTGAAAACGTTGATGTAGATGTTGAGTTAACCGTGCATTTCTTCAAACTGTATAACACCTATGTACAGACTATATGTGTTGGTTTGGTGTGATTATCTGATTTATTTTCACTGAGAATATATAAGACTTATATTTGCCATGAGTGAGTAATACATTGAAAATAGTTTTGTTTTCTTTCGTCGGGATGATATTCACGACATAGTGTGACTATATTATATTATGCATAACCAATAACATGTACAGTTTTAGTATTACTTCCTTGGATATGTACATAGCTGAACATATTACAACTGAATAAATCAACAAATATAGTTCTGCAGTCCTTTAATGTTCAGTGTGGTGTCATTTAGGTTTTAAATGGGGAATGGTGAATAGAAAATATGGGCAATAATCGGTGGGTAGTTGAAGAGGATTACTGGAAACAAATACCATGTCCCCATTCAACTCTAAACCGTGGTATTCAGTTTCCAGTACCTATAAACCGTGGTATTCAGTTGCCAGTACCTATAAACCTTGGTATTCAGTTTCCAGTACCTATAAACCACGGAATTCAGTTTCCAGTACCAGTACCTATAAACCACGGTATTCAGTTTCCAGTACATATAGACCACGGTATTCAGTTTCCAGTACTTATAAACCATGGTATTCAGTTTCCAGTACCTATAAACCATGGTATTCAGTTTCCAGTACCTATAACCACGGTATTCAGTTTCCAGTATATATAGACCATGGTATTCAGTTTTCAGTACATATTAGGTAAATTCTACCTCCTGTAGGATTCGACAGATGACTTTTTGTTTTGGCACATCGTCAACTTGGATATTCAACATTTTGTTTAAAAAAAATGCATATGTAGAATTATATCTCATGAAACTATTTCAGCACTTACGTGTATTAGTCATGGCTAATTTAATGCATGCATATAACCTTAACCTCTGTAGGCAGATGAAGAAAAGAACCTAAAACAGTTGCAATTGGGTGGCAACCGGATGGGATTAAGAGAGGTAGACTACCTCATAGAATTTATTACGTCACATATTCCTCTCGTTAGTGTGGTAAGTTCGTTTTAGCGTTTTATTTGTCTGTCAAAGGTTGTTGTTTTTTTTGCGCATTAAAAACACCAGAAAACGGAGCCACTTGAATCATATTGTTTTGTAATCAAGCGCCTCAGTTGGCCTTGCTTATAAGTACCCCGAGTTTATTTCAGTCCTTTAACAAGGGTCACACAGTTCAGTATGTCTTATTCAGCGGTAACTCCTCAGCTAATCTAGTTGGTCTGTCCGATATACTTTGTATTCGTTACCTATGACTACTTAGAAGGCAACCATAAATTATCTCTGTGAAACTTCGATCCATATTTACTTAGCTAATGTCCAAAGTAGCAATGCCCATTATAATTTTATTGAAAATACATTTTCGTGCGTTCATTCCGCAAATGGTACAGTGACAAAACTACGTTAGGAATAGGAACAATTTTAAGAAAAATATATGATGCCATTCCATAATATTGGATGTTCACTGCATTTATAATAACTTTGACGATCTTGCCTTGGCTTATGTCATGTTATGAGATGTTAACCTTCTATTTTCAAGTTGCTTAATGGGTGTCATTTATGTTCAAATGGATTAAGAAACCTGTCCAGTTTTACCAGGATCAACAAAACGTTACGGAAACTTGACCTAAGCGGTAAGTCTTCAAACCAGTATACACCGGCTTTATGTAGCGTTCAAAGCAAAAACAGTATATGTTCTACTGACTGGTATCCCTTGAACATTTCAGACACGCAGGAAAGCAACATTTAGTTGCCAACTCCTTTGCATTGTGTCCAGTCGTAGATAACGAAGCTGGTCCATCGCTACCAATCATCTTCATCCTATATCGTATACTGATTGTTAGCATAATGCAATATTTACAATACAGTATGGTTAGGTATTATGCTCAACTTACTGATTAACATGCATTGCAACTAACTCCAGAAATCATTGGCTGTAACAGTGTACGTCATGTTGCACACACCAAAACACCGGTATATGTAAGTACATAGCATGCAAGTCGCTACCAGACTTATATACACAAAGCATTTACGGCTTATTTGTCTTCTTGACTTGATCTTGACTTTTTTATATTGATATATTTATTTTTAGTTTGACTTTTGCCAATGACTGTTACTGTGTATCTGTTCCTGTGTATAGTTTGATAAACAATATAATAATAAAACAAAGGATGCGTTAATTTGCCGGACGGACGAACGATTGGTATCTCATACTAACGGAGAAATGTATTTCTATATCCCTGCTCCGGAGTCGGCGGAGAAAATGTATTACTGTATCCCTGCTCCGGAGTCGGCGGAGAAATGTATTATTGTATCCCTGCTCCGGAGTTGGCGGAGAAATGTGTTACTGTATCCCTGCTCCGGAGTCGGCGGAGAAATGTATTACTGTATCCCTGCTCCGGGGTCGGCGGAGAAATGTGTTACTGTATCCCTGCTCTGGAGTCGGCGGAGAATAAAATGCTTCATAAATGGCAAAGTGATTGTAAAAACGACAGAAGTATTAACATAAGGGTAAATATGTGATGACAAACAGTTGTGATCAATGTATACGCTACCTTACATCTGGGTTTAAGTGAAAACTCTTTGATATGCAATTACAAAGTGAGCGTAACAGATTAAGCTTTATGACAGTAGAGACTAAGCTTTATGGCAGTAGAGACTAAGCTTTATGGCAGTAGAGACTAAGCTTATGGCAGTAGAGACTAAGCTTTATGGAAGCTTTATGACAGTAGAGACTAAGCTTTATGGCAGTAAAGACTAAGCTTTACAGAATGGTCGATTAAAACAGAGCAAAGTTTAATTTCAAAACGAGTTTCATTAATGGTCATGGTAAGGGCTTAACTGTCAACACATAAACGAGATATATAAATAATTTATACCCTTCCTTATAACACCTTAAGGTCAACGTTATAACACCGTATGGTCAATCAATATTTATAAGTTTTATCAATCTTAACTTGAGCTTATTTCATAATAAGATTGTTAAAATTATTTTTTCTTTTCTAGCGCAGTGCATATATAACCCCGTAAATACTAATGAGATTACACGTTTTAAACTGGCTTATCCATTGTAAACTAACGACCTAATGTGGGAAACAATTCGTATATAAAAATAACATATTGTATGTTCCATATATATAGCCTAATTCTATATTTAGTCATGGGATCTGACACGCACGTGACCTTTCTTGCACGGTATATATACTTTCCTATATATATCCGGTCTATTTCTTCCCATAAAACGTGGTGTTGTTGTTTTTTTGGTTTTATTAACAACTGTTTTGGTTTTATTGACACTCATTTGCTGTTAAACATTGCCGTTAGGTCATGTTGTATTACTGCTTGTCTGAGAACATTTTATACAATCATTGTTCTCAGATGTGTCATTATGTCTTCTGAGTATTAACATGCATAACCCCCATCCAACCCCTTCTCCAAGAAGCGAAAACGGGGTTGGCTGGGGTATATCAAATAAAACCTTAATTTCGGCTTAAAAAAATTGCATATTGTAAAATTAAAACATTTAATAGGTAATTTTAAACAGGTTATCGCATTTTGTCAGTAAAAATGTTTTTAAACTTGTTTTATTGTCGAAATATCCTGCTAATATAAGCTTTCCCTTCGCTTATCGGAATTAAGGCGGGACAACGTAATGATTGTCAAAGTTTTGCAGTTATTGTTTTTCTTTGCATATTATGTTACTTGAATTTCATTAGCTAGGGTGTTGCTAGTAAAACTTTATTATTTGTATCCCTAAATGCTTTGCTATATCAGCAAGAAGATTAAGTCCACATTTATGAAAATGTAAGGTACTTTTTTATCACTAGAAGCTTTAAATGTTGCCATCAGTGTGATAACATTATTTTAAGTCGATATAAATACATAAAAGAAATGGTTACAAAAAAATGCATGGGTTAGGTTCGAAAGTCATTGACTTCAGGATTCGAGTTTCAAAATGCAGACATGCGTATTTAGACTAACAAATTAGTTTTATTTACGGTTTTAAACTTCATTACTCGTAGTTATCGATACATGAACCCACCACTCCCAGAGGTATGAACAGTAAGGAACATGTCATTTTCTAGACGAAAACTATTGTGTATATAGTGTATTAGTCAAACTAAAGCAGGGTCCCAATGATCAGTACATGAAACATGCTTATTAATAAATGCAGACAATTCTCAAGTTTTTGCGTCTGTGAGATCAATATCGATTCAGGACGTTTCGGCACTAAACCATTTCGACACCTACACGAATCGGCACCTAGACGTTTCACTTCTCAGATTCAATAAAACAGGTTCTTCTACATTTCTCTTTGGGGCGTGAGAGATGTTAGACATTAAATACCCTCTCATGGGCACACTCAATAAAACAGGGTCTTCTACTTTTCTCTCTGGTTTGTGTTTATTACTTCCAGAGGATGTATTTTCAGTATTTAACACTATGATATGTGCTTACTTTGTGCATTATTTTACAGACAATAATCTCACAGATAACGAAGGTGGCTTCATATCGGATATAATTGAGGTATGTCCTGGTTTTGGTCAATTTAAAAAACATGACAAAAATCACTGCGGCGCTATTTAGACATGATACAAGCACATATACTGAACAAAAAAGTTTGCCGCGACTTTTTCGAGGCATAGATTAAACATATGAAAATTGATATAATTGTTTGAAGATATTATAAATGCTAGGGAATGATGTGATTTTCAAAAAACAGTGTTATTTTATTATTTTCTGAGCGAAGTCTCAGAGTTACCTCTCATGTATTAAAAACAACTTATTTCATTATATAAACGCATTGCTTTGAACAGATTTAATGTTTCCCATTGAAAAGAATTGGTCATTCCGTTATTGTTTAAAACCGCTGAAATGATTGTTATTCTCAAACAAAGAAAAAACTCAAATTTTGTAATTTTTAAAATGACCTCCCTTTTTGTTGAAATAAGAATGGTTTTAGATAACCAATAAAAGTATGTTCCCATTATATTTGTTTTATTTGTATCACCTGTTTTGTTCACAAATGACTGTGTAGCATTAGTATTGGTCATATCTATGTCATTTATTCAATGGCACCGAACATATACGCCTCTGTATCTCGTCTATGGAATGACATGCATTTTATGTGCTAAATTTATTTTGCTCAGTATATAAATGGTATACTTATTATGTCAAAATATCAACCTAATTTATTCTGTAACTTTAAATGCATGTTTACATATTAGTTGTTTCATTCAAGTTCCTGCCATGGAGTGATTGATTTTACTTGTAATACACTTGAGACGGATTAGAATAGTGTCTCCAAATTATTGACTTGCTACAAATATATTTACAAATAAAAGTATGTTTACATTGGCGGCTTGAGCATTTTTTATTTTACACATTTAATATTTGCTAAGTATAAGATGTACAGTACACTAATAAATATTGTCAATGTATTTTGATCTGTATTTCATTTAAGTATGGAGAGAATATAAAAGAACTGATCCTTCGGCGAAACAAGTTGGCTGAATGTGGAACTATAATCGGCGAGGCACTTGGTAATGGCATGTTGTGACGCATAAATTACACTGGCGTGAAAGTAACATATATATATTGGAATTAGTATCGTATTAAGCATAGAAATCACAGTGGTTCATTATTGCACATAAGGGATTATTGTTTGAGCCAAATTATCTTTGGAACATTTTATTTACAATATTAATGGTCAACGTAAATGGCATGCCAGTGATTATTAACAAATACCTCAGTTTTAACGATAATTTCGAACTTTTTTTCTTATGGTAAAAATCTGAAAATATAGAATGACTCTGGAGAATTTTGAACTAAAATTATTACAAACACTTTCAAACACTAAAAATGCAAGTGGAATAAAACATTTCTAAAGAAAATGCATATACAGAATTAAAAAGACGATAACAAATATGGTGTGGAATATTCTTTTCGCTCATGCGTTACTATAACATTCGGAAAAAAAACTTCCTTCCAAAACGAATAAATAAACAAGAATCAGTCAAGCAATGTCCTATAAAGACTAAGCCATGTTACGATATATGTAATATGCAGCACTTAAAGATACATACTGAAACATACTGATTTCTTATTTCGGAGCACGCTGTCTTGTTTGCAATAACTTGTGCATGCTTCTTGTAAGTGATAGAGAAAACTGAACGGATGTGAAGAAAACTGGAGAATCACAGGGAGACGTCTGCAGTGTTAGGAGCACATCCTGCGTTTTTTTAAATCCCTGGCAATAATTTTTTAGACATATGTTAAAAATCTGTTTATATAAATGTGTAAATATGACATCATTTGCTTTTTGATATCACATATACGAGATGTCAAATGTAAGTCAAGAACTTGGGTGCATACCTAAATTGTAAGAACAATATGCTTAACTAATGCATCTTCGTCCAATTTGCAACGATTTTAAACAACGAAAACAAACAAGCTGCTTTCATTTCAACCCTTTGAAATAGCGTTCGGGTTTGTTAAACACAGTATTAAAATGCTCTGTATTACTCCATTGTCGACTATTTTTTGTTTTTCCTCAATAGATATTAAAACATAGTTATGTCTAAATCTACAAGTTTGCATTGTCCATTGTTTTGACGGTCATGAATAATTCACACCCTTCTTGTGTATGAAAATATAAACATAAATCTCCGTCTGAATATAAAATCTGCGATTAGCAAAACATGATCAATAAATCAACCAACCACTCTTGTTGTTCCAGTTAACAACGATACTATGATCTTGCTGGACCTTAGCTGGAATCACATACGAGGGAATGGTGCAATTGGTCTATGTAAAGGACTTAAGGTAATATATTGTGTGTTATATAAGCATATACACAATGATTAATTACGTGCAATCGCTTGATATCACATATATTGATCATGTATGCTTGGTACCACTGATAGAAGATGCAAACGTCGGAGGGTAGTGTAGCCTGTGTATACGTCGGACAGGAAGTGTAGCAGATGTATACGTCGGACAAGAAGTGTAGAAGATGTAAACGTCGGACAGGAAGTGTATGCAAACGTTCGTGTAGCAGATGTAAACGTCGGAGATGAAGTGTAGCAAATGTAAACGTCGGACAGAATGTACAGCAGATGTAAAAGTCTGATAGGAAATGTAGCAGATGTAAACGTCGGACAGGAAGTGTAGCAAATCCAAACGTCGGACAGGAAGTGTAGCAGATATAAACGTCGAACACGAAGCCGTTTGGTATGACACACAATCACCCGACTGTGCAGACCCCATCTGCTGTTTCATAATGGTCATGAGAAAGCGTGTAGCAGATGTAAAAGTCGTTCAGGATGTGAAGCAGATTTAAAAGTCGGACAGGAAGTGTAGGAGATGTAAATGTCGGACAGGAAGTGTAGCAAATGTTGTCACAGGATGACCTTAGTGGTTGGGCTAACTCAGGAAAGAATCAATGACGGTGAATGCATTTACATAAGTTTAATGCAACTTTTAAAATATGTTTAATATATATACAATTATCTAAAAAAAACAAGCGAATACACAAATGAACTATGAAAAGAATGTTCTCATGAACGTTTAAGACGTTCTTAGTATTGTTATAAATACTGAATGTCTAAGACACTAAAGTGTTGTTAAAGCTATAACAATGTTGATCTAGCGCGATAACTGTGATGCGCGAGAGCTCATGAAGATGATGATGCGCGAATTCAATGGATGATTGTCATCAAATGCCTTCTGTAAGGGTTGATGACGCGATGCAATGATAGTTAACCTCCACTGAGATTGTGAGTGATATTCCTCCAGTGAGGACTGGTAACGGGCCCACCTTGTGTCCCGGGGTTTGTCGTTAGTAAAACCTGGCCATGCTGACGCAGGTACGGGGACCGTCTCCACCGCTCGTAAACGTTAATCGTGGAAGCTTAGCTCCACTCCTGGATATCCAAACCTAGATGGCTTACTCCAACCCTGGATGGCTTATATCCTGGATGGCTTAGGCTGTAATTATACATACGTTTTAGATGTCGGTTGACAAACATAACAATCTTGCATAATTATCATTACCCAAACAAATCATTATTCAATCAATATATGTAAGCTGTACTAATGATGAGTAGCAATGTATACATATTCTACAACGCCATGTATACGCTATGTACGTCGCTGTTAATCAATGCCCCTAATACATGTAGTATAAACATGATCAAATTACTCATATATTACACTCACTGAGTTATGCATGCACACATGTCATCTAATGACCACATTATACATCGCTATGCATACGCGTCGAACATTTATTCTTGTCACTCATCTCATTGTTAACTAATGTTAACAATCGTGTATTACAATCACTGAGTTATACGCCAACGTTAACTAATGCACCTATTATCCACTGTTATCAAAATAATATTGTTTTACAATTAATGATCAATTACAATAATTACATCTAAAAAAGTAACTTCAAAATCATATGCTAGTCTAAAGTTATGTTTGAGAAACATCAATGCTAACCGGATGTCGTAACCGCCAAACAAGATGGCGCCGCCCACTGAATACAAATGTACGATAAAAGTTTAATAAAAATACTAACCACATGTTGCCTATGAATTTTGCCGTCCAATCTCTGTTCCAACAAAGTACTATCGATCATCCCGGCGAGAGCTAGAAGACAATGGGTTTTATAGCAAACATTACGCCCAAATCATTATTTCCCCCGTTCAGTCCGTGACAAACGTGGCTAAATCTGCAGTATTGAATCTACACGAGAGGCCCCTAATACAATTTTGCCGTTTAAGGAAGATATACCTATACGTTTACATGCATTAGCACAAAACTAAACTTATGACACGGCCTCTCTGGCGGCCACTTAAAATGTGCACGCTTTTACGTGTTACATGAATAGATCATGAATATTGTGAAATTGTTTAAACTCGAACAATAGATTTGGGTGTAACCGATAACTTACAAGAGCTACGTACGACCAGTACGCTCTACCCGTGACATTTTGTGACAAATGTAAATGTCGGATAGGAAGTGTAGCAGATGCAAACGTCGGACAGAAAGTGTAGTAGATGTAAACGTCGAACAGGAAGTGTAGCAAATGAAACGTCGGACAGGAAGTGTAGCATATGTAAACGTCGGACAGGAAGTGTAGCAGATGTAAACGTCGGCCAGGAAGTGTAGCAGATGTAAACGTCGTACAGGAAGTGTAGGAGATATAAACGTCGAACACGAAGTCGTTTGGTATGACACACAATCACCAGACTGTGCAGATCCCATCTGCTGTTTCACAATGGTCATGAGAAAGCGTGCAGCAGATGTTAAAGTCGAACAGGGAGTGTGGCAGATATAAACGTTGGACAGAATGTGTAGCAGATGTAAACGTCGGGTAAGAAGTGTAGCAGGTGTAAAGGTCGAACAGGATGTGAAGCAGATTTAGAAGTCGAATAGGAAGTGTAGCAAATGCAAACGTCGGAAAGGAAGTGTAGCAGATGTAAAAGTCTAACAGGAAGTGTAGCAGATGTAATCGTCGAACAGGATGTGAAGCAGATTAAAAGTCGGACAGGAAGTGTAGCAGATGTAAATGTTGGACAGGAAGTGTAGCAAATGTAAACGTCGGACAGGAAGTGTAGAAGATGTAAACGTCGAACATGATGTGAAGCAGATTTAAGAGGCGGACATGAAGTGTAGCAGATGTAAATGTCGGACAGGAAGTGTAGCAGATGTAAACGTCAGATAGGAAGTGTAGCAGATGCAAACGTCGAACAGGAAATGTAGCAAATGAAACGTCGAACAGGAAGTGTAGCAGATGTAAATGTCGGACAGGAAGTGTAGCAGATGTAAACGTCGGACAGGAAGTGTAGCAGATGTAAATGTCGAACCGGATGTGAAGGAGATTTAAAAGTCGGACAGGAAGTGTAGCAGATGTAAATGTCCGACAGAAAGTGTAGCAAATGTAAACGTCGGAGAGAAAGTGAAGCAGATGTAAACGTTGGACAGGAAGTGTAGCAAATGAAACGTCGGACAGGAAGTGTAGCAAATGCAAACGTCGGACAGGAAGTGTAGCAGATGTAAAAGTCTAACAGGAAGTGTAGCAGATGTAAACGTCAGATAGAGAGTGTAGCAGATGCAAACGTCGGGCAAAACGTGTAGCAGATGTAAACGTCGAACAGGAAGTGTAGCAAATGAAACGTCGGACAGAAAGGTAGCAGATGTAAACGTCGGACAGGAAGTGTATCAAATGAAACGTCGGACAGGAAGTGTAGCAGATGTAAACGTCGACCAGGAAGTGTAGCAAATGAAACCGTCGTACAGGAAGTGTAGCAAATGAAACGTCGGACAGGAAGTGTAGCAAATAAAACGTCGGACAGGAAGTGTAGCAGATACAAACGTCGAACACGAAGCCGTTTGGTATGACATACAATCACCAGACTGTGCAGATCCCATCTACTGTATCAAATAAACGTTAAGATGCAATACATTAACACATAATTGATTTTACCCCAGTTATTAAACCCAATCTCAGATGTTGGCAAACGATAATAAACGAAAAAGCGTATTAACATACAAATGAAGCCTTCAATCAAGGTTTCTGAATCCTTACATCGTAGGTAATGACGTTATCAAACCAATGGAATACTAACTTTATCGCGAATGCTCGTTCATGAGAAAGCGTGCAGCAGATGTAAACGTCGAGCAGGGAGGGTGGCAGATGTAAACGTTGGACAGAAAGTGTAGCAGATGTAAACGTCGGACAGGAAGTGTAGCAGATGTAAACGTCGGACAGGAAGTGTAGCAGATGTAAAAGTCTAACAGGAAGTGTAGCAGATGTAAACTTCGGACAGGAAGTGTAGCAGATGTAAAAGTCTAACAGGAAGTGTAGCAGATGTAAACGTCGGACAGGAAGTGTAGCAGATGTAAACGTCGGACAGGAAGTGTAGCAGATGTAAAAGTCTAACAGGAAGTGTATCAGATGTAAAAGTCTAACAGGAAGTGTAGCAGATGTAAACGTCGGACAGGAAGTGTAGCAGATGTTAAAGTCTAGCAGGAAGTGTAGAAGATGTAAACGTCGGACAGGAAGTGTAGCAGATGTAAACGTCGGACAGGAAGTGTCAGATGAAAACGTCGGACAGGAAGTGTAGCAGATGTAAAAGTCTAACAGGAAGTGTATCAGATGTAAACGTCGGACAGGAAGTGTGGCAGATGAAAAAGTCTAGCAGGAAGTGTATCAGATGTAAACGTCGGACAGGAAGTGTAGCAGTTGTAAACGTCGGACAGGAAGTATAGCAGATGTAAACGTCGGACAGAAAGTGTAGTAACGTCGGATAGGAAGTGTAAAAGTCGAACCTGATGTGTAGCAAATGCAAACGTAGCAGATGTAAAAGTAGAACATGAAGTGTAGTAGATGTAAAAGTCGAATAGGAAGTGTAGCAGATGTAAACGCCGGCCAGGAAGTGTAGCAAATGCAAACGTCGGTCAGGAAGTGTAGCAGATGTAAACGCCGGCCAGGAAGTGTAGCAAATACAAACGTCGGTCAGGAAGTGTAGCAGATGTAAAACGTCGGCCAGGAAGTGTAGCAAATGCAAACATCGGACAGGAAGTGTAACAAATGTAAAATTCTGATAGGAAGTGTAGCAGATGTAGACGTCGGACAGGAGGTGTAGCAAATATTAACGTCGTATGGGAAGTATGGCAGATGTAAAAGTCGAACAGGAAATGTAGCAGATGTAACCGTCGAACAAGAAGTGTAGCAGATGTAAACGTCGAACAGGAGGTGTATCAAATGTAAAAGTCGGATAGGAGGTGTAGCAGGTGTAAACGTCGGATATGAAGTGTAGCACATGTAAAAATCGGACAGGAAATGTAGCTGATGTACATGTCGTACAGGAGGTTTAACGAATGTAAAAGTCGGATAGGAAGTGTAGCAAATGTAAACGTCGTACAGCAGGTTTATCAAATGTAAAAAAGAGAGTATGATAATGGACCTTTGGAAACGGCCGAGCACGACCGTCGGATAAAGTCGGATAGGAAGAGTAGCAGATGTAAACGTCGGAGAGGACGTGTATCAGATGTAAAAGTCGGACAGGCAATGTAGCAGATGTAAACGTCGGACAGGAAATGTAGCAGATGTAAACGTCGGACAGGAAGTGCAGCAGATGTAAAAGTCGGACAGAAGTATAGCATCCAATGGAATGTTGTGAACGGTTGACTGGTTCTAGGGTGTACATAATCGCGGGATAGTGTGTCCAGAATCTAAAGAATCACGGTTGAATACATTTATATGATGGACACGGTTTTTATGAATAAGCGCATTAAGGTTCATTAGGACAGCATCTTTCTTAAAGTTCAGCTTTTGTGCAAAACATACATTGCATTACATAAACTAAGACACGTAGTATATAAAAAGCACTATATAATATCAGCTTATTCAATAAACAAATTTAAATACTTATGTAATTTGGAAATGTGCAATGTTATTTCAAATGCCATATTCTTTATGAATCTTTATATTTATGATCACAAACAGTGTAACAAGGGCTTGGAGTCGCTTAAAGTGGGATGGAACGGTTTTGGTTACGAGGGTGCCGTCGCCATGAGTCAAGCACTTGTTGAGAACACCTCTCTCCAGTCCCTTGATTTGTCAAATAATCGTATACACCCGCCTGCTTTGTTTGAACTCATTAAAGGTCTGGATAAAAACAAAACACTTTCATTATTAAAGGTATAGTGATATTATTTCTTTATTTAACCATTGTGTGTGTGAAAATACAACTTATTTAAGTACAGAACGTGTTGTATTACATACTTTTCATTGAAATAGTGGATTTCAACCTTAAATTTTCATTGTTTATATTTTACTTGTGAAAATATTTTTCTGTCAAATGACGTCATGCAATTGTTGATGTTGTTTACGTTGTTTACGTCATTCTTTGGGCATATTATATTTCCAGGTTGTGAGTATATAATAAATAGAATATGTATTGTTTTGTCGTGAATATAGGATTCATATTCATTTCGAAGTGAAAAAAACTATATTCACTCAAAACAAACAAATATCCTCTGTATATTTTCAAGTTACAGTTCCATTCTGTCAAGTGTTATTTAAACAAAAAACGATTCATGATATTTGTTTTAAAAAATTGTGTTTAAAGGCACTGCTTCACAATACAATTTGGAGCCAAAACGGATTCGACATTTCTGTATCCAATCTTCATTTAATCGAGATAAAAGTATATGACATGGATACAAAAACGTCACAACCCTGTGAAACCCGATTTATTGATTCTAAAAATCGGTGTGAATGAGAAATAGTAAACACTATTTGAAATGCAGCACTTACACACACATGTTGCTATACAATTAACTGATTTTAAATAAATATTTCAGCTCGGAAATAATCCTATAACAGCAAACATGACAAGTGTAATGTTGATGAGTATACTAAAGCACAAGGAAGGTAACCTGAGAGAGCTAGATCTGGAGGTAAGACCATGGATTACTTCTCTTTATCTGTGTTTAGTTCAGATTCGCCTGTTAACGTTCTACAACATGTGTCAAACAAATAAAAGCTCAGCATACTGCATAGAACAGTTAGTAAACATTTGTTTTTTATGGGTAGAAATGTGTAAAAGAGACCTCATGATTGTCGCAGTCCATTCAGTTGTTGTTTTGATAAATAGCAAACTTCACATAATGTTTTACCAATGTATTGCATACATATATCGCAGGGGATTATCGTGGACAAAGACTTTAAAGATGTCTTAACTCAGATACAAGAAGAACGAATGTTTATAGTCCGGTATGACGCAGCTCTACCGCTCAGTAACGGGTCTTTGGCACAGATAGAACGTAAGAATATCTTCAACATTGACCCCATCCGTATACTGTACTACATGAAGGAGCACCTGAGGACGATTGACTTGTTCCTGAAGGTGGACAGGGACGGCAGCAACTTCTTGTCCAGAGATGAAATGAAATATGCATTTGAAGTAATAGCGATTCTCCTTTAAGTATATCATTCTTCATAACGTCAATGACTTTGATATTATTATTTTTTTATGTATTATAAACGTTTTATTATTTCAGGAGAAATTTTGAAATCGCCGAACACGAGAAATACAAACAAATATTGCAGTCTCCAGTCTCGGTTTGACTGAGATGGCACCCTTCACGCTCTCTTGCCCCGAGTTGAGCATAACTCAATATTTAATAGTACGAGAATTTGAGGTATCCCGAAGATGGCAGATGACGTTGAACATGGAACCTTCAATGTGATATTTCGATACCAGTCCATGGCCAGCGGCGTATAGTCCCTGTTTATAATACCATATACACATTAACTTCTTCAACAAGTTACTTGAAACATTTTTGAAGGTCCTAGAGGTTCTATATACTATTTTATCCCGTTATCTATTACAAATTGCATAGCGGAAAATGTGCTGGAAAACAACTTAGTTCTACCTGTAAACGAGCATTCGCGATAAAGTTAGTATTCCATTGGTTTGATAACGTCATTACCTACGATGTAAGGATTCAGAAACCTTGATTGAAGGCTTCATTTGTATGTCAATACGCTTTTTCGTTTATTATCGTTTGCCAACATCTGAGATTGGGTTTAATAACTGGGGTAAAATCAATTATGTGTTAATGTATTGCATCTTAACGTTTATCTTCTAGATGGAAGGCTTTCCCATAAGCGACAAGGCATTAGATACAGTCATGGGTTATCTGGACACTAACAAAGATGGAGAAGTCGATCTGCTGTAAGTATCATTAATATGAGATTATGTGATAACCATAGCACAACGTATGAATTTAAGTGCTAATTGAATTATTTAGGTTATTTACAACTGCTCCTAGAGAGCATGAATAGACGCACAGGAAATCTGTTTTATACTCTTACCATCGAATATCGAATATGTTTACGTTTCTGTAGCACGTATAGGGAGTATGCTGTTGTACATGGGACCGCTCCTTTAACGTTATTTCAAATAACGGGAGGTAAGCGAATCAACATTTCCATATTACCGCGAATCACCAACTCACCCCAAGCAACTCCACCCCATATAACATTTGTTTCAATGAGGATTGTAATGCACCTATCAATGTTTAACGAGGGTGGGGAGAGGCGGCGGGCATTTCCAAGGGAATTGGACAAATGTACATGTTGACGGTCTGTTTCCCTAGGAGCAACAATTATGTCTAACAACCCAGGGTCTACCAATATACTCAATATCTAATATCCCCATGTTGGTACCGGGTTCTATCTGATGCCCTATGCCGCCCCCGCCCCCACCACCACCCACACCACTTCTACACCTCGGTGGGGGCGGGGACATTAAAAGGTGCACAAATGACGGTTTCATTTGTCTTTTATTTGTCACATTTTATCCGTGTGTACGGTACGTTAGATAAGGATTTATTATTTGAAAAACATGTATACACTGATTAAAGCTACAGAGTTTCTATATCAATCGATTTCTTCTTTGTAGGCGTGTCTTTATTTATAACTTCATGTTCACCAGCTCATGTTTAAGCGAGCACATATAGCGAAGGAAATCATTTACTGTATATACATCGACCAGTGCACAGGTACCTATACACAGGTAACAGTATTTTTTACAGAAAAAAGACAAACCTCTTTCGGGGCTCAAACACACGACCTTCTGATTTCAAGTCCGGGGCTCTATCCACTGAACTGTGTAGCTTTAAGGCACACTATTAACATGTCTATTGTGTTTTGTTTTACAGGTTATTACGTGCTAAACTGGACAACGAAATATTTGTTATAGGAGAAATTCTGGAGGATGACAATATTAGGTTAATTCAAATTAGCGTAGTTGTGTAGTTTACTTTTGCTTTTGTGCATGCTATATATATTCTGTATGTGTGTCTTAGCTTGAAATTATATAGTGTATGTGTATATATTTGCGATAATGAGCGGTTTGAAGCTTCCTTACTTTTTAAAGGAAATATAAAAAGATCGGACAGGGAAAGTAGCATTCAAGGAGGACAGTAAACCACAAAACACAGAAACAAACACGCAAACAGACAAACAAGAAGGCAAAAGCAATAATAAATGCAAACGACATCACAAACACAAAAAGGGTTGACAATAGGGCTACCGCCTTGGAACGGTCAGAGGCAAAGTAGGCCACTGGGGGTTTAAACCGGTTCTAGGGTGCACCAATTCTCACACTTACCCTACTGTCATCCCATTAAAACAGGATAGTGTAAATAAAGAAATCCCCGCCATGATCTAATCTCTAACCAACAAGGCAGCATCAATAGGCAATATAAGTTAAACACAAATATAAACTCGATTTTAATTGTGACAATCATGTCTACAGAAAGTTTCGCGTACCCAGACCCAATACATGTTAATACCTGTAATCATGATGATCTGCGTCGAAAAAAATGGGGTTCGTGTCTGTGGACATTGTTTACGTTAATCAATTATATTTATTCAATTGATGTCGATTTCCCTTAATCTAAAAATTAGTTTCCGTGGTTAATATTTCCGTTTGCATTCAGAACTGTCTTGTCGATTTCCGTAGGTGGTAAGCACTGGCTTACGTAAATTGACAACGCCGTTCGGATGTTGATTATTGGAGCTCGGCATACTAAATATTCTTACTTTTGAAAACATGTTTTGCCTATATTGACTCTGAAAGAATATAGAAGAACCTGCTTACATATGGCGAAATCCACTTCTAAGATATATAGACGTCATGCTATCAATGACCAAATGTGGCCATGCTCAAAATGTTTAAGCTAATGTTACTGTACAGCCTTACGAACAATCAGTTTTGAAATTAGTTTAAAAGTAGCGAAAAATATAAATGTATAATAGTATATGACGTAAAGGCGATCCTTATAGTACTCCTTTGTGAAACAAAATGGAAAAGGTTTTACGAAATTACAAAAGTGTCCAATTGTCACTGGCCAAAAATCGAGCTACTTATCATATCGTTTAATGATGGTATCAGCTTACTGTAAAATTATATATTTAAAACAAGCAGCTTCAGTTTCTTGATATATATTTATAATATACAATAATAATTATATATAATAAAATTAGACGTCCGAAAATATAATATGCTGACATTTTTAACATATACATGTTATTGACAAGTGTTTTATTTGATGTTTGTCCATGTTCTTTGTTGTCGTGCCCTTAATGGTGTATTCTCTTACTGCTCTGGCTTCTGCCAAGTCATTGAGTACCTTCATTGTGGCTTTCTAGGCTATTGTTTTTTGTTTTATATTTACACGAGCATATTTGTGTTTTACTTATATTGCCTATTGATGCTACCTTGTTGGTTAGAGTTTAGATCATGGCGGGACTTTCTTTATTTACACTGTCCTGTTTTAATGGGATGACAATACGGTAAGCGTGAGGTTTGGTGCACCCTAGAACCGGTTTAAACCCCCAGTGGCCTACTTTGCCACTGACCGTTCCAAGGCGGTAGCCCTATTGTCAACCCTTTTGTGTTTGTGATGTCGTTTGCATTTTTCATTACTTTTGCCTTTTCGTTTGTCTGTTTGCGTGTTTGTTTGTGTGTTTTTTGGTTGACTGTCGTCCTTGAATGCTGCTTTCCCTGTCCGATATTTTTAGCCTTCTTTATATGTGACACTGAACTGCGTCTGATCCGACTCCAAACGCTGGTTACATAATTTAAAAATCTACATTTGCCAAAACATCTTCTACAAAATTATTTTTCAATTATACTGGCCAAAGGCCAGCAGAGCTTATGGGATGACGAGTTGTCCTTCGTCCGTCCGTCCGTCCGTCCGTACGTCGTCCGTTCTTTATATTTTGTCTTGTGAACACTCAAGTGTCTTCATTATTAATCGGATCTTTACGAAACGTTGCCTGTGTCTTTATATCAATAAAAGCTGGGACAAGTTCGAAAACCGGCCAAATTGAATTATTTTCATCGGAGTTATGAACCTTGTTTTGCTGAAATGCCATATTAAGCCTTGTGAATACTCTAGCACCTTCGGTTATTACTTGATCTTTCCCAAACTTGCAAAGATTGTTAAATGACAGCTCGGACAAGTTTGAAATCAGCCAAATCAGATAAGTAACACCGGAGTTATGGCCCTTGTTTTTTCCTGAAAAATGACGTTTTCTGCGTTGTGTACACTCTAGCACCTTCATTTATTATTTGATCTTTATCAAACTTGCACAGATTGTTTATACTAATAAAAGCTTGGACAAGTTCAAAAAACAGCTAAATTGATCAGTAACACCAGAGTTATGGCCATCGTTTTTTCTGAAAGTAATGCAATTTTCTGCATTGTGAACACACTAGCACCTTCATTTATTATTTGATCTTTACCAAACGTACAAAGATTGTTAATATCAATAAAGCTCGGACAAGTTCAAAAGCCAGCCAAATCGGTTAAGAAGAACTGGAGTTTTGGAACTTATTTTTTCTGAAAAATGCCATTTTCTGCCTTGTGAACACTCTAGCACCTTTATTTATTATTTGATCTTTACCAAACTTGCATAGATGGTTAATACCAATGAAAGCTTGGACAAGTTCTATAAACAGCTAAACTGGGTCAGTAACACCAGATTTATGGCCTTTGTTTTTTCTGAAAAATGCCATATTAAGCCTTGTGAACACTCTAGCACCTTCATTTATTGTTAATACCAATGAAAGCTTGAATAAGTTCAAAAAACAGCTAAATCGGTTAAGAAGAACTGGAGTTTTGGAACTTATTTTTTCTGATAAATGCCATTTTCTGCCTTGTGAACACTCTAGAACTTCATTTAATATTTGATCTTTACCGAACTTAACTGACTGTTATTATCAATCAAAACTCTGACAATTTCGAAAACTAGCCAAATTGAATGAGTAACACCGGAGTTATGGCCATTGTTTTTTTCTGAAAAATGCCATTGTCTGACTTGTGAACACTCTAGCACCTTTATTTATTATTTGATCCTTACCAAACTTGCATAGATGGTTAATACCAATGAAAGCTTGGACAAGTTCTATAAACAGCTAAATTGGGTCAGTAACACCAGATTTATGGCCTTTGTCTTTTCTGAAAAATGCCATATTAAGCCTTGTGAACACTCTAGCACCTTTATTTATTGTTAATACCAATGAAAGCTTGGACAAGTTCAAAAACCAACTAAATTGGGTCAGTAACACCAGAGTTATGGCTCTTGTTTATTTCTGAAAAAAAGTGTCATTTTCTGCTTTGTGAACACTCTAGCACTTCATTTATTATTTGATCTTTACCGAACTTGCTCAGATTGTCAATATCAATGACAGCTCGGACCAGTTTGAAAACCAGCCAAATCGGATCAGTAACTTTGGAGTTATGGCCTTTTTTCCCCCTGAAAAATGCCATTTTCTGCCTTGTGAAGACACATTCATTTATTATTTGATCTTTACCAAACTTGCATAGATTGCTAATATCTATAAAAGCTTGAACAAGTTTGAACATCAGCTAAATTGGATTAGTAACACCGGAGTTATGGCCCTTGTCTTTTCTGAAAAGAATGCCATTTTCTGCCTCGTTAACACTCTAACACCTTCATTTATAATTTGATCTTTACCGAACTTACACTGATTGTTATTATCAATGAAAACTCGGAAAAAATCGAAAACTAGCCAAAATGAATCAGTAACAGCAGAGATATGGCCCTTGAATTGCTAAAAATGCCATATTCTGCCTTGTGAACCCTCTAGCACCTTCATCTATTATTCGATCTTTACCAAACTTACACTGATTGTTACTATCAACAAAAGCTCGGATAAGTTCGAAAACCAGCCAGATCAGATGTTTAACAGCAGAGTCATGGCCCTTGTTTTTCTGAGAAAAACAGTTATATTCTGCCTTCTGAACATTCTAGCAACTTCGTTTACTATTTGATCTTTACTAAACTTATACAGATTGTTAATATATCAATGTAAGCTCAGACAAGTTTGAAAACCTGTCAAATCATATTAATAACACCGGAGTTAAGGCCCTTAATTTAGTTCAAAATGCTGTATGTTGCCCCATTAAGACGATAGGGCTTTATTTGGCTATATTTTAATGAAACTTTGCAGAGATGATCAGTACCAAATCTAGTTGCGCATATTGTTTTCGTGCTCTGCATCAAAGACTCCATATAGCCAGTAGAGCGACACAGGCCCTCTTGGGTCTCTTGTTTTTCAATATCAAAGCAGGAGTATCTTGTTTCCTCCAACGGCATAAATACGAACTCTCTATATTTACTAAATATATTAGTGCATGGTATCACTTTATTGCGAGTTGTGTTAAATAACTGGAGTTTTGTATGCTCAAGTTATATCCATATGCCTGTCGCACACTGAACAATTTAGTTTAATAGTAGTGTGGTGGCTTCAGAACAGTAAAACTTCGTTCTTGCAATTAGTGATTTTAAATACCGATACACATTTTGAGGTTTGAGGTTGTAAAACAATGCATGCTTTGTTGCAGATACTCCACTATTGAAAGCTATGACATTGTGCATGCTCTATTGTAGATATTTCGATAATTATGTATCTAATACATGTTCAGTTGACTTTTGCTTTACTCTGTGTTTTTTCTACTTAAGAACGTACTCCATTAACCATGTTTTGTAACTCACCTGTTCAGAGAGCTTTCTTTACAATCGATGTAAAATCAATTAGTTTAAACTAAACTAACTCATCTGTAGTACAATTTTGGTCTGTTGGATCACCTTTAGCGAACACTATATACGTCATATTCGTATTTATTTAATCGTGGGTGTGGGTGGGGGTGGTGGGGGATATTCGTATTTATTTAATCGTGGGTGTGAGGATAGTTGTTGTTGTTTTGTTTTTATCTTTTGAAAGTCTTGCTTATGTGTACGCTTCTAAAGAATATCATTTCTTTATTTCATTAACCTTCTTATAAACCTACACAACTGACCTTTGTTTCCTGTACATAATTAATAGATTCTTTCTTGTATAAGTCCTGTGTCAGGCAAGCCAATTGTACATGTATCTATTTGCCATTTTTATTGATCTTATATCATTGAAAATAGTCATTTTCAATGAAGCCATAATACATTTTTTCTGTTTTAATATGTTGCATGCGATCTATACATATGACTACATCGATGTACTTGTTTCATTAAGCATATTTATTGTTTTATTTTGTTCTTCTTGAATTTAGACCAACCACTTTCGTACTTTTCTAGTAAAATTTTCATTAATGTATATTTGTATAACTTCTTAAATACTAAAATCCGTTGTTTAACAGCAAAATCTCGAAGATCGATGTTCTTTAATTCCAGGTCCATGACTTAAAATATATTACCCTTTATATTGGAGGGGAAAATGCCAACAAAAACGTGATTCACAGCCCTTTTAAATGTTTTTATTTACGACGGCGCCCTACCATTTAAGGTTGGGTGTAAAGCATGTAAGTGGGAGATGGCGGCGTCCATTTTTAATAACGGGTTTGTTCGCCCCCTGGCAGAGACATGTCTGATGAAAACCTTTCTCCTTCAATCTTATCACCCTCTGAGACTGCTGGCCCAATATAATCTAATATGATGTGTTAACAGGACATATTTATATTTAAGGCGGACATGTACCGGCTCAATATCTAAATTAGCTCCTGAACGAAAGTAATGTCCCCGAAAACAAGTAAAACATCCTTCCATCAAGTCACCTTATCTTAAAGAATTAGTATTACTATTACAGTATTGCATTTGCTAGAGCATTTATTTCTCATTTGAATTATTTCATTATTATTGTTTCGCAGTGAATTTATCAACGGTGAAAGAAGACTGAAAAGAGAGTTAATTAAAGAACACGAAGATGAACTTATAGCCGAAAAGGAGAAGGATCAAAAGTTTTCACAGGCCTTCACAGCGAAAAAGTCACCGCGAAAACTCCCACAATTGAATGGACCTAAAATGAGCTAATATCCATAGGAACATAGATATCTGTGTACTGTTTTATATATTCGTGCTAGTGCTACGATATATAAACAGTAAACGACTGTTGAAATAGAGAGTCAATATGATATGAGCAATTAAAAAACTAAAAGCATAAGTAACAATAATGTTGTTGTTGTTGTTTTTGTTGCTGTTGGCGTCTCGTGGACATCTACATTGTTGTTGTTGGTATTATTATTGGTGTTTGCTTATTCAATCCCCAAATAGAAGTGTGGGTTATGGAACTCTATGTTTTATTCAAATTCTCGAAACAAAAATCTATGAGTGGCGCCATTTGAATATGAGTATAAAATGACTCTTAACAAATTGTGCATTTACAGTTTCGATTCAAATTAATTATATAAATCAAAAAATAAATACTCATAAAACTCCAATTTTGATGTCACGAAGGCATATAGAAATGAGTTGTCCCAGTTGTAACCCTATGCCAGTAACTCCATATGCCCCAGTTATGAGAATACCAAAACCACGACTGTATGTGTTAAATTAACCAAAGTTTATACACCGAAGACACACGTCATACCGATGGTATTAGATCACTTACCAAGATCAACATGAATAGTATGAAATTATGCAAAATACTAAAATAAATCAAGCATGGGGAGATTAAGGTCAGCTTATTGACATCTTTACTGCGTGAATATATGCACATGCGCCGTTTCAATAACCTTGTGAATGATATTAAAAGGATTTGCATTGTGCGTGACGTATCAACTATTTTATAATCCGAAAAGCGTGATTTTAAATAACTGCCGTCAACGATGTATAGCAATACACCGAGTGTAACCTTGTACAGGTAAATGGTGAAAATCGATTCCCAACCGCGCGTCCACGATAGCTCAGAGGCTAGAAAACTGCCACGGTAAACCGGAGACCTTACGTTTGAGTCATGTTGAGGCCCGACTTTTTGACTATTTGTATAATATATTGTTTTGGTATGTTCCGTTATATTTCCATTGAGTCCTCCTTGTTTGCTAAGTTTAATGTCGTGATTGTTTGGCTTTAAATATGTTTACCAACTACGTTCAATTTCCGTTTTTTTAAATGATTGTTAAAACATGTTATATATGAATCAAAAAGGTATGGGAAAAATACTTTTTACTTGGAACAACAATTTAAATGATATAATGTTATATAAACGTTCACGTCTATGCGAGCTATTAATTCTAGCATTGTAAAACAATATATTGATTATAAATTCGGTACTCTGTATTGAATAAGCAAACAGTTTGTAATAATTGATACTTTATTTGCACAAAGAAACGCATATTTGTGTATGTCTTTTTAACAAATGACAATGTAAAGCTATAAAATCCTAATGCTTGTCTTGTATATATCTAGTATAGTGTAACATATAAATGAAAAAGGAGAAATAGCATGACATTTATTGAACCTTCATGAAAAAGGCAGTACATCTATACATTTAGAATTTATTAAATGATAGCCTTTACGCTGTAGTGTCACTAAATTATGCTTACAAAATGTTTATTCTATTTGCGTTGGGCAATTCATTCTATATTGGCCTGTGTTTTGATCGAAGCGTATCTTGTACAGCCTTGCAATATATCTCAACTAATGTATTGAGACGTTTTGCAGCCACCACACTCCACTAAATAAACGATAGCGTGAATTTTAATAAATACTGAACTCGAACTGACCAAAATACGTTTTGAAAACATACTTTGTTATGGCAAACAGATTTAGTAAGTACTTTATGTTTAAACGTTTGTGTTTTATACAATAAACATTTAAAAAATCTGAGACTAGCCATGATAAAGTCTTGGAAATGAAAGAAAACGTAATACCATGTTCATTTTGGGAGAGCTAATCTCAGGATGTACTGGAAGACGCGAATTAGACATTACCAACGTTGAACGCCATTGATTTGATTCATCTGTTTTAAGCTTGATAAAATCAACTAATAGTTTTCTGAGGAGAAGTCGTTTAAAACCCCAAATACAAGTGACAGGGAAGCATGCTCGTGCTGCAGATTAATGGGCAATTATCACAGTATGTGATCATTATTGACCACGCACTTGTGGGCAATGTTGATACATCTAAGAAGTACTGTATTTATCTGCATAAAACCCGTACAAGACATAAAGAATTAACTATTGTTATATATAGTTCAACATAAAACTATAGGTTAGCATATACCTATAAAGTCTATGATGCCAGTTTATGCAGCAAATACATGTAAACAAAATCAAGATTTTCCCTCGATAAAAGATAGCCTGTTAGTATAAAAAAAGAAGATTTTTTGAAATCATTATATTCACATTCAGACAAAACGAGTATTGAGATTCATGGTAATATATAGTAAGATCTAGCAATGAATATCTCCACATTATCGTTCTGTGGGTTGTGCTGAAGTAATTATGGAGAATGAAGTTTCAGTGTTGTTCTTCTTTTTCTATTTTTTATATTAACAAAAACCAGTAGTTGACCATGCATAAACTGTAGTATGTTTTTAATTATTTAGATAAAGTTTTCTTTCAATTCCTTCATTATATTTTGTTCAGTTCAATATCTATACTAAGCTGGTATAACTTATCCATCTGTCTTATACAGTGATACAATGCAGTCGCATGTTTTAGGCGGCTTTGACCTGTAAATTCAGGTCAGCATGCTGCTACGACCGTCTAGAAACACGTTACTCACATTTTCTCCCTGGGAGATGTATTTGGAGCTTTAAGCAAATGTTTATGGACGATGAATTGGTCGAAGGACTGACGTAGAACAACTGAACAGAATCATTATTATCTTACCATCTTTCATTTGTATAACTTTGAGTAGTGTCATTTCTGAATAAAACTAAATTCAGGAGATACAATGTCGGAAATAAACATGTAGGCGAACAAAAACGAATCGTCATTATTTAATAATCTCTCCAAAATATATTAACCAAAGACAACATTGTTGACTTAGCGTAGATTGCCGTTTTTATCTGATAATCATTCTTATCAAGCAAATACTATAGTTTTCAAAACATACATCATTTATTTTAGTAACGAAATGCTTTACAGGTTAATCAGGTGCTCTTTAAAGTAGAATACCACCTAAGCCGATGCTACAAGAAAAAAGAAAAAACACTTTATTAAAAATAAAAATCAGTAAGCAATAGGCCCATGTGATCATACAATAGTATACATATACATTTTAACAGACGTAGCAAGACCCGTACATACATGTATTAACAAATATCAGATCCAAAAATAAAACACAGTTATACTGTTTACTTCTTTTTAGAGAACAAAAACAGAAAACAAAAATAGAAACAAAACACATGAAGACGTCAGAATTTCCATTTAAAATTTCACACAGAATGTGACTAAACATATATAAATATATCAATGTTATGGTTGATGTATTATACTTAATCATATTACTGACTATAATAGCGAGCACAGCTAGCGAGAAGTGCCGAAGGCACTTCGAGCGCAAGCGAACTTTACGGTAACGGGAGAAAAAAAAAAAAAAAAGAAGATAATTGCTAATCTATGTGTCTCAATTTTGATGGTAAATCGTCGTTGTCACGCTTTAAGCATTTCTAACGCAGACACCGGCTCCCACTATAGGAGTTTTAGTTTCGAAATTCTGATTTGTTTTCTTTAAAACAGTTTTCTATGCAACGTTTCCGTTACGACTGGTTAGAGTAGAGTTTCAGAAATAATTTGAAAGTCTCTCCGACTCCTTCACAAAGTCCTATAGAATATGTGCAGCAGAATATTTAAAGAGTTCAAATGCGAAACTAAGGCTTTTTAGAAAATATGTGGTTTCCGTGGGAAATTTCAAAATGACAACAAATGCAGGAATATGCTGAACATGTCAACAATTGGAGAGCGCACACTGATTAAACAACACTAGCAGCATATGTGAGTTATTCATTTAGTATGTTTTTTTATTTGTAAACACTCGGTATGAAGGTTAAATTGTCTTGGCCGGAAACTTTCCACATTATGCAAATTAGCGCGTGTTAAAATCAGTGACGTAACAGTAGTAAATATTGACATTATTTGCAGACGACTAGTGACATCTCATGTAATTTCTGGAAGACTCGGATTGCTTTTACTTTGTACTAACACTTTTGTGAGTTGATGTTGAGCTAGTTTAAATGATTAATTGTGGACAAATCGATTATAATTTCTTTCACTTCGTACGAACACTTTTGTGGGTTTATGTTGAGCAAGTTTTAATAGAAGTTTAAATGATTAATTATTTATGGACAAACCACCATCGCCGCGAACGGAAAGCGTTTCTTCAGTCTACCCCCTAGAATAATCTACAAAATATCCCCCCCCCCCACACCCCCCCCCCCCCCCCCACCCCACACCCCACCACCACCCTGAAGAAAAAGAGGAAAAGTTTCATCAGACAGACCTCCCTCTCCTGGAAAGTCTTAGACTACAAGCCACCCCACCACTCCCCAGCCAGCATGGCCATATCGGATAGATTTTGGTAATAATGTCGGCAGACTGCCGCTCTGTTACCGATATCAGTAACAGAGCGGCAAGGCCCGATGTCTATCCGTTATCTGTATATAGGAAACATATCGGTTCGATATAGGCTTGCTGACTGGGTTTGTGTGTATTTTTTATGATTTGCTGAAAAGATATCGGTCAGATGTCGGCTAAATGTTGGATATGCCGACGTCGGGTCGATGTAGAGCTGATTAATTCAATATTTTCCAATTTTTGAATTTTTTGTTTGTATGGCATGCTCAATTGATTGTTTAATGCATTAATCTGAATGAATATAGCACATTTCTTCTAATGTCTATTATTATATCTCGGGCCAACGTCAGGCCGACGTAGTTTGTATCACTTGATACCATATATCGGGCCGCTGTCAGTCCGATATAACACGCCATAAATGGAGGTAATGACATGTCATTTTGAATATTGTATATTTATTGTTAATGTGAACAGATATTCCTCGCAAATGTCATTTTTTACATTGCAAAATGATGCTACCTCAGAGCTCCAGATAAGGGTTTGGACTTTGAGTATTTTTACTCCATTGTTTTTATTTTAACTGGGTATTTGCATTTTGAAATTGGGTAAAAAATAAATTTTACCCCATCATTTATTTTTCAATTGGGTATTTTTACCCTACCTGGATGTTTTCAATTGGGTATTTCCTTGTAAAATTAACTAACAACAAACAAAACACATAATCAAACATGGTACTCACGTTTATCATTATGTTCTGTGCGTTTGACATTTTTAACCGACGCTTGATTTAGATCGCCCAGCGCATACACGATATAAAAAGGGTACAGGCAAAAATGAGTAAATCGCGCACAATTAAAACTGAATTTCGGAACCAGTCTTTTACTTATATTTGATTTTGTTTCGAAATATTGTGAGAACTCTGGGCCAATACGCGATCGATTAGAAATGAAAAATTGCAAATACGCAAGCAATTCGAGAGGAGAGGAATTGCTTATCAAATATTTATTTTGCGTTATGATACGCATGGTTTTGTATTTATATTGCTTTTTCCACCATTTTATTTGCGTATTTACGCAAATATGCACCTTATCTGGAGCTCTGCTACCTACATGCCTACATTCACAAGAGTTTTATTTATTGCTAATGAATATTTTTACAGTCGAGCTAATTGAGATAAGCACCTAAAAAAAGATATATATATATAAGGTAGTGAGTATTCATTAAATTGATTTGATAAAAAAAATCGGACGGAGTTAAAAGCCCGATAACCTTGTATGTTGCGAAACATATACATGTATTTTGGATTGGTAATCCGATGCTCTAGCTACATACTGTGCTAGCTGGATGGTGACAATAGAACGAATTTGATGTTTATCTGTCATAATGGGCCCACTTCGGGTCGAAACTATATCGGATACATATTGGATAGAT